>WHYT01016508.1:308018-336812 GCA_009806455.1 Tetrax tetrax | reverse complement strand
CACCCCCGGGAGGGGCCGCCTCCTCCGTCCGTGAGCTCAGCTCCCCTGGGCGGTGCGGTGCGTTGAGGGTCAGCCTCCCCCTCTGGGGCCGAGACTCGGCGGGGGGCTGGAGCAATAGGAGGTACGCATCAGTTCCCGCAGGTCACCCCCTTCCCGCACGTTCCTCCGAAACCCGCCGGCCTCCGGGCCCCACCGAGGGCCGGGGCAGATGCAGCTCCGATCCTTTCCCCAGGGAGAGCCCCCCGGCAGAGGGGAGGCGCGGGTGGGAAGGGGCTGGCTGAGGTCAGGCTTCAATGCTGGAACCTTCCCCCCCACCCCCCAGACTGATCCGTGGGTCCCTGCCGCCTGAAGAGCATGGTCCTACCAACAATCCCCTTTTAGCTCCCCGTGCTTGCGGCCAATGTAGCGTCCCCGCTCAAGCTACGTTTTACTTTTTTCCCCTCGTATTTTCAGTTGGACCTGGCAGTTGAGCTACGTTGGCCAAGTCAAACCTCGCAGGACAACGTTGAGGTGCCAGAACAAAGTCTTAAAGACCCATATTGAGGTTGGGCTGTCCAAAATAACCAACCCCACAAATTTTTTACACTCACTTAAGGAAAAAAAAAAAAAATCCCTTCCCTGAACTGGAGTGCGGGATACACGTTTCAACCCCAGCTACTGTGCTAGCAGCACTTCAAAAGCTCAAGGAAGGAAAGTATGCTACATCAGCACCGTTACAGGGCCCTCTCTCTGCAGGAAAACCAGCTCCATCTGTTTTTCCTACTCGTATTAAAATCTTCCCAGTAATTAAAAAGGATAAAAGGGAAGAGGAATAGAAGTTCCCAGGTGAAGGAAGAACAAAACTCAGTCCTAATTTGTATATAACCACCGCTTTTTCTAAGGCAGTAAAGAAACTTTATCAGCATTGATAAAAACCCCGGGAACCCAGATGCAATAATCAAGTAGTGTTTAATACAATACTGTTACAGCTGGGGGGGAGCTAAGAAAAGATCAAAAAGCTATTTTTGTAGTTGCCTAATTACAGCAAAGAAAAACAAAAGACACCCCTTTTTTTCTTTTTTTTTCATACAGCGCTTTGAAATCTAGCAATATTTAAAACCTGTCCCAGAAGTGTCTCACGTCTGTTTTAACCCTGCTGTACAAAGTCTCCCCGCCCCCGGCTCACACCTCCGGCAGCACTTCGCTCTCGGGAAGAACCGGCGGCGGGGGCCGGGCCGAGGGACCCAGCCCGGCCGATTCCCCGCGGCCGTGACCAGCCTTAACTGCCCCTCTCGGTACGTTTCCTTCTAAGCGAGGCGCGGGCCCCCGCGCAGGCCGAAACTGCCGCCCTCCGCGCCCCCCCCCACCATGGTGCGGGGCCCCAAGCCGCCGGGGACCGCCCGCCCCACGGACCTCGCTTCCCCTCCCCGGTCGGGTCGGGCCCCGCCCCGCCGCCAGGGCAGCCCAATGAAAAGGCGCCGCCGGCGGCATGACATCACCTCTCCCGGCGCCTATTGGGTACCTCGCGAAAACAGCGCGCCGTGTCCTGGCAACGCCGTGGCGTCACGGCACCGCCCCGTCACCCTTGGCGCCCCGCGGCGCGGCTGCCCCCGGTGGCCTGCCGGCTCTCCCGGGAAAAACCCGCGCCGCCGCGTTTGACTGAAGGGCTGCCGAGCAGAGCCCGGCATCGCTGCTCCTGCCCGTGCCTGAAACACCGCCCGTGTGTCACCGGTAGACCACGCGCCGCAAAACAGCACTTTCCCACAGGCCCAGTTCACCCGCGGCCCGGTTCTACTGATCAACCTACCCACAGCAGGTTTATAATCCCCGCTCAATTTGGTAGGGTTTTTAAGTCAAACTTCTAATTCATTTTACAAGATGAACATGTTACTGGCCAAAGCATGTGGCAATGGAGAACCAAGCCCTGTTGAATTTTTAGGAGCATCTACCTGGTAAGGGATCAAATAAGGGGTACAATCTTTTAATGTATGCCCCAAACACAGGTAGAAATTATTTCCAATACTAGAATAATAATTTCTAAGCCTGTAAAATAAACCTGGAAATGTTTAGATACCAAATCAACCAAGCAAGAGGTTTCAGATACATGTATGTGCGTGGTACCTATATTTTGCTAGTGCGTGCCTCTTGCAGGTCAATCCACAGAAGTCTCTGTTGGCACAACTTCTAATTTTCACATCTTCCACATAAAAGTACAACCCCATCCCTGCTAAGGAAATGAAGCTTCAAGGGGTGCACCTATTTTCTTCCAGTTTTTGTCCAGGCTCTGTGACTCATACGCTGCAGTGGAGGCTCTTGGTGCCATCTGGCCGTGTGCTTTAGATCACAGCTTCCCTCCAACAGAGAAGACAACGCTCGCCAGGTCTGCAGGTAAAATGGGGTCAAAACCACTTGCACCTGTGCGTAGCTCAGCAGCATTTCTTGCCTCCCCTACAGATTTCTTACTTTCCCTGTGGCATGCCACATTTCTGCCTCTTACAGCAATTCAGACATTATTTCACTAGGTAAGCATGACATGAATTTCCCACAACAGGTTACTAATTACAGGAAAGATTCTTGGTTTTATGAGCAGGGAGTAGGTGGTTCGCCCCCAAGAGTGGGAAGAAACGTGTGAGGGTTTCTGACCGCAAGTTCAACCTCCAGAGTGTCAACAGATGGAGGTAACCGAGTCACGCAGAGGAGAACTGGCAAGGGGCAACAGTTCTCAGTCCTGTGCATGCAGAGCAATCACAGAAAGGAAGAGAAAATGAGATCCACGGGGTCTGGAGCCAACGGCACAGACAGCTGAAGCTCTGCACCTCTTCCCTGGTTCCCACTACTCTTGGCGGCCTGTCTGGAGCATGCTGCAGTTGACTAAGACCGCATGCAGTTCCCTAGAAGAAGTCACAGCAAGGGTCTAGAGGAAGTTAATATTCATAGAATTGCTTGAAAAGCATCCAAGAAAAGGAAAAAAAAAATCACCAAACAGAAATGTAGCAGAATCATTCTTCTCTCCATGAAACATCTACTTGGTCTGAACCACAGAAACTTGCAGTAGCAGAAAGACATTACAGACAAGAGTGGTAATGACAGTCTGTAGAAATCAGTAACATATTTTCCTGCCATTAGTCTTGTCATACAATGGGATCAGGGGGAGGAAGGCTGGGAAGATAGTGGTGTATTTCATGCCTTCAGCACATTACTTAAAACTCCAAAACTTCAGTGCTAAATCTAAACAATTTTAACAGTCACTTCTCACTCCCTTCTCTATTAGCTTGCCTAAAACTGCCTCCAGACCACTTGTCTTTTATAGTCCTGACACAATGAGGAGGATTATCAGACATCATCTCTCTTGAAATACCTTGTAGTAATTAAATAAAACCCTGTACCTGCCAGTCGTTTATATTTTAATAATTTCTTTAATTCTTCAGCAAAAAGATAGTGAACCTGATTCTTAGGCTGTTTCTACGACAGTAATTGCAGAGAGAGTTTGTCAGAAATCAACACAACAGCATGAATGTAGAGGAAGAGGAGGCCAGCTGGTTTAGATTTGCTGTTCACTGCCACCTACTGTTAAAACTCCACCAAGTCAAACTTCTAAGCTCTAGTTTCTGAGGGATGTCTTAAGAGCGCAGAAAGAAGGAAAAACTTTGGAATTGAGATTGCTGGGGAGAAAAAAAAAAAAAAAAAAAAGAAGGGAGTATGCCAAGAGAATTGCTCACCTCAACTCAGCAGGCTAGGGCACAGCACAGCGGCTTCACAAGTTTGGAATCTTTTGGGCAATGTTGAACTTTTGATACCTAATTTAGACAGCTAGTCTCCAGCTCAAGATAAGGTTTTTTCTGGACAGTGATTCAAAGCAAAGGCCTCAACTAGTCAGCGTTGTCAAATTTCCACACAAAGGAAAAAAAGTAGCTATAGAAAACTGTCGGTTTTATACCTTCAGCACCTTCATACGGTTGTGCTAATCCAGCAGTTGTCCTCCAATGCTTGTTAAGATTAATTTTCACTATTTGATGTTGCATTTTTACTATTTAATTTGTTTCAAAAACATCAGATAACAGACGTTGCAGTGGAAACCATTTCGGGGAAAACATGCAGCAACTGAGTCTACCTCCCAGATGGAAAAAAGAAGTTCACTGGTTCCAAAACCTGCAGCTGAGATTCTTCAAATCTTTAAAGGAATCTGCTAACCACATCAGCTAGGACATCTCATATTATCCCAGTGGTTGCTTCCAAAGCAAAGGCCTTTGCTTTATGCCACATTCAAAACACTACATCAAGAAGCATTCAGAAGGTGCAAATTTTAAATTGAGACACAGTGGCTTGCCACAACTTCTGCCAAATTCAATTCTTTAAGTGTAAAGGTTTTATTTGGCATTGAGGAGAGCTATAATAGATACACCTTCTTCCTCATGATAAGCTACTTCTCTCTAAAACATCTGTATCTGGCAACTGAAATGCCTCTCTTCAGCTGTAATTGCCTTCAGGGAGTTTATCACATCAGTGCATGCTTAATGAAGAACATAATCAGGCTCCTACTTGAATGGTTTGTGTTTTGTTGAAAGGTATGTTTTGTTGTCAGATGAAGTCCATTTTGGTTGTGATTTATACTTCCTTGTTCACACACAGATGGTATTGAATTAAAATCTAAACAAAAATTGTATTCTGTCACATTCCTGTGCCACAGCTCAAAAAACCCCTAAATTTTCCCAACATGATGAACAGCTGAGTTACATTTACCTCACTCAGAGGCATGAGAGCCAGTCTCTTGCCTTGTGAAAGCACGCACTTCTGTACAAAGTGAATATAAACTTTGTTGGTCACTGTGTGTATGAACTGGTAATGCATGCAAGCAACTACATGAGACAACAGAGGTTCAGGTTCAAGCCCTGTAACCTTAAAGTTAATTTTAAAAAATATTTATTACTTAACTTGTATCATGTCTGTAAATTAATACCACTATCTAAGCTGTGAGTCACATGTGCACCCACTGTGCAAAGTACATACTCCATCACATTACTCAGTAAGCTAATAATCATAGAAAGCCAGCAGCACCCAGAAAACAGCAGAACTCAGAAACTGCTTTAGAAATTTGCATCAATTTTGCTGCAACCTATTCAGCTCTTAAGCTGATAATTTAACAACAGTTTCAAGGGATGATTCTATAAAAGTAGAAACTGACATTAATACCACTGTATGCAAGCATGACTCACAGTAAACAAGTCTTCCATTTATTCCAGATCAATGAGGAATTATTTAACTTCAGTAAACTAAAGCTTCTCCAACTTCTCAAGTTACTTGCTAGAATAAAATTCTAATTTCCTCATTCAAAGTTATTTTTCCATGTAACTTAAATTCTGATTCTTTTTCCCACAGGTAATATAACAAGCAGCCAGCTAAAACAAGTCTGCACTGTGTCTTAAAGAGAGGAGAAATAAACTCCCTGTTCCATTAGTCCCCAGCGTATTTGAACAAAACATAGGCTAGCACAAATTAGTGGTTTGTATGCATCATACACAGCTGCCATTCTTCTCAATAACTAAATTATATTCACTACAGCCACTCTGGATCCCTGTCAATTTATCTTAGCACAGATCCTGACAGAAGACCCTCTATAAAAAACCATCTGTTTAAGGCAATTACGGCAATGCGAAAAAGCCAGATCTGCCTGCAGCCACTCACCCAGTCCCATAAAGGAGTTGGTCAGTGAGGAAGAACAGGGAAGGAACTGAAAAATACACTTATTAAGCACATATATTCAGCTGTTGCAAACAGGAATTCTGTGATCAAAATCTCATTCCTTGCCAGAAACCTTAAAACACTGATTGGCTGCACAGTGACGCTGAACCTTCATCCCAGATGGATTTTTAGAGAATGTGGAGTTAAATTAACACTGCCATTTTACTGTTGCCTCATCCCTATTTCTCAGCTGCCAAGAAGCCAGCCTTAGCTCATGCTAGCAGTCCCTCTGGAGTCAAGAGAGAATGAAAGTAGGAGGATTTGAGAAAACACAAAATTAATTCAAGATCAGGCCCTCCACAATTTCTTTTTTTCTAAAGTAACTGCAGGACTGAGCAAACCACGTCTTTGTTAATGTATTCTCCTGGTTAATTTATGTATTTTCTTTGCACCCTCTCACATAGAGCTATAGTCTTATGCCTTAGCAAATCGAACTCTGCTTTAGATAACCCTGGCAGACACAGGTACGGGGTCTATAAGCTACAACAGACACTTTGGGAGCTGCCTTTTTCTTACATATCAACATTACTGGGGCAGTTTGTCATGTCAGTGATGCTTCACTAAGCTGAAATGATGAGACACAGAGAGAGATTACTGCTGCCTTCACTGAATTATCTTTATCATAAATAAAGTGTAAATATGCTGTAATATACTAAAATCAAAGGAATTCCTTGGAACTTACATCAAAACTGAGCCTCTTCTAATGGTAGAAACTGATTCTCCGTCCTAGGGCTTGCAAATACCCTATAAGAAAACAATACAGAGAATCATCAAAAGTCATGTAATCTAATTAAAATCTCCTTTTTGTTTATATAAGCTTTTTCACCAAGGTTAATTCTGAGCACAGCTGTGTGAGGATATGTAACCTGTCTAAGAGAACATGCTATCCAGTACCTGATTCTGCAGTTCTCTTTCAGGTAAGGTATTACGACTCCAGGAAAATAGAAAGGTTATTTGTCTGAACCCTCGTCCTTTTAATCCCTCAAGTACATCAGTTTACCTAATTAATATTTTACATGTTTACAAACTCTGACTTTCTTGTGGATTTGAAAATACTTTTATTTAAACCTTTCCTTGAAATTTAAAAAAGAAGAACATAGTTAATGAAAGCTAGACTGTGCAACATGCCTAGCCTACAAAAACTACCAAGATTAGTCTGGTCCCTATACTTTTAGCTAAGAAAAATCTACAGAGGCTGCATTTTCTTTCATCTTGTCTTCTGACTGTTTTTCTTTTGCTTCTACCTCTCATTTCCCAGGGAACATCACATTCTTCTGCCTCTCAACTTCAGCTTGTGATTATTATCAGATACTTAATATACAATATTACAAATAAATTACAAGGTGGACGTAGATTTTAGAGGCAGCTTCTTAACCAGCGTTTTATGCAACATGTAGCACTACTGGGCCCCAAACTGGTTAAACTACAAAGGATCCACCTAAATATTTCTATTGATTTAATTAAACTAGGATTACATTCATACCTGAAGCTGACTCCACAAGGCAATAATTGCTAAGTTACCTATCAATAGATCAAAAGTCTTGGCTGCAAAACATGAATCTCTGCAAATTTACACTCCTGTCTACATTTCTTAAGAACATTCTAAAAGGAAATTTTAATATGACTTTTTTTTTTCCATTTCTTTTTTAATGCCTTATAGAAAAAAAAAACTATCAAGAAAGGCTTTACTCCACCTCAATGTCCAGCAGGTTGAATTAAAATACAGCTGTGTGAATATACCAGACTTGTTTCACAAATTTTTCTTAAGAAAATCCTTAATATTCATAAAGTGAGCAAACTGCTGCCACCACAGAGACGAAAACATGCCATGTGGGAAGGCATTTTCTATTTTTCTATTGATTACACTAACTTAATAAAACAAATCTGTTCTCCTCCCACCCAACTTCTGCTCATATCCTCAGTTTTTGAGCACATTACTCCTCTTTGCTCCTATATTCCTCATTAACATGGCAGTTCTTGACCTAGTTAAACACCTTTCTGCACCTCCAACACCTGCTGCTAGATTTTTTCCCCCATCCCTGTCTTCCCAGATGTCTGCTTGCTAGCTCCTGCTTCTCACTCTCTCTTTCTCCCCTTTCCTGAATTTCTTCTCCTTTCTCACATTTGATAGTTACAGCTTTCCTTCTATTTGAGCCAGGCTGCTTCCTCTTCACCACAGCTCTTGGCGTTGCTTGCTTCTACACAAAGCCCAAACAAAATATTCCACCATGTCACAGTCCCTGCTGTCCTCAACAGACCACACTCAAATCAGTTGGGAGTATGATTAATAAAAAATAAATACATTTTTTTTAATTATATTTTTTGCTTAAAAGGGCAAAACAATACATTTTCCCTAACATCCTTCTTTTGAGTCACTGAGACATTTCCAAAATTTCAGTCCAACTATGCTTTTTATTCTAACATGGTATAATCAAAACTAAGGCTATTTCAAGATTTTTTAAATCTTACAAGCATTGCAGAAATCCAAACGAGTGGTAATCCAAATAAGGCAAATGAGGTATGTATCCTGCATGAGCTGTAAAATATCGACAAAATGTTTGCATGTTACTTGACAGGCAATAGACTTTACATAACCATTTCATCCTTTTCAGAAAGTATTATCAAGTTGTCTAGCTTCACACTATTCCATAGTAACTGAAAAGTTAAACTCCTAGAGAACCTGTGATGGGGATTTTGTGAAAGCGTGTGCATTTTTGCAAATTAATGCAAAGTGATCCATGCTCAGAAAAATGACATAAGATACATCGGGGAAGAGGATATGAATCAGAACCTGGAAGGCAGCAGAACTAGCCTACTTACTGAAGCAGACTTATTAACTATAAAGCTATTTATATAGTTGTAGTTAATGTAAAGTATATGTTGTGCATATTAGTAACGTCTTCTACTTAGTAATATAATAAACATACAAAACATACAGCTTACATTTATTAAACATAAAGCTGTATCTTAAAAACTCAAATTGTTCAAATTATATGACAAAACGAAAAAGCATTATTGAAAGTGTCTTAAATTATATATGCTTAGGTAGGATGAAAAAAATACTTGCTTTTAAAGCGTTAATGGACTGCCAGCCCAAACTTCCTGTGCCAAGTCACAAGTTTATAAAGAATTCTCCCGAGTGTGTTTTAAACTGCTGAGTGTGCATTTGAAAGGAGATCAGAACCTAAAATCATGCACAAGAAAAAAACTCTTGTTCCAAGATAGCCAGATCATTTTACAGCGGCATTGATGAGTTGAGGGGTGGGGGAGCAAAACACTTCCAAATCCGTACAAGGCACACAGTGTTCTGCTCCCAAAAAGGAAATATTAATTTCAGTGCACGTTTTTAGAGTGCCATTAGGATGACATACATAAAGGCTTACCCTTGCATTTGCCCTGCTTACAAGTTAATTCTTTTCCAATTGCAGTTTTTTTTCTTTTAAGAAAGAGGTTGCAAGTGAGTTTCTGAGGAAAGGGGAAGTTACACATTAAAGAAAGGGGTTAAGATAAACCTTAAAAGAGAAGAAGCATCGCTGAAAAAAATAACAGGGTTGCTGCAGGCAGCCAATTCCTTAGTCTTGTAGTATCTTAAGCTGTACTACCTTGGTGCAGGTACTGCAACGAGTGGTCCCATTCTTCCCAAACATTTTATGGCATTTTCCCATACGCTTTGCTACCATCACTTCTGGCATTCAGACTGATTTTCTTTGGCAAGTCAGTCTTCGGTAGCACCAGCTCCCCGGTCAAACACGCACACTGAATGCTACTGATATGAAAAAAAGCAGCAGCAGCAGCTGAAGGCAGAGAGGGGACTGCTACCATAATTTTCAACCGCTGTGTCAAGTTCCATCGGGCTAAAATGGTTGTGAAACTACAGTGTAAGTGTCCGTGACCACACTCAGAAGCACCAGGGGATGTTCTAGAAACAGCCCTTGGGCACATCCCTTGCTGCTCCAGATATTACATCCTGCTCTAATAAATGGGATTAAAGGCAAATAAAGGAGCAGAATTTGTCTGGTTTGCCTTGCCTCCTCAATAACATCTGCACACTTACTGATCACTCCAGCTCCCGCTGTGCATCCTGGCCAGGTAGGGGGTGCTCCTCTGTCTATACATAGAATAGAAAGATCAAGATTAAATCAGTAAGAATTATGTAATTGTACCTCGCTTACAAGCTACAGAGGTAGTTTTCCGTCCTGTAGCTGCCTCACTGTAACTCAACTGTACTTTCCTGGGGGTCCGCTCTGCTTGTGCAGCTGGTACCGTTCCTGCAGCTGGAGGGGGAACACTGTCCTACTCCTGAGCAACAGCAGCGATGAAGTTTTTGGAGGTCCTTCTCCCACACTTTCCTCAGGAAACGGAGGTGCTGATCTCCCCTCCTCCGGTGCCCGGCCACAGGGTGCAAGGGGATGGCTGCCTCAGGGGAAGTTCAGATTGGGTATTAGGGAAAAGCTTCTCCCAGAGAAGGCGGTCCAGCACCGGAATGAGCTCCCCAGGGAAGGGGTCATGGCCTCAAGCCAGTCAACATTCAAGAGGCATATATACACATGGAGATATACATACATATACAGTTTAACCTTTAGGTTGCCATGTGTGGAGTGAGGAACAGGCCTGCATGACTCCATGGATCCCTTTCAGTTCCGGATTGCCTACATCTCTGTGAGCTTCTGCAGCCTCCTTGACCGCCTTACTCCTGTGCCTTTTCCTCTCCAGAGTGGAAAATAAAAGCCCCATAGCTTTGCAGTGACCCACATAAGACTAGTGTGCAATAAAACCAGTTTTGTGGGGTCGAGTTGCTGGCATAGGGAGCTCCGGGTGCCATTTCCAACCACAGCCAGTACCGGTTCCTTACATCCCTCGTGTGAGGAGCGCACCAGGCATGCGGTGGTCTTTCCCCGTGTGCCCAGAGGCACCCTTATCAAACCCGGCTGCAGCCTTTAACCTTCACCACAGCCAGCTACGTGAGCCTCACGCTTCTGTTACGCACCATACGGCACATTTATTTCCACGCGCTTGCTTTAAACCTGCCCCGGGTGGGGTGTCCAGCACCTGGGCGATGGGAATTTCGGGCACCTCAGGGTCCCTCGCTTCAGAGCTGACGGGGGGCGGGTTGGCACTGCCGGGGGCGCTGCCGGGGCGGGGACGCCGAGGCACAGCCAACGGCCGCCCCCAAGCGGCGGGGCGGGGCGGGGCGGGGCGCTCCGTCTGTCTCGACCGGGGGCGGAAGTGTCGTCACAGAAAGGCTCACTCCCCTCCCTCAGTGGAGGAAGGACGGGCTGCAAGATGGCGGCGCCGGAGGAGCGGCTCCTGTCGGACGGGGAAGGCGGCGCCCTGGGCTCGGCGCGGCTCTCCCCGCCCCCGGTTTCGGAGTCTCCCGAGGCTCTGGCGCCCTTGGAGCCGCCGCCTCAGAGCAACACGCTCATGGGGCTGCCCATCGTGGCCATCGAGAGCATCCTCAGCTTCCTGTCCTACGATGAGACGAGCCAGCTCCGCCTGGTAGGGGCCGGGGAGGGGAGGAGAGGCGGCAGGGCAGGCGAGCGAGGAGCCCTGCTGCGGCCGGGACCCGGGCCCGCCGGCCCCGGGGCGGGAGCAGCGCTGGGAGGAGGTGGCGGCAGCCCCGGCCGCCCCCCGCCGGGCTGCTGCTCTGGCTGGGATGGGGCGCGATTGGGGCTTGCTCCCCTCTCCCCAGCCGCCCCCGAGCCTCGATACGGGCACGTAGGTGTGTGCCTCCATACGTGCTTTCCTGAAGGTCTTTTGCTGTCTCTTACTTCTTCTCTTCCGTTTGTCCTCTATAAGAAATTACTGGGCTGCTGGAGGCTTAGTTCTCCTGGTGACTGCCTTCCTCGGGGAGAGGGGCGGGGGGGGTCGGCGGCAGTCCATTGTGTCTCATATGTGTATTTCTTTTTACTTATAAAGCTTAAGTCTGCAAGTGTAGGAGACAGTGAGCCTGCTGCTGCTGCTCCAGGGACCCTACCCTATCTAGAAAGAAATGTGGGGCAAAAAAGATGATGTAGGAAAGCCCTTCTCTGCCTGAATGGCTACCTGCTTCTTCCGGCTGTAGTAGTAGATCTAATAAAAGATATCCCATCTACTTCTGAACTCTGTGATGCCAAAAAATGCGCAGCTGTCAGTGAGGAGATCAAGGCATTTCGATCCTTAACTGACTGCGTAAGGAACCTGATGTAAACTATGACATAATAGGATAAGCTGCTATCTTACTGAATTTCTTATGAGGTCATAAATGGCATAATAGTGAGGGAATTAACGCCTAGCTTATGTAACCCTCAGTAAATGTATACATACTGTTTCTATTTTAAGAATTCTATTAGTGTACATTGGATAATATTACAAGCATATTTCTGCAGAAAATCTGACTGCATGCATCCTGGATCAGCAACCTGAAGTGTTGCATCCTGACTGTAACTTTAAACTGAATGCTTTTCTGGCAGAAAATCTGTTCTTATTCATGCTGTGCCAGCACCTAAACGTTTCCAGCATGCTGCTAGTCTTCTGAAGACTTTTGCTTCTTCTGTGAGAGTAGGTAATGGATCTATGAAAAAGATGTAGTACTGCCTTTTTGAATTGCAATCTCTGCTTTTGAGTACTTACAGTTTGAATGAAGAGAAAAGAAATACATACACAGTTTGGGTATGCTTAGTGTTGCATAGTCTGTATTGCAATGCTAGACAGCCCTTTGCTGCAACTTTCCCATTGCATTATAAAAGCAATTATTGCCATTTCCCATTCCATTCTAAATGGTAGTACCCATGGGAGCTATAGAAGTCAATAGAAGGCTTTTTCTTTCTCTAGGGCTAAGTTAACGTTTGTAAGCAATGCTTTGTCAGCAGTGAAGTTCAGAATAGGAAAGATGGTGGTGTAAGGACTAAACCAGCTGTTTAACTCTCTATGCAACTTAAGAAGTAAAGTGTGACACTTACACTTTCTTACGTAGTACCTACAGGTTCATTTTTCTGGAAGAAGAATGCCCCTTTCAGAAGTTTCAGAAATATGCAAAACCAGGCTGGATAAATATCAACTTTGACACACACATGAAACAATACTAGATGTAAAATGAAGGAAACTATCCAGTTGGTACTTTTAACTTTTGAGTCGGTGACAGCCAATAAACTTAATCTCCATCAAATTCCTTACTGTTGCCTTAAGCACATCAGAAGGCATTATGACCATTCCTCTGAGAAGAAAGTACGCTTGTCTTTGTTATCCAGCACTAATGTAAAGAATCAAAGCCCTTTTAGTTTAACTTAGTCAAAAGTGTAGCTCATAACCACATAGGTTTGATCAGCTGCTGTTCAGAAATAAAGGTGTTCTGGCAAGTCACTGAAGGCTATAAACAGAGAGGAAGAGACTTGAGACAGATGTTGTTGATAGACAATTAAGGTAGTCTTTAAAAATAAAAATGCCTTGGCATAAATCAATGAAATTTCATCACTTCCTGATTTTTAAAGGCTACCAGCATCTTTGGGAGACACTTTTATATTCCCGCTCTAAGATCTGTCTTGCACAAACAGTAAATTTTTCTCCTTTATGAGAACTGACTTGAGCTGTTTATCAAAGATGAATGGATGTATCTTATAATGAGTAGTATTCTGTGAAAGATACATTGCAGGACAACATTAATTGAATTACAGGGATTAAATTGCTTAGATCTCCTGCATATTAAAAATGCATGCCCAAAAGCACCCTTTTTAACCCCTTAGAATGTGGTATTCTGTGGGATAAAGCATCATGATGAAGGTAGGAAGATGTGATCCAGGACATCAATCGATCATGCATGTGTAGACAAAAAATGTAGATTCCCTAAACTGATCACTTTGATGCATTCTGTGGATCCCAGCATTGAAGGAAATGTGTGTCCTTATCTCTTTCTTTTTCTGCATCATCTTAGCTCACTGATCCAAAACTGAAAAATAAATCTTTGTGTTGAACTGGTGTTGGATCTAAAGTGTGTATGAGAAGACAGACTAAGGAGTTCACTGGGTGGGAGGACATAGAACAACAGCAAGTTTTCAGATTAAAATAGAGATAGGAACCTGTATTGTTTATATAGAACATAATGAGGAGCATAGTCTAAGGCTTAAGATCCACAGTCTTTTTCTGTCACCAAAGAATGAGGTAAAGAACGTTTCCTGCTTGTGATGATTGCCATCAGGCAAGGCAAAACCGTGGGCCCCTCATTGTGCAAAGAAGCACTTGCTTTCCTGAGCAAAATGCTTTCTGCTATTCCTGGTATTATGACATTTAAAAGCATAAATGAAGCACCTACTGGTTAAGCAGAGAAGTAAATCTAAAGTAATGGAGACTAAACAATAGGTATTTAGAATGCAATCTTGTCTGAAATTATGCCTCAGTGCAAATCCTGAGTTCTCAAACTTTTGTTTAGATAAAGTGAATGAGAGGAAAAGCAGCAGCATTTTGCATTCAGCCCTTCTGAATATTTACTTCATCTGCTTCCTCTGATATGTCATCATAAGAGAAACACAGAAAATCCAGAAGATCATTATGTCTGAAGCTGTAATGTTCTGGGCAAGCTGCAGCCTAATATGCATGCTGGTATGGAGGCTAGCTGTCTTCCAGCTTTTGAAGGCTTCTTTTTGTGTTATTTTTTTAATGACTCACAGAAGCTTTGGAATTTTTACCTGGATGGGATAATAATGACATTCTTGTATTCTAATTTCTTTTCACTCACATGTCTGAGCTTGGAAACGCACTTCCATTCAGCCTATTACTATAGCAAGTGTGATTAAAAACAAACAATCCACAACCTTCTTCCATGAGCACTCTTGAGGAGAAGGTTATCTCGGATTCTGACATGTCAGAAGTATCTTAGATTCTGCAGTACACTTGTGTTTATTTTCTACACAGCACAAATAAGGACTGATAGCCTTTGGACAGCATGACTTTAATCTTCCCACAGTTTCAGGAAATCTGTATTTAGAGGCTTTTTGCTGAAGTCATCAACATTTTGTCACTTATACTTTACCCTAGAAAGGCATTATGAAACATGGTGCCTGTGTAGCCTCTAAGAAAAGAACATATATTGAATCTAAATACTTTAGGATGTTTTTATCTCTGTTTTGGTTATCTGTTACTGAAGCTTGGAAGAAATAAGACATGCTTGAGGAAAGGAAGCTGGTACTAGTCATTTAGTAGATTATGTCAGTTTAGTTTGTTTACAAATGAAGTAGAAAATTAGTTCTTTCATAGAAGCTGTTATTGCATATGAGTCAGCAGGCTAAGAAACAACCACCTTCTCACTCTCATTTTCACATGGACTTGGAATAACTTTCTAACACTGACATTTGAACACAGAGTCTGGTCGGACCTGACATTTGAGGAAACTTGGGCTCTTTCAGCTTTATGGCTAGGACAAGAAAATATTCACAAACATTTGCAAATACAAGCATGAGTGAATTTAACTTTTTACTTTCTTATGGTCCATTGAATAGCTAGTATCAAACTGTCTTGGATTAATATGAATACATAAAGATGTAATAATGCTATGTGACTGCTGACTATGCAGTCTAAAAGAGGTTCCTCTAAGTACAGCAGCCATATGGTTTTAAGTGGTGACATCAGGAACCAGCTGAGAATTAAGAGATGGTTGGTAAAATAAGTTGCAGACAAACACTTTTTGATTTTTGATTAAACCTGTTATTTGCTCAGTGTTTGGGTTCTAGACTGATTATTGGCACAAGTACGAGTGATATCCAGAAACTGGAGCAAATAATTCTTCATGCTGCGTAGCGTAGGCAAATGAGTAAGATTTTTAAAAATCCAGTGTTTAAAAACCTAGTGCGGTTTGTGTTACCTATTGCAACTTACTCTCTTGGATGTGGGAGGGCTTCGGCACACGAAAAGGTCCTTGCTGCCACCAGATGTCAGTGTGGACGTGGTTAAAAGAATTCTCTCTGCTTCCTCTAAATTTGTAGCAAATAATGTATCTACGATTGTTTTTCTCTTGTGCTGAGTAATTGCATAGCTAACATAGCCCCTGTGCAGGAACTAGTCCCTAGTTCAGGGGTTTGGTAGCATTAGAACGAGTAAGCTGTTAAGTCTTGTACTCAAAAATGGTATCAGATCTGGGCATCACTAATGCAGCTAATATCTTAGAAGAAACGTGACAGTTTCATCCTTCCTGTAGTTGAAGGGCCAACATTATGTCTTACGTGCTGGAAATGATTTAGCTGATTCAGTGAATGTGGAGTAGAGTGTACTGAAGCCGTACCTCTGTGGTTAGCCTGTCTGATCGTTCTCCTTTGTTAACACGGAAGATCTAACACAAAGGAGCACAGACAGAACGGCAGCAATTGCTTAATGGTCTGTTAATACAGATCTATTTGAAAATAGTCAGTCAGTTCTTACTTACAGAACTTAAACTGGCTATGACTAGAGGAAGACTCATAGGAAGTAGAACTTCTTTAAGTAGTGTGTTGCATATAAACAGAAAATAATTGCAGGCTTTTCTGGGAGAAGTGAGAATCTTCTTCCTCAAGGTATAAACTTACATAGATTTCAAAATTATGAAATTAATAGTGTACGGAGGGAAGAAGTGTTTAGTTGAAAAACAAACAGGCAAAGGTAATCTGTTGGAAAGTGGGATTGCAGTGCAAATTGTGTATTTTAGTACAAAAAGAAACCCAAAACAATTTAAAAGGATACTCTTGCATCTTCAGAACTGAATTGCAACTATAAAGTTTTGTATTAGTTGGCTTTGTCTTGTAACTGTTTACTTTGTGAAAGTTTAAATTTAGCAGTTTATTATGTTTTCTGCAGTTATTAATGTCCTTTCTCCCTAAACCTGTGGAAAAATTGAAGCTATTGGTATCCAACTTAGCAAATAAAGGGATCTGTTAAACAGAGAAGAAAAGATTTTAATATGGAAAATAATCTTGCTTCATGTGCACTGTATTGCATAAGTTTTTTAATTTAATTGTAGCTGTCTTCAAAAACATAAGCGTTAAGTGCTGACAGAAAACAGTAATGATTTCTTGTTTTTTAAAGGCTTCTTTTTTGACACTACAAAATATTAACGTGATCTACCAGAATCAATCAACTTGGAGGCCAAGTTGAAAGCCAGGCACAGACATTTGCAACATGCAATAAAATCGGAGGAAATTGTATCTGTTTATATATGGGTGGAATTCAGCCTTCTGTTTCTTGTTAGGCAATATCAGGAGATTAATTTGTGAATTGTGTGGAACATAGCTGCTCGTTTTTGGATTATCATGACCATTGTTAAGAGATAGTGATGCCTTAAGCTCAACTGCATTTTCTGCTGCTTGAAATGGAGTAAAAACTAATAAGAGAATCTTTTACTACCCAGCAAGTATGAATAATAGTAAAAGTGACATATGGCCTTAATGGAGCCTTAAGTTTTTCTTTTTACTTAAATACAGGTTTGTAAGCGAATGGACTTGGTTTGCCAGCGGATGTTAAATCAGGGATTTCTGAAAGTGGAAAGATACCACAACTTATGTCAAAAGCAAGTTAAAGCTCAGCTCCCAAGGTATGTACCAGTTAAAACTGTAATTAAACCTAAATGTGCTAGATTCTTGTAAGCAGAATATTGAAAAGGAATTTCTTGCTAGCTAATTCAACTTACATATCTTGAAAATTTGAGTCACATTTGTTATAATTTCATTTTTTTTGTTTTCCAAAAGCACCTTGAACCTAAGATCTAGTTACACAATAATGGTGTGGATGAATGTAAGTTGTCTTATGCTAGAAACTGGAATATTGGAAAATGTCTCTGGTATTTTAAACAGAGAAAAGAAGTGTGGGTCCTGTATTACTCAACTCTTCTGGCAAATCAAGCAAGGACTCCTGGGAATTAATAAATGCCATTCCTTTTCAAGACTGACTGCCTTCACTGATGATTTATCTACGACTCTGCTTAAAAAAAAAAAAAAGCAAGGTTTTTCAGTGCCAAGGATTAAAAAGGGGAAAGGGAGGGCGGGGTTGACATATGAGTATTACTGGGAGCTAGTTTCTCACAAAAGAAATGTCTTTTCTGTTCTTCCCAGTGAATAAGTGCAGCTGCTGCTGTGTCCTATCAGATTTCCCAGTCAGAGTGAAGAAACTAAATGCTACTTACTGTAGAGATCCTTTGTCAAAAGAGCTTATATCTCAACCTAAACTTTGTAGCAAGCACTACTAATATATTAAATTTATGTTGATTTCATTTAAGTACTAACTGTAGGAATATGGGGGGCTAAAAGTATTCACACTGACTCAAAGTCAACTGCTAGCTAGTACTGAAAGCTTGTTTATAAATAGTCCTAAATTACATAGAGAGTTTATGGATTATATAAGACGTAGTAATTATTTAGAGAACAAATGTTGTCTAAGCATAGGATGCTATTACTAGCTGGATGTCACTCTGTAACAGTTGTGGTTTTTTTAATCCATAAAGACAGAACTAATGTCAGTGGTTACATTTTCAAACCTCAGAGGGTTTTAAGGGTGAAATTAACTTGAGCAATTGTTACAGTTTAATTTTGTTGACTCATTGTTAAATCAGTTTCACTTAATGATCTGTCTTCTAGACGGGAGTCAGAAAGAAGAAACCATTCATTAGCTCGTCATGCAGACATCCTTGCTGCTGTAGAAACAAGACTCTCTCTGTTAAATATGACTTTCATGAAGTATGTGGATTCCAATCTCTGTTGCTTCATACCTGGAAAGGTAAAATGTAGACTATATTATGTGAATGTATATCTGTGTTTAAAAAATATGATTGTATAACTTAACCTGAGACAGCTGGGACACATTTATATAATGTGTACACATACTGAAACTGTGTTTCAGATACTTGCAAATAAATACACAAGCAGACACTCTGCTTTAACAGGCAGTCTGAAATGAATGAAACAGACTGTATCTAAATATTAACTATTTTAAACTTTTTTTCCTTTTCCCTTAGAGTTTCTTAATTCTGATGTTTGATTTGTGGCATATACCTCCTATACAACCTTTAACAAGAAACACATGATATGAAGGGCTTAATTCTGAATTTTAATTGTATAAAACAGCTGAAGGCCACATCATCAGAAGATGTAGTAACTTAGACTACGTATAACACTAAGCACTCAGTAAATCAGGAAGATTTTCAGGCACCTTTCTTAAGGGTTTGAGTAATTCAGATTAGTTGATTTAAGATATTTAAGATACTTAGTATGTGGAAGGACTGTTCAGTATTACAGAGTTTTTGTACAGTAGGTGAAATTAGTTTTAAATGTAGATAAGTGTGTTAAATAGTAATACTACTAAACAGTTCTGTTTTTTCAGAATACTACCCCAACATAAAACATAAATTATACATTGGAGATACCACTGTTTTATAAGCTGTGAAAACAGAAGTGCACAGGGGAATTGACAAAATCATGATCTGAGGAAGACCGGTACAGCTCAGGGTTGAAACAAGATCTGTGAACATTAGCCTAATGTTCTGTTAATTGATCTTTCCATGTGAGATGAGATGAATGGGAAAGCTAGATGTTGGATACAGGTGAAGCATGGCAGGCATTTTAACGTTCAGTGCAGTAGGATAGGCTGTCGGCAGGAAATGTATTTGTATCTTGAAGAGGTAACTTGATTTCTGTATGCTCTTGTTGACTTGATACTTAATTAATTTTAAATTAAATCATTATAGTTTGATATATTTATGCTTATTTGAATTTACATTATATTTTAATATATACTATGTATTTTTTAAAACGTAATAGAACATGAAGTCAAACTTAAGTGTTTGATACTCAAATAGCAAATGGAGTACGTGAAAGAAATGTTGCCTTACTTTTTTTTGAACAGTAGATGGAAAGACAGTATGCAATCTAGATCTTGGGTGTGCAGGAGTTCAACAAGTGAGCTCGCCAGCCATTTTCCATGTGGGCACTGAGTCATAAGGACCTTGTTGTATTCTGCTATAACAGCTAAAAAGTATAATTATTTAGTTAGCATATGAACTTGCTAACACTGCTGCACTCTCAGTACAGTTACCAGTTCACTGGAAAATCCTATTTTGATTAAGCAGATTCAAGGCTTAGTGTTCACTTACAGCCTGTGGTTTCAACCCCACCTGCCCTGCTGCCCTCAGGAAATTTTGTTTGAAGGAAACTGCCATAAAATTGTCAGGAAATTAATTTGTTAGAATGTGTGAATCCTGACTTGAGGTTCAGGTTGCTGTGTGAGGGTTCCTGGTGATAGCAGAGTGCTGCTGCAAGATTTTGTATTGAGGTTGGCAGGAGAATGCTCGGAGGATGTTGTTGCTAACAGGATGTAATGTGGGTAAAATTAGAGAAGTCTTCTGTAAGCTTGTTGCATGATGAGACACTTTAGTCTTGTCTAGCTTTTGCAACTTTTTAGCTCAGCTTCCTTTATTAAAACACAAGATGCAACAGTATTGTCTTACCCATGATTCTGAAGTCCTTATGATCTGTGTTCTTCAGGAGACTCTTCAACCATTCTTGATCCTGTGCAAAATACCTGAGTAGTTTTGATAATAAGAGACCAGCACTCCTATTCTGATGTGCCTCTGACTAGAATTTGTAGATTAGCAAGACACCTTTCATCTCTCTGTATCGCTCCTAACCAAAAGGCTTGTTTGTCAAACCTGTTAAGAGGGTGCTTATGTTCTCTATCAGTAGTGGATTGATGTTTTATAAATTAATATAATTTAGATTTAATCTGAATTTGCAATATTTTGGGTGTATGCAAGTGGACTCAAGGAAGTAGTTAGAGCTCTTCAGAGTGATATAATGATAATGCTTGCTGTTCCGTTCATGTGTTTTATAATCCTCGTAATTGGCTGGGGGGGGTGACTCCAGTGTGGCTTAGAATTTTGCTTCAGGTTATCAAAAAAGAAATGGTTATGCTCTGCTGAGTATAGATTATATAACTTAAAACTCAAGTATGGATATAGTAAAACAAGATTTCACACAATGAGTATCATTTTGTGAGTTTGAAGAGAGTTGTGGTAGATCAAGTGAATAGCTTCTCTGATATATCACAAACAGCATTTCCTTTCAAAAAGCTGATCTAGAACTAAAACACACAGTGGTACGCAATAGTTATGTAGTGAAAGCCCCAAATATGCCAACACTTATAGAATGATCTGAAATAATCTTGCCTTTATCAGAAAATCCTAATTCTTCTTAAATGTTTTAGGTAATAGATGAAATTTATCGTGTGCTAAGGTATGTAAACTCTACAAGAGCTCCTCAGAGAGCTCATGAAGTTCTTCAAGAACTAAGGGACATTTCCTCCATGGCTATGGAATATTTTGATGAGAAGATTGTTCCAATACTGAAAAGAAAGATGCCTGGTTCAGATGTATCGGGACGACTGATAGGAACTGCCCCAGGTATTAATTCCAACGTACAGTTAAGCTTTACTTAGTTTTTTTTCTGTAAAAATTCATGGCACTGTATCTTTTTAAAGCTCCCTCCCTTAAATGTGAGCTTTATTACATAAATATTGATGATACTTGTTTCTTAAGAATGCTAACTGAAATTCATTTGCTTTGAAATTTAAGGGGCTTTTGTACTACCAAAAGAACAGTCATTTGAATTTATGTTAGAATTATGCATAGTGTGTATTCATTAAACAAACGCTTTTGTGCCACCAATGAATGAGACTTTATCACTGCACTTGGTTGAAATTTGGCACATGAGATGACAGCTTGATGCTTTTTATTTTTAGGATGATCAGCAAATGAATTGGCCTAAGCTGTTGTAGTGCATAGAGAGCTAGAACATAGTTATATGTGCTTTTCTACTTTCCTGGGGCACTAATGTATATACTAACAAGCAAAATACTTACTGGTAATAGTGAAAGACAATTAAAATAACAGTGTATAAATAAACAAACTGGCCCTTCATATATTTTGTCAGACTTTCCAGAACTTTTGTGAACCAAAGTCTACGGTAGTTGCCTCATATAATGGCCAAAAGCAAAATGTTAGTAGAACTGTGGTGTTTTCCCTGTGCTGAACATCTTTGCACTTCTTAGGAACTGTGAAATTAACTCTTTGAAAGGATAACTTAATAAAAAATCAGTTACATCTTAAGCAAAAATAATAGGCCTAACCATAGGAGCTGTTTGTTGTTTCTGGTATGTCCTGTCCATCCTTTCAGCCGTATACCACCTCTTAATTATATCCTGTTAATTATACCTCAATTCCATTGAGTCTCTTAGTTGAGGAATTATTGCCTAAAACCATAGTTGATGCCAGTTGGCTTTTCAAGATCAAGACTTTGTGGCATAAAAATGCCTATCTTGTGTTGAGGGAGGAGCATAACCTATCTAATGGCCACCCTTTAGTGCCATGTAACTGTAGCTATGCTGGCATCTTAAAGGGGAAAAAAAAAAAGAGGAGGAGGATGTCGTTCTAGGCTGTTCCAGACTGTTCTGTTGTAGCAGTAAAAGGTTGCATCTTACTTGCACAGCACTGCTAGAAGAGTAAAATGATAGAAAAAGTGATAGATATCTTTTTATGATAGAAAAAGTGATAGATATCTTTTTATGATAGAAAAAGTGATAGATATCTTTTTATGATAGAAAAAGTGATAGATATCTTTTTATGATAGAAAAAGTGATAGATATCTTTTTATGATAGAAAAAGTGAAAGAAATTATACAGTAGCTGTTAGTCTCCTTGATTTGCAGGAACTTTATTAAAATCAACATTCCCAAGCTCAAATTCCAGTATGGTTTTAGTACTTAGGAAGAGTGATTCTAAAGAAGCATGGAAAGTAAATTCCTTTCTTCTAAAAAGTAAGTTAAACTGAAATATCTTGTTAAGCCCCAAACCATAAAATTTTAGAACTTTAGCTGTCTACAACTAAGACAGCAGAATTGTACTGCTCTATTTTAGTATTTTTATTTAATACAACTATTCTGTAATAAGTAATTTATAGACATTATGTGGGTTTTTGACTTAACATCTGTGACACTAAGTCTAGATGACAACATATCTGTATGTAATTTTGATAGAGCAAAAGGAGGGGGTCATATATACAGAATATGAATTATGAGCTTTCCAGACTACAGAGAAATCTAAGTATTTTAAATTAAACTAGTTGTGCTCTGAGATACCATATGCTCTTCTTAGACACTTAAATGACAGTAAATCTGTTTACATGTTCACATAGCTTGCAACAGTATTGAGATTCATGTTCGGGGAGTAGGGATAAGCAAAATAGGAAAACTGGGACACGATTTCTACCTTTGTCTTAAAATTGTAGAGGATTAATCACAGCTTTCTCTGAAGTTCCAGGGCCTTCTGCAGCACTGACAACAATGCAGCTGTTCTCCAAGCAGAACCCTTCCAGACAAGAGGTCACCAAACTCCAGCAGCAAGTAAAAGCGAATGGCACGGGCTTGACAGCACTAAAGCGGGAAATCTCAGAGCTTCGCATCAAAGTGCAAGAGCAACAGAAACAACTCCAAGATCAAGATCAGAAACTGCTAGAGCAAACCCAAATCATAGGTGAACAGAATGCCCGGTTAGCTGAGCTTGAACGCAAGCTGCGAGAGGTTATGGAGAGTACAGTAGGAAATTCTTCAGGTTCTGGCTCAAATGAACAGTCTTCTAGAAAACGGAAGAAGGTGGTTGAATCCACAGACTGTCCTAGGAAATCTAAACGCCTTCGGAACAGAAAATAACTTGGGAGTAAATGACACCTTCAGGAGGATACACTGCTTTAGTAGCCCAAGCAGGTCTGCTTCTGTGGATACTGTGATTAGCTTCATGGTGCCACTTAGGCTGCTGGCTCTTCAAAACACCACTTAGACTTGAACAGTAATTTTCTTTCATTGAGACTTTTCCCCTGCTTTCTGTATGGGTAGGCCTAATGCACAGAATCTTTAAGATTTGCAATAGATACATACTAACCAGACCTGCTCTGTTATGTTTTGAAGGGTTAATAATTTTTTCTGTGCAACTGTGTTTAAAGTAAACTTATTTGTGTTTATGCATATGTTCACATAAAATCTTAAATAAATTCAGTCTTAACTGACTAAGAAGTTAAGCGTAAAAACAGATGTCCTGTTCACTTGAAGGAAAGATCTGCTTTTAAAATCTTGTTTTAACTTGACCTTTTTTGTTACAAGTGACCTTGTCTGGAATGTCTGAAAAGTAGTTAATACTTTTCGAGGATCTCTGTAACAAGTAAAACTGACTTCTTAAGCTACAGTATTGGCTATATATTTTTGTAAACTTAAAAGGAAGGGCCTTCTATCCAGTCTTCACGTGCACACACCCTGGTTCTAGGTCTTGGGAGCCATATTTACATTTGCATGGATAGATGCATGTACAGTTTAGTCAGCCTGCTAAAAGCTCTTGCCTGAAATTGTTCTTAACTCTGGGAGAGACTAGGGAGAACCTGTAAAGCAATTTCCTTGTTCCTCAGCCATAACTTAGCATCTGCTTTCAGCCCAACTGCTTTCTTACACTGAGGTGGTCTTACGAAGCTAGTTGCAGGAAAGTTTGAACCCAGACTATCTGACACTTTTACTGCCTGTAAATTGCAGGTATTGTTTGCCAAAGCTGGAGAATTGAGAAGCTGCCTATGTATCACTTGTCTGATAGGCCAACATCTCATAAGTATCAGACAAACTGTCCCTACAGTAACAAGCTCAGGGGACATCATTGGAATGAAATGGTATATTATGGAAAAACTGAAACTGTTTTGTGTGTATGTGTTGGGGGTGGGGTGGGGTGGAAATTTCTCTGTAACACTGATGACAGTATTCTAAGCTTTCCTTATCCTAAAAGGTAAATCACTTCAGACAAAGCTTTAATTTCTTTTGCACTTCTGTTTTGAGCTTGTAACTGGAAAAGCATGTCTTGCACTGTTCAGTCTCTCTGGTCACTTTAACAACCTCAGAGTTGTGTACAGTGATTTTTTTTTTTTTTTTTTTTTTTTATTTCCTCCCCCGCCCCCCCCCCCCAGTCTGTATATTTTCGGAATGTTTTTAATCTACTAAACTTTGTAGCTTTATCGTTTGACTTATGGCTTTTTTTACTCAGCTGCTGCTTTGGATTTAGGTGGTACTGAATTCAACTTGATATGGCACTGAAAATGCAAATACTGCATTTGTAACTGTTCAAAATCTTGATACTATTACCATGGGTTAAAGTGCAAGTTTGTCTTATGTTTTGTATGGCTGTCAGCATAACATAGTGGTTGTATTTAAATCACCAAACAAATCAGAAACTGTCTGGTCAAATGTTATATAATCATCGGAGAACTGACACTTTTCCTGAAACTTCAGCTGAAGTTTTTACTCCTCATACAAGCCAATATGTTTTAGAATTAACATTGCAAATACCTAATTTTTGGCAGACATTTAATTTTCAAATAAACTTGTTGGGTAGTTTGAGTCTTTTTAAAAGAGGCATGTTTCTTACAGGCATGAAGGAAGTGATAAAAGGTTGTCTGGGGGAAAGATTAAACTGTTAAAGGAGTATTTGCTGTTACTTATCTTCCATGGCTCAGAACTTTTTTATTGTTAAAGATCTCTTTAAGATAGGTATCTGCTGTTCAGTTTAAAAATACTGGCATATACTTTGTCTTTTTAAAAAATAATAATTTTTTATCAAAGGGTCAGCATGATAGCTATAATTATTGTGTATCATTTGATGCAAATTCATTTAATGGTCACTCATGATGACAAATTCATGTAATGGTCTAATTACCAGATATTTGTGGTTAAATACTTCTTAACAAGTATAAACCTGTGAATTGCATTTACTGAGAAGGTTTATTCATTCATCTCTTAATATTTTTCACTTTAGTTTCTTTATTCATTTCTAGAACATGCAAACAATGTCCCCCCTGCTTCACAATATACAAATCATATCAGGTTATGTGAGAATACATTTATTTGTATGTTGGTGAATCTCTAGCAGTGTGTAAACTGAGCTGGAAAGAACAGCCTGTTGTTACATTAAACATTGTCCGTGAACGGTGCCAACTTGGAACCTTGAACTCAAGGAAGTATCGCATGCTGTGAGTTTGCAGGTGCATCCTGATGATCTGCGTGCTACCAAGTGTAGTGCAACTGAATGAGGCCCATGGAACTTAACAGGTAGAGGGGATGGTTACAAGAAGCTGTGAGAAATGCCACAACAAAGGTCCACCGCTTTTTCATTTTCCTTTCCTGGAGAGGGAGTGAGACATCAGCATCAAATGGCACTAACACCAGCAGCTTACTTTATAAACAGCTTTTTGTTTCATAGTAGGGTTGGGGATTTTCCACGAATTTGTGTGTAAATGGTGAAAATGGTATCAGAAGATACCACAATGGTACTTTTGTGAGGGAAAAGCTATTTGCAACCAGGTCTTGCTCCCCAAATTAACTTGTTTGTAAATGCAGTATGCAAGCACCTTCTAAACAAGGGCTAATGGATGTAATAAGTGGAAACCTTGAAGGAAGAAAGACTACCTGCTTAACAAGATAAACTTCGCAAATTAAAGAACAGCGAGAAACAAATTTTAACTTCTTCAATCACTGACACTCTCTTAGCATAGCACACTAATCACTATGGTTCATGAATGTTATGAGAATGCCTTCACATAATTTCTTAACGTGAAGATAAGACTGTATTGAACAGAAACTTAATTGCAGGAAGTGCTAAGATTGTCTAAGGAATTTTCAACATCAAGAGCCTCTTGAAAATAGGATGACATAGGATGTAGTTAAATGTGTCTTCAGACAGGAGATGACTACCTCATTTTTTGGTGTTCCTGATGGTTTTCAGAAGGTAACTGGCAATGTCAGTAATAGATTGTTGTTTCATTCATCTGTAAATTCACTTTGTAGTATTTTATAGCAACGTGTCTGCTACTTGAGAACTATTCTGACACTCTCCAGTTTCATTCCTGTGCTACTTTGCACCATACCTGGATGAACTCACTTGTCCCTGTACTCTCCATTCATGCTTACAGGATCTCACCTTCCTGGTTGGACGGGGATGTGCTGCCAGCTTTGGTTTACGTGTAACTGGACACTCCAGGATTTTTGTTCTAGCTTTGCGCCAGCTGAAGACGTGCTAGCTGCTGGATCCCTTTGTCTTCATAAGGGAAAATGACAGATACAAAAGCTGTTAGCTTGCTGAAGACCTAATAAATCTGGATTTGTTGTACGGACTGCTTAAACCAGAAAGACTCAGTGATGAAATAGGAAAAACACTTTGCACTCCAAGACACTTGGGCAATTAAGTTTTCCAGAACTTTCCTATTTAATATTTTTCTTAGTTGTCTAAGCCTTCTTTGGCTGATATGGAATGTTTAGTTTATAAATCTGGGATCTTCTGTTTAATTACCCTACTGAAACTTGCGACCATTTACAAACCTATATATATTTGTAAACCTGCTTCTGTGTACTCTGTCTCTCCTCCAATGACAGCTGCACCTTTTCTTATCAGCAGACGTATTTGTTCTTTTGGCAGGATCCTTCCCATGGATGAGAAGGTCTTTAAGCGCAATGATGGATAGCAGTGCAAATATCTGAACTACAATAAGAGGGGAATATTTTCAGAAACATTACATACAGCATTTAGAGTGCAGTTGAGTGAAACGCTTGCGATCTTGGCAATTTCGCAGTCATCTTCTGCACTGGGAACTCAAAAGCACTTCCTGGTTTATTGCAAAGCAGTCACTGGGCAAAAAGTAGAACTGAATATCCCTTGCAAGGACAAAATGCCTTGATGAAGTCTAATTTGTTTTACCTCTTACACTGCACCAATCCTCACAAAGCCCAAAAAATTCAGATCGTGTGAGTAAAGAGGGAAAAGCTGTAAATAAACTTTTCCATCTCTCCTCTACTTGCTTCCTTTTTCACTTCCAATTCGCATCCTAATACACATGTATTAAAAATGCATGTAAACAAAAATATTTGTGAAGCTGTTATGTGTCATAGAGCTTGTGCTTTGTCTATTACTTCAGATTTTAAACATTTTCAAGCAGGGATTGTATTTCCCCTACACTTGCACAGTTGCACATGGGGCTTTTAGCAAATAGTACATTTTAGCCTTTTTAATTCATTATTACTAATAAATTTTAAGTGATGCATCATAAACCTGGAGATACTCATATTGCATGAATAGATAAGCTACAATTTACTTTGTGATATCTTCATTGTTTTTCTCACTATTATTTTAAGTGGATTTGTGGACAACCAAAATTCCAAGCAATTCCAATTCGACTGTTACATAAAGTAATCTTTGTAACTGACCCTCCCACAATCAATATGGTATGAGAAATAGATGCAGGAACAGATTAAATTGAATTTAGTTCTTACGGAGGAGTTTGTCAAAGAAGTTCATAGCATGTCTTACCAGAGAAAGTGAAGAAAATTGAGACCTTGGCAGAGGCGTTTGGAATTGTAGTTGAGTATCTTTAGGCAGCTTTATAGAAACTTAGATTTTGGATGAACGGTAAATAGCCCTTACAACCATACATCTCTTACCTTTGGAAAAGAGTAAGTGTTTTTTAAAGAAACGTTGTAAGATGCTGTTTCTGTTTCCAGCCTGAAGGAAGCGAGTCGGCTGCGACCGCCCGGCCTGCCTGTCCGTCTGCAGTGGCGTCTGGGCAGGCTGTCCCAACAACTACGAGGGGCAGACACCTCACAAGACAGCTGAACCTGTACGAACGTCGCGGCAGGAGGGAGGGCAGGGAAGGCGGGGTGGGAGAACACGGAGCTGCTGAGGCTTCACTCGCCCGGCTTCTTCCAGGCCGGCTGCTCCGCGCTGTCGCGGTGAAAGGTGAGGGAGCTTCCGGTTCCCCAGCGCCTCGGAGGGGTCCGGCGGGCAGGGCCAGCGCTGCGAGCCGAGCATTTTCTCTCCCTCCTTAAATATCAGTTACGGACGCGGCATCCTCAAAGGCACCCGCAGCGCCGGCAGCGGCGTGACCGGTCTGAGCGATTCGCTCTCCCCTTGCGCGCCGCTCCCCTCGGGCGGCAGCGCCTCACGGCCCCTCTCACCCCGCACCCCGCCCCCTCGGGACCTCCCCTCCTGCCCCCAAGGCGGCCGGCGCTGGACGAGTGGGTCCCG
>WHYT01016508.1:240704-307998 GCA_009806455.1 Tetrax tetrax | reverse complement strand
GCCAGGCCAGGCCCCCGCCGGCGGGCGGGGGGCGAGACGCTCCGGCAGGGGGCGGGGCCTTGTCAGCGCTGACGGCAGGCAGTAGCCAATGGAGAGAGAGGATGGGGTGGTGGGCGGGACGCCCGCCGAGCCGCCTCCGCGGCGTTATAAACGGCGGTGGCGGGGGGGCGTCGTGACTTGAGTGCTGTGTCGCGGAGGGGAGTGGGCGAGCCGGCGGCCTGGGGGTGCCGCTAGGATGGGTAACACCGTCGCCAGAGAAGATTTCGAGTGGGTCTACACGGATCAGCCTCACGCCGACCGCCGCAAGGAGATCCTGGGTGAGGAGGAGGGGTGGCGGTACCGTCGCTCCTTGCCGCCGGCTGCGTGGCGGGGAGGGTGGGGGGAACCCCACAAAATGGCTGCCGGGGGGCGCCGCGGGGAAGGCGCCGCGGCGGAGGGCTTCGTCCTTCGCCGCCGGCCGTTATAGAAGCTTCCGGGGGGGGCGGCTGTGGTGTGCGGAGCCGTGCGGCCGGGGCCAAAGTCGGCCCGGGCCCGCGTAGGAGAGCGGCTCTGGCCGTGTACGTGGGGGCGGGAGCCGCCGCCTTGGCGGCGCTGGCGGGAGGAGGGGAAGGGAAGAAGTGGGGCGGGGGGCGGTGGCTCGCCGCCGGTGGGGCCGGAGCCCGAGCCCCGAAGCGTCAGGGCGGGCGGCCCGAGCTTCCATTTTGAGCCGCGAAGCAGGCAGGCGGGGCGCGTCCCGCTGGCGGGCAGCGGCGCGGTTACCCCGCCCTGCGGGGGCTGCGGGCCGTTCCCCGCCCGAGCCGCCCGCCTCCGCAGAGCCCTTCGGGCGGGCAGGGAAGGGGCTGGGTGGTTGGTAAGGTCTCTGCTGGTCGTTACGAGTCGGGCGCGGAGGTGATCGCGGCACCCGGGACTGGCGGCGAACAACCGCCTTGCCAAGTAGGGCGGTGGAATCGGGCCCGAGCTGCCTGGAGCCCTTCTGGTGGTTGACGGTTCAAAGCCATTTCCTTCCTGGGCAGGCTGGAGGTGGTGTTGGTGCTTGCCATGTAAGTGTCTAGTCGCTGAGGGCTGGAAAAATGCTGAAATGATTTAATTCGTAAGAATTTTTTATAGCAATATATATCACAAGTGGAATGGTGGTGTGTTTTCTTCATTACCTCCTAATTGGGAGGAAGGGAATAAATGACTATATCTGCTTGTGTAATCTAATTGGGGTAGGTGGCTGTGAGGAGAGCTTCTGAATATTCCTTTTTTTCATTTAATTCTTTCCCATCTAGCTAAACATCCAGAAATAAAAGCGTTGATGAAACCAGACTACAACTTGATTTGGGTGGTTATGCTGATGGTTCTTGCGCAGTTGACTGCGTTTTATCTAGTTAAAGACTTGGACTGGAAATGGGTAATCTTCTGGGCATATGTTTTTGGAAGCTGTATTAGCCACTCCATGACTCTGGCTATTCATGAGATCTCTCACAACAGTGCCTTTGGCAACAGCAAAGCAATGTGGAATCGATGGTTTGGAATATTTGCCAACCTCCCTCTTGGTCTCCCGTACTCCGTATCCTTCAAGAGATACCACATGGATCATCATCGTTACTTAGGAGGCGACGGAATTGATGTGGACATTCCTACTAACTTTGAAGGCTGGTTTTTCTGCACCCGTTTTAGGAAGTTCATATGGATTGTTCTTCAGCCTTTTTTCTATGCTATTAGACCTCTCTGCATCAATCCCAAACCCATTACTCGACTTGAAATAATCAATTTGTTGGCTCAGCTTTCCTTTGATGTTGTAATATATTATTTGTGGGGAGTCAAAACCACTTTTTACATGCTTGCTGGTTCAGTACTTGGACTTGGTTTGCACCCGATTTCAGGACACTTCATAGCTGAACATTACATGTTTCTAAAAGGACATGAGACTTATTCCTACTATGGGCCACTTAATTTGCTCACTTTTAATGTTGGCTATCATAATGAACATCATGACTTCCCCAATATTCCTGGCAAGAGCCTTCCACTGGTAAGTTTACTTCCAAGGTTATTACTTTTTCTTAGAACAAGCCATACTTTAACTTGAAAATAATGTAGAACACTGATAGGAGAATTAAAGGTGGGAGATTAAAAACAAACCAAACAAACAAAAAAACCCAACCGAACAACAACAAAAAAAAACCAAAACAAAACAAAAAAAAAGAACCCCACACCACAAAATAAAACCTGAGAACGATTTCTAACTTGAGTGATGAAGGGGTAATTACTTACCATTTTAATGCTATCCTGAACAAGCTTCCAATTTGCTGGCTGCTCAAGCCTCTTCCATAAAAGGAGAGGGGAGGAAACCCACATCTTAAGCTTTGCACTAACTTTAGTTTTCTGTAATTACAACCAGTCTTCTAATTTCTTCTGTTTGTAAGTATGCAGAAAACTAAATAAGAAGTTGCAAATAACTTCAGAGATTTGTCAGCTCTTTGAAATCTTAAGGACAGTATTGTAATGTATGTTTATTCTTTAGTCTCTTCTATCACAGACATTCTCTGGTAGGGAAAAGGCTTGATGTACTGTTAATGTTTGTTGTACTGCTGACAAGTGTTTAATAGCTTTCTAGTTTGGAACAGCTCAGTTTCCTCTAGTGAGAACCTTTGAACCCTAAGAAAGTATTGGCTGTACATTGACAAAATTAAGCTAAGACTTAGACCTGTTACCTGCATGTGTAGCAGATATGAAATCTCAAGCTGGTTTCTCCCTACTTCAATCTTTGCTGGTTTCTTTTAAGCAGGAGCTTATTTCTCACTTCATGTGTGTTTCCCAATTAGAGCATGGGAGCACAAGCTTCCAGGGCTACACCTAAAACTCATCTTCAGTGAAAAGTGTTTTTCATCAGAGACTAAATATGCTATTTGACAGCAGCTGTGGTGTTGCTCTTGTAGCTTTGTTATTGGTCTTGATAATAGGAAGACCTAGTAAGCTTGTGCCTTTGGTGGAGTCTAAACTTGATTGTTACTTCTGTTGTCAGTGGTGGAAATGTAGGCGAAATAACTACTCCAGCACTTCTTTAGCAGGGCAGTTAAATTCTGTAATTGGTTTGAAACCTTGTTCTTGTATTTTTTTTTTTTGTTGTTTTTGGAAAAAAAAATACTTAATTTCTTATTCATAGATTTAGTCTTTCAAATACAGCTGAAGTTGCTTTAACTCGCCTTTCATACCTAGATCTGTGCTGGTGAACCAGTACTTCTTGCTCCAGCAATTAAGTTACAAATGGCAAACGATTTTTTTGAAGTATTTAATTGCAGAGGTAAATACTCAGCTCTGCCACAGGACTCTTAAATCTACAGCTCTGATAAGAAAACAAAGCCTTCTTTTAGAACAGTGTAGTTAATTTGATTGGACTAGACTCTGCTGTACTGTGTGCTAAAGATCACTGAAGTACTGAACACTTGATTCCAGCTGGGGTACTGGTGAACTGAGAATAATTATTGTTGAATAAAAGTAATACCGGCTAGATGCACTATTCTGTAGGAGTGACGATGGATCAAAATGACTTTCAGCTCCAAACCAGGCATGGAAATATCTTGGGTTTGTTTGCTCATATGGATTAGTATTTTTCTTTTGCCTAAAGCTATGGAATTTAGTGAAAAATCAATTTTGTTCTGTTCAGGTTTTTAAGGCTTTTAGGTTGGCCATAAATATCAGTAAGGATATCTAACTGAAACTCCAACTCTTAGTTTAAAACAGTGGCCTAATCAACATGTACCTGAGAACAAAGTCTTTGGAAGCAGTTTATATTCATTCATTCTTGTCTGCCTTCAGAAACAGGATGTTCCTCACAAATAAGATTTATTTTTTCTTGAGCGATGAGGTTTGAAGCTACATGTAAAAATAGCTGTGTTAAACAGCTCTTCCTAGAACTTACAACATCCTTTTTTAGTGATACTCCTATACCTATGAGTCAGCGCTGAACTGAGTCACCTACTTCAACTAGCAACCAAACTGCTCACTTTTGTCAGCTAGCACAGTGCATGGCCTTCAGAGTGTTGGCAGTTTGTTCTGGTTAGCTTCAATAGAAAAGCTTCATATTAAGTTTACTTAACAACCAGGCAGCTGTGCCGTGGTTGGGTTTTTTTGTTGTTTTTTTTTTTGTTGTTGTTGTTTTTTTTTAAGAATCTTTCACATCGTGGCACTAGTAGCCTTTCCTAGTAGACTCTAACATCTAAAATCGAGCTTCTAGTGCTCTGCATTCAGTTACAGGTTGAAGGACTGTAGAGTTGTCATGACTGGTGCTAATATAAATAGTTAATAAACCTCATATCTCCTCTTTAGGTGAAGAAAATAGCAGCTGAATACTATGACAACCTGCCACAATATAACTCTTGGATAAAAGTACTGTATGACTTCGTGATGGATGACACAATCAGCCCATATTCACGCATGAAAAGGCACTTAAAGGGTGAAGTGAAGCAAGATTAAACTTCTGGTTAACCAAAAAACTTTGAAATGTCTGCTTGCTTTAAAGTGGCTGGAATAAGGTCTCTTGCTAAAGATGTTCACCAGTGTCCTGAATTAAGATCTACAGCAACATAGCAATGCATCCATAAGGATTTTGTAGCAGACTCTTACCAGCTATAACATTCCTCACAGCCCGTGGATTCATTGGCTTAATGTGTACGTGTTTGCCTAAGGATCAGTGTTATATGCATAATGCTAAATCACTTTGTTACAGAATTTACCTTGGCAGGTGTTAAATCTATATAAAATATCTGTCCGACTCCTAATATTTTAGAAGTTCTTAATGTAGTACACTGCCCACAACATGCTAATTAGATATTTGTAGTGTTAAAATGCTGTACTTACCTGTTAATTCTAAATGAACGTGATTTGTTCACTTAAGCCTTGTGTTGAACCTGTTTCCTAACTTAAGAGTGGAAGAACTAAATTTGCACAGAAATGTTACATCTGCTTTTGTTGAAGTATGCAATATGTTGAAGCATTGCTTTGAAGTTCTATCTTTTCTACTGAAAGTACCTTAAAGGAGCTATCTGTTAGAATGAAACTGGCATCTTCGAGCTGGCTTGTGTGACTTCCTTGTAAAAAGGTGAGGAATTCAAGGGTACTGCCAACTTTGTGGGTCCCCACCTACTGCCTAAGCTGCCTGGGTTAGCATACAGCTTGAGCAGCTAGCATTTAGAATTGTGCTGTGTAAGCCACTAGGTAACTTAATATAACTGATTAAGTTTTTCATACTGAAAAATCTTGCTAGAGTTTGTTTGTTTGTTTTTGGGTTTTTTTTGGTTTTTTTTGTTTTTTTTTCAGATCTGCATAGATAAATAATTAGGCTTGTCCTAATGGGTTCTGCTGTTACCATGGTTTTCAATGCTCAATCTGTAAATACTTGCACTCATTTGGAAATTTGGCTTGTATGGAAAACTGAATCAATTGAAGCAGATTCTGGTAAACAAAGCAAGCTACAACTACTGACAATGCTACTAAGCTTATTAGTCATTTGTGTACACAGAAATGCATTGCTAAATGATCTTGATTTTTTTTTTTTTTTTTTCTTTCTTTCTTTCCCTAAACCTGCAGTACCCAACATAACCACTTGTCTGTTGTATGTGTTAAAATGTGTTGAGAGCATGGGGGATGATACCAAATTTCCTGCTTAAGTTTTTAAATTGGGAACAGAGAATGGATAGACTTGCTGAACACTGGAAAATCTCTACATGCTTCAGCACAGTATGTTTGCCTTCTATAATCCAATGCATTGATGATGGCTTTAACCTGTCAAAGATGGCCACAGATCACCCTTAAATCTTACGTGGTGATCCTGTTGTGTGTTCTTCACTTACCTGAAAGATGGACTCTGATGAAGGTGTAATTCTTAGCTGCTGTTCACAGTGGTCTGCTGTAAGTAACTTAATTTTTAGATGCCTTCAACTCCTGCATTTTGTGTGGGTTTTTTTAAGAAGCTGAGTGCCTGACAAGAATGTGTTGGTACATCTTAACCCTTGCTTGATTGTTGTCCTATTATTGTGTGTTTTGTTTAAGTGTGGGCCCTTACCTGTGGTTAAGCGATAGAAATTGTATGAAAGCGTGCCCTCTGCTTACAGAGTAACTTCATTACAATGCCAATAACATGCTAGCTAGCCAGCATATTGCTCAGGGTAGAGTCTAATATCAAAATATACTTTATCTAGTATTTTTACATGTAATTAAAAAGCAAAGATTAAAGTAATATTGGGTGAATTTTCAACTAGTTGGCTTATGCTGAAGGCCTTAAGCTTTAAAGTTACTTGGTATTACAAAGCAGATGCAAGACCTGTTCTATTGAGGCGTTGTATAGATGAACTGTAAAGAATCGTTGCCTTTCCTTTCTACTCAGGAAAAAAAACCAAACAAACTTACTTTAGTTAAAAGACTTGACTAGGCTTAACAAGTTGCAAAACAGTTTCTTTTTAAGCCACTTCTGCATGACTGCTCAATTTAGGAAGTGAAAGGTGGAATCAAATTTCTTCAGTGTTGATGGCTCACTGTAGCTGGATGAAGGATGGAAAGTGTCTCTAAAAAAGTCTGGCTAAAAGCTAAAGTTAAGAAATTCAGTTATGCTAGATGAATACCTAAGATAACCAGAGTTCAGAGTAAAAAACTTATACTTGGGCTTAGTTACCTACTTAATGGAATCACTGATATCCCTTACTGTCTTCCCAATGGGTAGTGCAAGTGTGAATTCCTGCTTTTAAACAGGACTGAAGTTGCCATCTCTCTTGGTTAAAATGGCAAGTGTTGCTTTAAGGTGTTTTGACTATGTTCTTCCCTTCCAACTCTGATTATAAATACACTATTTTAACTTTAAGAGCTGCAGAGTAGTGGGGAATTCTGAGAGAGGTAGCTATACTTACCATAATCTTTCTGAAAGATCTGCTACCGGCTACCTATTGGGGAACACTTACTGGACTAATTAATCTGAGCCAGTGAGACTTAAGTTTGGATCTAAACCATAGTCTGATTCTTGCAAGCACTGGTAACTACCATTCTTAGGCATGTAATTCCCGTGTAATACACAAGAGGCCTTGGCACCTCAACTTCAGCAGTAGGATTTTGCCAGAAGCAGGTAATCTGAAAGATAACCTATAGTGCAGCATGGTTTCATCCCTAAAAAACAGAAGCATTTCTGAACCACTGGTAAAAGGAATTAAGAGCAGCTGGACTACTTGACCTGTGCTTGGTGCATTCTAAAAGAATTTTCTTTCCAGTCATAATATGGTGTTCAGTCCAAAGACATGGCACAGAAATACAAAACATTATTTAAAAAAATACATATGAACATCTAGTTACGGTTTTGAAGGAATTAAATAACTTTCATTAATGCTATTAAAAATATATCTGGCAGAAACAGTGTAATATTTCAAAAATTATATTTTATCTGCAAGTGGGAGCTTTGACTAACCAGTGAAGAACAAATTAAACCTGAAGAGCATTAAGAACCCTAATAGTTAACCTAATTATAATTTTTTTAATAAATCTATTCAGATGGTATGAGTTAACATTGTCCTTTCTCCATGCCTGTTAGTTTGTTCCTTTCTGTGTGAGTAAAGCACCTTACTAGTTTGTCACTTTGGCAAACCTCTCCTTTATGTGAAATCAACCAGGAGTTTAACTGTCAAAACACAGATGACTTTGGGTCAGCTGTGTTAAACACATCATCGAAATATTTTAGCTGCAGGTAAATTGTGCAGAGCTCTGAATCCCCTTCAGGGCTTTCGGAGTAACTTACAGTTTTAAGAATAAATTGCCTTGCATGGCTTTTAACATCCCATTCCCCCCCCCAAATTATTTGAAACTGCCTAAGTGGAGTAAGTAATGCATCCTGGAATCTGATGATACTAGGTATAAGTTTTTCCCACAGGACAAGTGTGGGTGTCTTTCAAAACAACTCTTGCCTCTGGCATTCTTGTTTTGCTGTTGAACCTGTCTGCTCCATAACAGTGGCCAGCTAATGTGTGTTAAATGGGTGCATCTTTCTGGCTACAGAGCTCCATGTTTTCAGATCCAGGCAAGACTTCCTACCTGGAACCAAAGGTCAGTTGAGAAATAGTTAAGACTTTTGGTTCTGTGTCACAAAACTCATCTGGTTCAGTCTTTAAATGTAGCTAGCAAAAGACTAACACATGCTTAGTCTACAGATGTTGAGAAACGGATCTGTTTTAGGTAAGTGGACACTGAGATAATGAACTCAGTGGTTCACCTCTACCTCCTTGGCATTTATTCTTGTATCAGATGAAGCGGCATGCCACAGTAGAACTTAAAGCTGTTCATTCCTTATTTAATGATGAGGTTCAACCAACAATGTCAGTGCTCTAGATTGCAGGCTGCCATATTAATCCTGTTGGACAAACAGGAGAAAAGTTGCTTTCAGGTAGCGATCTTGCATGATAAGTAATCTAAGACACAGCTTTCGGAAGGTATACTCCACTAATTTGAAAGAATCTCAAAATACTTAAGGCAAAGCAAGTTCTGCTGTTTTAGCTTGCACACTGCGAAGCACAGGAGCTATTTCTGGGTCTGTCAAGATTGTTTTCCTGGGACCGTGCAGAAGCAATCTGATAAATAAGTGTGTCTAAGTCATGTAGATATGCCTTTAGTATAGCAACCTGCAACTCTGTGCACAGTTCTCTTCTGTGTCAAATCTGCTGTTTCACAACCAAGCCTGCAGTGGTATACAAGCCTTTAGTGAGGACAAAAATGTTGAAAATGTTTCCTATTGAGCCAAGAATGAATACGGCTGCCTTTTTTTTTTTTTTTTTTTTTTTTTTTTTTTTTTTTTTTTTTTTTTCCCCCTTTCTTCTGCTGACAGTTCCCTGCACTGCCTCTGCCCCCATTCATGCTTAAGTTAGCATCTAGTATGCTCTGGAACAGAATCATTATTGTGATTTAGATATGTGGTTAGCCTCAGGAAAAGGGAGAGAAGAATGGCATGATGAACAATTTCTTGATCTTGTCACAACAGAAACAAGATGACTAGAGGGCAAAACCAACTCTGGGCATGTCTGCTAGGAGGATTGGTAGCTGTATATGCAGAACAAAGCCGTGGTCTCTGTATTGCATGAAAAGGCTTGTTCCTTAAAGCAATTCCCATTTTCTGTGTACAAGTACAAGGGATCTTGCAGTTTATTCTTATCAAGTTGGGTTTTTTTCAGTGATAAGTACTATAGCCTAAGCAGAATTTCCCACAAGAAAAAGCAGCAGTGTGGGTGCAGGTGTTGTGTAAAGAGTCAAATATTTGAGTTCAGTTGCCTACCCTTGTCAGCTCCTTGTAGCCCAAACAAGGTAAGCAAACAAGGTATAGACACTTGACTGATCTGGCTTTTTTTTCCTTTCAACTTCAGATTTTCTTGTAAATTCAAAGCCTCCTGCACCCCACTTCCTCTTCCACTACCACATGTTAAGAAGAAATATCAGACACCCTGTATATTAAACATGTTTTGTGTTAGAACTCTTGACAAGACTATTGTTATTACTACCAGTTGAATAATACTTCCTCCTTAGTCTTGCCTTGCAAGTCTTACCTTGCTTTCTTGCTCCATATATACACAGGAATAAGACAATTGTAAGAGGAAAGGAGAAGAAAATTCTTAGGTGTGCCAGGGCTTGAGGATTTTATTCCTTCATAAGCTCTTCGACTGCAGCTATCCTTAGGTATGGTAACAGGATTTTCCTCTATATATCCATAAAGGAGAAATAATTAATGTGATTACTTTCAGCTGTAAAGAGTGGCTTCCCACATTATTTTTCTAAGAAAGGATGACAAATATTTCTATATTGTATCACTGAAGTTATATCACAGTTAACCTTTTTAATTCCTGATTTGAGTTTAATATACTTTCTTTTGAAACTAATACCACAGGCAGGTAAAAACAGTGGTGGCCTTTAGAATTACCACATCTAAAGGTAGAATGGGTGACAGTTTCACAATTGGTATTTGAGGTATTATATACTGTTTTCATGAGGCTCCTGCTTGATTTTTTTTTTTTTTTTTTTAAAATTGGTGGACTTCCAAACACTCAACTGAATCGAGTGTATTATTGTACTAGAAGAGTTCACAGCTTACTTTCACACAACTGTAGCTTCCTATAAAGCAAAAACCTTTTATTTAAGAAAGGTGCTAAAAAAAACAAACTGTAAAGTTGTAGATTTAGAGCTAAAACAGGAAAATGTTTATGTAAGATAAGTAGTTCTTCTGTAGCTCTGTACATGACATCTAGTTATAGTTTTACCTTAAAATGAGTCAGTTAACTGATATGTACTAATTACTTTGCCTCACAGTAATGAATAAAGTGAAAGTACTCTGTGATAAAATGATGGACCGTCATCTTGGATTTCTGGGAATCGCAGTAATTCCTGAAGCTCCAAGCTTGCTTTACAATTACAAGCAGATGCTACATCTTCTGTTTTATATGCTGGGACTTCATTTGCCAGTCATGTGGGCCACAACTTGAGTCACTGTGTCTCAGGCTTCCCTAGAAGAGGGAGGGAGTATCCTACTATGTTGTGCAAAAAATCACAGTAGTAAGTACATGCTGCCATGAGTGTCAGTATTTTTAAAACAGGTCTGTGATGATTAGTTATGTGTAACAGCCTTCCACTTTACCTTTGGGAAAAATGTGCAAGATCTTTTGTCAGATAGCAATTTGGAGAAGAATCTAAAATGTCAGGCAGTACTCCCTCTGAAGGCAAGGTCAGTCTCAAAGTTAGATCAGGTTGCTCAGGGTCACATCTAGCAAAGCATGGCAGTTTGTTTAAACGAATTATGATTTGAGTAGTAGATTAAAGGAGCTCCTCCCTCTTAATGTTAAAGTAAGTAGGGGAGGTGCTCACAGAATAAATGTTCCTTACAAAAACTATGTTACTGTTTTTTTTTTTTTTACATGGAAATGTTTTGACTTTAAAAATTATTTCAAGTTTGGTATTATCAAACTTAGAAGACTTTCTAAGAAATTTGCCAGCAGAAATAAACCATTTCCTTTTCTGATCATTGACTGTTGGCTGCAGTGCTTTTAGGAGGAATTAGACTGATCAAAGAGAGGAACTGAGATTAATGATTAAAGAACTTCACAGAAGGATGACAGTGGTAAAAAAAAAAAAATCCATGAAGGCTTGTAGGTTTCAAAAACTAGTTGCTCAGTATCTGTCACCCTTCAGTGTTTTTGTCTTAACTCGGATACTTTCCAGTTTGCTGATGCTGAAAGTTATGACCCTCTAAGATAGAATTTCTTGTGTTGTGGTTTTTTGGTTTTTTTTTTTCTAATGCTGGAGTCTGTTTCTTAAGAGTAACATTTTCTTCCCTCCAGAGGATATTAAAACACTTGAGTTAAGAAATTCAAATCCATAATAGAATCTTTTGTTGTTGCAAATTTGTCTGTTAGGTAACTCTTATTCTTTCAAATGTCTCTTAGGTGGTTGTTAAATCACAATATCAAGGCACTTCTCACACTTCCAAACTTTACTCTCTCCTAGATAACAAAGACAGCTTGCCACTCGTGGATAGTGTCTTTTGATAAGGTGAAGGGAAGCTATTAGAAGCTCCAGGAACCTGTGCTGGCACAATCAGAATGTGTCGTTATTTGGGAAAGGCATGATTAATGATACAGTAACACACAGTGCAGTGCTTTCCCAGTCTACTTTCACAGCCCTGTTCTCCCAGTGATTAGTCCAGAGTCCTTTTTCTTGAAAACATAGCTATTTTTGTTTATGGTTGTAACCAGCTCCTTGAGCAGGGTAAACACTTTGAAGGGTTAGCCTCTCTGCCTCTAAGGGATTTCTGATTAAGGGCACTGAATATATCAGAATCATATTACCTCTTCAGCATGAAAAGCATTCATTTTTAAAATACAAGTGGTAATAAGCAGGAAGTGCTTATTGTAGCTTTTATTCTGGAAATGGTTGAATTAAGGAAGGTTTAGAGCAATAGATACAGTTTTAAAAGTTGAGAGAGATTTAGTACAGCTTCTTTCCATCCTGTCTCTTGAAATCGGGCGCAGGTATTACAAAACTCTCCACCAATGTAGAATAAGTCTCTTGGGAATTGTCCAGATGTATCACCTGCACAGTGACTGACGCAGTTCTTCATACATTACTTGATCCTGACAGTGCCAAGATAAGGGGGAAAAATACTTCAGACAATAGTAAAAAAATCATGCAGTGTTTAAATGTGATTTTACATATATTTAACAAAGTAAAACAAACCACCTGTATGAGCCACTAGCTGTATTTTAAAACATTTACCACCAAAAACCTTAATAAGGCAACCCCCCCCCTACCCTGGCTCATAAATGAGGTTCTCCAGTGCCAGTCACCAATGATATGGAATTAACAGAGGCCTTTGGCACAATTCTTCCACTTACATTGCCATGCTATGTTCAGATTACAGCTTCCCTAAGAAGATACTGCCCTCTTTACCAGGGAAGCTGCTGAACGGACACTTTGTTCCCCCATCTAGTTATACCAAAATGAACAGGCAACACTTTCTTTTGCTAGTCTAACTTACTTACCTGTAACTGTTCCTTAATCCTTTTCACTAGTCACTCAAAAAGACAGTTTTGAGGAACAGAATACTTGGAGATGTTAACTTCCACTGAAATAACTGCTTTCAGAAGGTGATGTCTGTCCATAGCTTTAACAACAACTTATTTTGGTTTGTCTCAAGTCAACCAATGAAAGCAAAAGCAAGTTAACTGAACTCAGATGTGTATGGGAGGGAAAAGAGGCATTAGAAGCACTAAATCAGTGAGGTGTGGCTGCTTTTATTTTCCAGTATTCATAGGAAGGTGCATAGAGTTTTTGTCAGATTGAATTTGGCTAGTAGAAAGGAAGTAGCATCTGGAAATGGGAGATCAGTATCTTGTACTCGAAATTTCAAAATACCTAACACTTTTTCAGATGTATATAACAAATATAGGCTCTAAAACATGTGATATTTAATCTGCCTTTGAGATATAGAATGACATTTCTGGTTAACTCTTTAGAACCAGAAGAAGTACATCCCGATACCAGTGACTGCTAAGTTAGAGGAGATGTTTTAAGTTTTTTTGTCTCTTCCTTATGAACTGTTTGCTTAGTGATTAGCAGGAAGAAAACAACAACCAATGTGATCTTTAAAGGGTCTTGGAGCCAAAGATCACTTCTAGGTTTTAGAAAAGGTCACTGATCATCAACATACAATAATAATGAAAAGAAATAGTTAACTAGTTAACTTCTCTCTGGCTAGAGTTCAAAGTGAATATATTAATGTATTTTGGCTGCAGTACACTCTTGGCAACATAGAGACCTACACACAAAAGCTCTGTAGCAATAATAATTCCTATATATATTAACTTCTCAATTACAGTAATTAAGATGATTGAACAGCTTTCCTTTCAGTCATTAAAAATAACAGGCCATACGGAGACCTTGAAAACAAACTTCCTTGACAAATGCAAATAATTAAAAGACTGATAAGAAATAATCAAGACATTTATATCCTATCTCAAAATTCTTCTGCACATTAACAGAAATGGTTGAGCATCTTTGGGTGTCACATCCATCTGGGGGGGAAGGTGGTGGCAAGGTATGGTGCACTCTAAATACCTTGATTTTTTTAACTGAAAATTCCACAGACATAAGAGGTTAGGGCCAGGTCAATAACTAATCTGGGAATGTTAATGAGAAGTCCAAGGTGCCATACTCAAAGATAACCTTGATAGTGTAATAACCCATCTACGTGCAATGCATCATCTACAGCTGAAAAGGGAGACTAATTTCTGACCTTGTAAAAAAAAAAAAAAAAAAAAAAAAACAAAACAAACAAAAAACAAACAAACAAAAAAAAAAACAAAACCAAAACCAGGTTTGTTTAATGCAGAAACAGGTAGGGTCAGTTTGAAATATATGCAAGTATACTGCAGCCTTAACCATTCCCCCTAGTCTCCATCATAAAAAGAGTATTTTTTCTGGGGGAGTTATGAGTCTTACATACTTGAATCTTATCTTACCTTTTTTGATACTGAAGATTTCACTTTCCTAAAAGCTTCTTCAAAGTGTTTATGGGAAATCTTGATTTCTCCTTGAAGAATAAAACACAATAGATGACTAAAATTGCAGGCAAGTGATGAGCAATTGTTGCATGTATTTCAAGGCCGTATTCATGAAGCCTAACTAACTGCATGCTAGTCAGGTGAATGAGATTTAATTTAGTGGTGTTTTAAACACCGGAACTCTTCTATTTTATGTAGCCTCCTGTCTATAGTCTTAGGCAAGATCTCAATCCCTCTATCCCTCTCAATCCCTCTATCCCTTGCACCTGAAGCCAGATAATACTTGCTTGTTTCAGAAAGTTATTCTAGATATTAGCATTTCCACCTGCAGATCGAGAATTTAATTCTCAAAATGCCAAGTTAACTACAGCTTATGTCAAATCCAGTTAGAAAGCAAGTCCCTTAACTCTTCTGGAAGTGAATGCCTCAAATCCTGCTGCTTCCAGTTCTGGGCTTTTTCTATACATATTTAGAATTAAGCTTCCCTACAGAGTGTTATTCACTAAGCACCAAGAAAATATTTTGTTATCATTCCAATTCTATTACAGGATGCTCAGTTCCTAAATAATTGATATCATTGCCTTGTCTGGCATCACCCAGAAGTGATGAAAGCTTTCACTTTTACAACTCTCCTGTGTTTAAGTTTATGCCTTTTTAACCTTAATGCAGCTATCCACAGTAATTATTCCTAATAATAACCTTTTGAACACATCTCTTAGTATGCTAAAATGTAAGTATACCTGAAATAAATCATGGATTCCTCTGCTCTCACAAGCAAGTGCCTTTTTTAATCTAGACTTAAGAATCCAAAGATGCTACTACTATACAGATTTGTTACAATGCTAATGTTATGCAGAGGTACCAGAAATGATAGAGGTACCAAATGTATGTCTTGAGTCCATTTGGTGCACTTTTAATTTATTTCATTAAGACACTTTTTCCTTCCACAGATAGGTGCTGGCTCTACCTTTGCATACATCTTTGTAATGTGAAATGGGATGTGCTGACATGGAAAAAACTGTTAGATTCTTCATTAATATATTTGATGCTTGAATTTAATAAACATCAGTTATCTTCTGCTGATATAGCAAAAGACTGACATACCTGATGGAAGGCACTAAATTGAAAAGGAGAACTCACTTAAGTATAAAACAAAAGAGCAAATAGTCTACAATTATTATTACTTGCTTTAAAAGTAATAGTTCACTGAACATATGTCGCTGCTCTTTCTCATCAGCTCTTATTCAAGATTCCCACTACTATATAAAGTTATACCAGTAATAAATGAAGATGTAAATTTAAAATATCAGCATTTTAACTTATTTTCTGAAGAAAGCACTACTTACAGTAAGGAAAAAAAGTTCAACAAGTCTTTCACAGAAGCCAAGTTAGTTCAAGATTGAGTCATCAAAACTCCATAAAATAATAAAATGAAGCTATGAGAATTGCTTTCATTTTTGTTTTTAAGCCTATAACTTCTAAATCAAATTATGAAACAATATAGCCTCAATTATAGGGAGGGAGGAAAGGGAAAGAATAAAACAGCATTAATCAACTAGGAAGATCAGTATCAGAAAAAGTCAAGGTGAAACAGTCTATGACACTAATGTAGGAGTAGCAGCTACGACTAGGTAAAGTAGTTTAAATCATGCTTATTGTGTAATAAAAGCAGGCACAATGCTCAATACTATGGAGAATTTAGCTGTCAGTGTTTGGTACCTTGGTTACTTGCAATAACATAAGAATCATACAATGGTTTGGGTTGGAGGGGACCTTCAAAGGCCATCTTGTCCAACGCCCCTGCAAGGAGCAGGGACATCTCCACCCAGATCAGGTTGCTCAGAGCCTCATCCAGCCTGGCCTTGAATGTTTCCAGGGATGGGGCATCCACCACCTCTCTGGGCAACCTGCTCCAGTGTTCCACCACCCTCAGTGTAAAAAACTTTTTCCTTTATGTCCAGTCTGAAACGGCCTCCCTCTATTTTAAAACCATCGCCCCTCATCTTGTCACAACAGGCCTCCCTAAAGAGTTTCTCCCCATCTTTTTTATAAGTCCCCTTGAGGTACTGGGAGGCCACTGTAAGGTCTCCCCAGAGCCTTCTCTTCTCCAGGCTGAACAGCCCCAACTCTCTCAGCCTGTCCTCATAGGAGAGGTGCTCCAGCCCTCTGATCATCTTTGTGGCCCTCCTCTGGACCCTCTCCAACAGGTCCATGTCCTTCTTATGTTGGGGGCTCCAGAGGTGGATGCAGTACTCCATCTGGGGTCTCATGAGAGCAGAGGTGAATCCTTGACAAACATAGTTTGTCTTCACTTCTGGTGACAAAACAATTTGGTCTGAATAAGTAGGTATGAATGTTTTGTTATTTAAACCAATTTGTATTGATAAATTAACGATAAATGGAAATAACAAAGTATCTCAACAGGTATAATATTTAAAAAATAAGATTAAGTCTACTCTTTTGAAGATATAAATGAATAAGTACTCAAATCAGAACCACCTTACACACTTTCATACCAGCCAGGGCTGACATCTTGGAAATCCAAAGACATCCCCAGACAAGCAGCTGCTATAAATACGCAGATCACACTATGCGTATCTTATGGACTTGCTAGGTGCCAATACATCCATACAATAAGTCGTCAGGCTGCAGTCCTGAATGTAAAGGCTGAATTCAAGTGATTATAAACATCCAGAATAGAGAAGGCTGGATCAAAGATGTTAAAACCAAACACGATAAGGTTTTTATAGTTTGTTTCTCCCCACCTCCCTGAATAAACATGCTAGTTCCCTCAAAACAAGAAATACAAACATTCAGCTCTGTTAACCTACTGTTGTTAAAAAACAGATGAGACTGGATATGTACACCAGATCAAAAAGAATGATCCAAAGCCATTAAAATTCCAGCATGGTTCTTAAGTTAGAGGCATAATGCAAAGTATAATATATTTTCTAAGGTCATAATCTGAAAAGTCACAATTATATCTTAGCTTTGCATTTTGACTTAAGGATAAAATACCAAGTGAAAATTACTGGAAAAAAGCACACAGATCTTATAGAGAAGAGTTTCAATTTCCAATTACAATTACCTGTCTGCACAGAAAAAAAAAACCCAAAACTTTGAAAACCAGGAATACGCAACACAAAAGTGCAGAAAGATAAGGAAAGGGCAGAGATTGTACTTGAAATGATTTATAACTCCCTGTTAAAGTCCTGGCAAGAGCCACTGATGAGCTAAACACCTACGATCAAAAATGGCACTCAGGTTCTCCTGGTGCCAATTACTACTAGATGCATGTGTTCAGTTACACAATACAATTGTGTGCCAAAGGTCTGTGATCAGTACGTGTGCAGTTACAACTGCACTCAAATCTGCAAATAAGTCAGTACAATTAGTTTTTGATAGTGATGTGAAAATTTGGCAGATATATACAGTCTAGCATATAAATGGTCAGTTTATGCTACCGTTTAACATAACCTTTTCTTTAAGGTTACAAGGATCAATTCTTTTAGGAAAAAAAAGATATGCTGAACCTTCATGAGAACTATTTTTTTTCCTGTACTCTCCCCTACATCTACTTCATAGATGCTTATATGTTCTGGAAACAAATTTGACTTTTGTTTGGCTCAGAAGGCATCAGTCATTTATGTACAGCATGCACACCTATATGCTTGTCTTAAACTACCTTAAATACTTTACATTCCATTTGTCTTCTCACTGTTCAGTTAAGATTTTTGTAAAGCTTTCTTACCTTTCTTGCTTTTAGTATTCTGCAGGGCCATTTCCTGTCTCAAGGCGCAAACTGAAGCCTCACGCACCAGAGCAGAAAGGTCTGCTCCTCTACAGATACAAACAGAATAGTTTATTTCAGGATAAATTTCTCTCATATTTTGCTGATCGCTTATAGAAAGATAAGACATTACAAGTGACAGTAAGAGAGTGATTGTGCTGTGGTAAAGGTTCACCTCAAGAACATTGGAAAGAGGTCCAAGGACTACCCAGTGCTGCAGCCTTTATTATGGAGTGATGTCCTCCAGCTATAGCCACAGGCTAAGATCAAATAAGTGAGAAGCAAGGGAAGTGGCAAAAACCCCACCCAGCATCCTTGAAAACACCAAAGGATTGACTGATATTGTGCCACTCGGTGGGAACATGATACATTTTTCTTATATCAGTCTTATGAAGGATTCAAATGGAATTGCCCATTATTAAGAAAGGGAGTTGCCTCGCTCAAAGCTGGATCAACAGTTTAGTTAACATTCTCTTAAAATAACAGTATCCACAAACATGGTCAGATCAGTCTTTCTAAATATTTGGTTCTAGTTTCCAGCTGTTAAACTTTTCACAGCCCTTCAAACTGGTACAAGTCACCAAAGAAAATTTCACAATTAACTCACCATGCTTCATTTGGGGATGCTAGGAATACAGCTGTATTTTAAAAGCAAACAAAAAAAAACCCCACAAAAACCCAACCCCACAAACAAAAACCCCAACAAACAAATCCAAACATAACAAAAAAACCCAAACACCTCCTCCCCACAACCCCCAACCCTAAAAAGGACAGTGAGCGAAAGGGGCAAGGGAAAGAAAAAGTACTCATCTTTCCCAAGTATGAAATGACAAACTAAAAATCATTACTGCTGACTGCCTCCACTTCTAAAATTTAAAAGCAATATTGTGACAAGTAGCACATCATAAACTTTATCTTTTGTGAACTCCAGAAAATCATTAACTATTAATAAATCATTTAATAAATTAAAGCTTTTAGAAATTTTGTAAAACACAATTGCAAGTTATGCAGACAAGTATGGCCACCAGGCTTTCCTAAAAAACACGGCCTGGAATTCCCAAAGCACAAGTTGAAATAGGTCCTCATTACTGTGTCAAACACATTGCTTTCAACTGTGATAGAACAAGTTGGTTATGGTTGTTTAACTAATTTGCTTTCCTCCACATCGTATATGGGTCCACAATTTATGTGCTCTTTTATCCTCAGATTATGCAAGAATTATAAAATAAACCCAAACAAAGCCAAGATGAAAAAGTGGCCTCTACTGATCTGTGTTTACAATGTGAAGATGACTATTCAAGATGAAAGAGACTTTAGCATCCATATATTCCTACTGACTCACCAGAAAAAAGCACAAGTGAAAGCAAGAAAAACAGCATAAAGGGAAAAGCTTATAAACCCTGCAAGTTATGAGATACTCTTAACAACAACAGCATAGCACACATTAGCATGCATCAGAGGACTGTTGGCACTGCACATTAAATATTAAAGTCAAAACTAGAAGCTACTCACGTATAACAATCACAATGTTGACTGTAAGCAATTTCTTCAAGGCTTACATCAGAATCTAGTGGAGGCCGGGTGCCATCCTAAAGGATTTGAGATAATTAAAAGAGGGGATAAGAAAACATTACTTTTTACACACGCCATCCCTGAAGTGATTAAGTTTAATCAATCAATCATATAGGGGCCTGACAAATTCCCTGAAATATCCAAATATTAATGTTTGTAATCTCAAACCAATGAGAAGGGCAACCAACCTTAAAAACATTTAATTATGACATAATAAATAATGCTAAATTTTAGCTTCCCACCAACAGATGAGATTTTCTCTAACAAAATGACGGCCAGCCTGTCACAGGGCCATATAACACTGACGCTGTTCCCTACATGGACATGCCTTAAGGAGCTGGTTACATCAACAGCGCTGTTTAGCTGTAACTTCCTCTAGTTTAGTATGTGTTGAAATAAAATAGCTAAGCAATAAGCACATACATTTAGTCTTACAACCTTTAAGACTGAATTAGCTGTATATCTTTTATGTTCTAGACATACATTTTCAAACTTAAGAATTTTTCCATTCTGGATTTCATAAAAGTTTACATATAGCATAGACATTCCTGTAGACTTTTTAACACTACTCTTCTGTTATTATTACTGCTTCCTCCACAAAGATCCCAGAAGTGGTTTCTTTTGTTATTATTCTTGCATTTCCAACATCAAAAAACATTGAACAACATTATAAATTATATTTAAAACTCGCCAACAAAATTATCAAACAGCTTAAGTATGGAGATCTCCCTATTACCCTTAGACAACAGTGAAGTAGTATCATGGTAGTACAGAGATTCTAGATGTCTATAGTACCAACAATAACTGAGTTTAGACACGAAGGGACACTTTTTGACACAATTGATATATTTCTGCCAGAAACTCATTTGACAGAAATGCACAGGTTCATATAATTCTTTTCTGACTTCTTCAGGTGAACTAATATACCATATAGCTACAATACCTTCAAGATAAAAAAATAAAATGTATAGTAACCGGCAAGTTAAAACCCCCGAATCCTTAACAGACAGCAGGATAATGAAGTGCTGTGCACAGTAGGGGAGCAATCTTGAGTGAATCTTTGGTAGAATACCAGTTAGAAAGGGGGATAAAAAAAAACCAACAAAAAGACAAAGGAACAGCCTGATTTTGAAATATCTTGAAAGGAGAGACTTCAACCTGGAAACAAGGAAGCCTCGTACAATTTCATATGGGATATGTTAGTTAGTAATTCTTGTGATATAAGCAACACATTGCAAGCCAGAGAGACACCTTCTCTGCTAAAAAGAAATGTTTTACCTCTTGCTTTGAGTAGCAACATATGTTGGGCATTTTTTGAGTGGGATGATCTGCCTACTCTGGAGACGAGCTCAGCAGTACGTGCACCAGAGAAGCCTGATACAGCTTGCAGGAATGCAAGTACACTAGTGACTTGAACATGTGAAGACATGCTTCTCTTGCATAATTAATATGCAACTTGAAAATGACTGATTTGTACAACTTAACTGAAATAAAACTCTTTCACAACAAAGCTTCAACCTACATTTATGCTGTCTTCCTTTCAACGTATTCCTCCTCCTAACCCCCTTTCCTACTCCTTATGCTGCCTTTGCAAGCATTCATGTTTTCCCTCAGCAACGATTCTGTTTCCACATCCTGTGCATGTATTCCTCAGGGATTTCTGGGAATGCACACCGTCACCCACAAGCCACTCACATCTGCACCAAACATTTTGGTTTTTTTCTGGCCCTGAGCACATATTTAAGCAAGTCTTCCTGTACACAGACTTCACATTTCCTTACCTAGAATGCATGGATGAAGTCTGACAAAAAATAAGGTACTTCAATTAATTTTACATATTTTCCTCTCTTTGTATTCCGTGTTCTTCTTGCAGATAACTCCTGTACATTTTTAAAGAAATAACACCCCATTTCTTGTTCTTAACACTAGAAATACAAATCTTTACCTAGCATTACGAGAACTCTGGTGACTGCAGAAGCAGTAACATGAGAACAGCACAGCATCCTCATGGAATGAACATAAAAACACGCAAGGAAAAAGACTCATTCAGAGAGTGTTTGTATCTCATTTCTGCTGGCCTCTTAATTAAGAGCTGAGAAAAAAAATCCATTAAAGACTTAACACCTCATTCACTAAAGATTCGTAACCAAAATATTAAGACTAGTATGAACTAAGAAGGCATGGAAGTATCTGACATTCCAAAAATAACATGCCCTCATAACCAAGGACAGGATCCACAGGAACCAAGGTGGTAAACACGATGCAATGTGTTGCTTATATCACAAGAAGGCCCACGATCAGATAAGGCCACAGCAAAGGTGGTTTGTCAGCAGAAGACAAATACGCTCTGGTAACAGGATAATGACAAGGTTACCACATCACATGCGCCACTCCTCTTGGTGCGATCCCAACAGGAAGAAAGACTGTAGCCACAAAGATTCCCAGAAGGAGGGAGCAAAGACACTTTTCAGCTACCTCGCCCAAGATTTATGGCAGCTGAAGCAAGCACGATTCTGAACTGTTTGATTCTTAAAGGGAATCTAGAAACAGTTCTTTCTAACAGCGGATGAAGCGAGGACTCAACAGAGAGTTCCTTATCCTCGGTGTTGCACACCGGTCATCCTGGCCCTACCACTGATGAGTTGGGACTGTGAGTGTCTGAGCAAGTGCAATCTGTGAGAGAGTGAGAATAAGCAGTTTTGTTTAATATCACCTTGCCCTCCCCTGAAGTCTTGCACCAAGCTTTGCTGCACTGTTTTCCTACACCACTAATTACAGTGAGAGCACTCAAGACAGTTACAAATCTCCAAAGACTGTCCAGCAAAAATCAGGGAGAGCAAGGCTCAACACCTGTATGTCAAAAAACAAAGCACATGTTTACTTCTGCTCTGTTTAGACAGTGCAGTGACTGACTCTTACCACACACTTCTTCCAGAAGAACAAGGTTGTTTGTATTAAGTCAAAACAATCATATAAGCCTAATTTTTCAAGAACACTGAGTTATCTTTAAAAATAAACTGGGAAAGTAAGAAACAATTTCTTACAGTATGTTTGAAAAAATATTCATGGATATTACACTCAAATTCTCTCTAGGTCTTTTAAAAAGCAACCATTTTTAAGAATAGGGTTATAAAAAATTTTAACTGAAATATTTTTATAAAACTTAGAAACAAAAAACTGATCTATGACTAACAGCAAATGGCAGCATACTTACTTTTTTTTTCCTCCATGAAGTAATGCATAGAACAAAGGAAGGAAAGACTGACATCCTGAATTTGTAATTAGAGTCTGACTTTTGAACAACTATTTTGGCATGAAAGGACATGCTTGAATGAGTCCTCACTTTCTGAATCCTCCTATGGGATTATGTGCCTACACCACAACTTCATGCTTATGCAGGTCTGAATTACCTTCTTTACAAATTTGCTAAATAATTTTTGCCACACTTTTCATAATACAGTGCTATCTTTTCTTTATAGTGAAGACTTGGTCTCCTTTGCAGCTCAGAAAAAACCTGACAGGACTCCTGCTCTTAACAATGAATGTTGATCTACCGGAAAATGTAGGAAATATCTGAGTAATTCATAAGACTTTGTATGTTCTTTTTATAAGGCCTTGATTACTGCCGTACTGTAATTAAAGAAATATTCAAATAGAATTCTATAAATCAAATTTCTGAAGCGGCAGAATGTGCCATTAACCACAGGGAGGACCCATGAAGGCAAGTATTCTACATTTTCACATTTACTTTGACCTACAATCTCTTGTCATCACAAGCTTCCTTTAATCCTAAAGGCAATTAAGTGTCATAATTATTGTTGAGCAAATAAAGCTGGAGCTAGTGAATCATTTTGGTGAATGTGTGGAAGCCCCCCCCCAAAAAGCTTACAAAACACTTCTAGGCCCATTACTCACACAGATAGGAATCTTTTAATTAAATTTGTTCAAACTGTGACTATAAAGGCAGCAGTTTCTGTGTTTAACAGGTTTGCCTTAGAAGATTTATCAAACCCTTGCAGTCTCAGAGCAAATTTAACAGCAGATGTGGCTGATGGTTTATTCTTATTACCTCAAGTGTTTCATGAGACAAGGATCCTGCAATCCTCTAAAATTTCACTTGCATTAAATCATTTCACCAAGCTTCAAGATAAAAATTTATTTCCAAATACTCACTTTGGTGATGGTCTTTAAAATAGCAAGTCTATCTTCAGGTGGTGGCAAACCCACATAGAGTGTTTTATCCAGTCTACCAGGACGCAGGATAGCTGGGTCAATAATATCTTGGGGGGGAGGAGGGGAGAGGGGAGAAAAAAAAAAAGAAAACGTTATCCAGAAATGAGATACACCCTTAGGACAGTGTATACACGAGAAGGAATGTATGCATACTTGTACCGAGATTCAAGGAAGCATTTGTGCCATCATGTGAAGCTCTGAGCATTAAGATAGCTGACTGAAACAGTTTCACTTCTGTCAGGTAGGAGCCTCTACTACACAGTACAGTTAAACCACACCTGCCCAAGGATGCCTCACAAATACCGGTTTCGTGGCTTCACAAATTAAGACAACTCTATCTTTGGCAATACAGTACCAGAACATTTTTACTGTCGTACCTAGCATGGTCAAGTGAGCATTCCACATATTCATGACAAGGGAAAAAGAAAATGCTTCCAGTTTGTTCTATTGGAATGAACTCTACTTGTATTAACTGTTGCAAATCTGCTTGAAAGGCACAGTGATAAACTAAGAACAACAAATGCACAGGGCCAATCATAAGTACCCATATATAAACTTAATTTTACTGGTCATTTGCATTTCTACTATGTATAATTTTCTGAACCCTAAAATAGGAAACCCATGAAAACACAAAATAGAGCTGCAAAGTATAGAATTTGTTTCCTAGGAAGAATCACAGACTCCAAATTTTATTATGTGTGGAGAAGTAAGAAACTAAAAATAATCACAAATGTTTCTAAAAAACCATTCAAAGCTTAAATGTAATAGAAATATGGAAACATCTAGCAGCCTCTAGAAGCATCACTTCCATAAACAAAGTCAGGATATTTAAACTGGAAGAGGGTAGGTTTAGGTTAGACATAAGGAAGAAATTCTTTCCTGTGAGGGTGGTGAGGCACTGGAACAGGTTGTCCAGGGAAGCTGTGGATGCCCCATCCCTGGAAGTGTTCAAGGCCAGGCTGGATGGGGCTTTGAGCCACCTGGTCTAGTGGAAAGTCTCCCTGCCCAGGATAGTGGGGGGCTGGAACTAGATGATTAAGGTCCCTTCCAACCCAAACCATTCTATGATTCTATGACAGAAATACTAAGGACTACTGATATAACAAGAGGCATATAATCTGTACAGGGCATATAACTTGGAAAAGACCTCAATTCCTGTTCGTATTTCAGCACAAACTGCCTGGATAACGTTTCTAGATGCTTCCGGATGCCCTGTTTCCCCATCTACCAAAAACGATGACAGTATTACTCGCTCTGTTTCACTAAGGAATTATATTGAGTCATCATCCCTGGAGGTATTTAAAAGATGTGTACATGTGGCACTTAGGGACATGGTTTAGTGGTGGACTTGGTAATGTTATGTTAACGGTTGGACTCGATGACCTTAAAGGTCTTTTCCAACCTAAAAGATTCTATTATATCCTATATACTACAGTAATGTAAACAGCAAAGTCACAAAAGCACCCATAGAAGACAAAGAAAACTGTACTTTTAGTAAAGACTTTTTTGAAGTTCGTAAGCTATACAGATGTGTTAGGTAGCCATTGCAAGAACCTTATCCAAAAGTAACAGTTAAAAGTTACATCTAAGTCTTCAGCTGGAAACTATCAAAGACTCCAAATGAACCTGTTAACACCCTCACAATTGTTACATCCTCTTAGCACAAATGCACTTCCCTGATTTTGTGTTTCTGTGAACAGAAGTCTTGCCACATTGTTAAGATGAGATGACAAGGTTTGCTCAACAGATCAATTACAAGCATCAAAACAAATTCTCTCAATAGGGATTGCATTACAACACCAGGCACTTGACAACTTCCCCATTCTAAAGTTTCAAAAGCTCTTTAAAAATATTAAGTTTGATATGGAAAACCCTGTTTCTATTTTGCATGCTGAGAACACAGCACTTGCCATGTTATTTGTCCAACAATATGAAGTTAGTGATATGGTCTAAAGATGCATTCACGCGTCTGTATGTAAATGATTACATTGCTCACATTCAAAGAGTTACCACAACTCATACTAACTCAATAAGCTGCAGTAATGGTGGTTTACAATGAGAAGATCGTACCAAAGTTTAAAACACAAATCTACACTCCACATCCCATAGAATCATAGAGTCGTTTGGGTTGGAGGGGACCTTTAAAGGCCATCTAGTCCAACCCCCTGCAAGGAGCAGGGACATCTCCAACCAGATCAGGTTGCTCAGAGCCCCGTCCAACCTGGCCTTGAATGTTTCCAGGGATGGGGCATCCACCACCTCTCTGGGCAACCTGTTCCAGTGTTCCACCACCCTCAGTGTAAAAAATGTCTTCCCTATGTCGAGTCTGAATCTACCTCGCTCTATTTTAAAACCATTGCCCCTGGTCCCATCACAACAGGCCTTGCTAAAAATTTTCTCCCTGTCTTTCTTACAAGCCTCCTTTAGATACTGGAAGTCTGCTATAAGGTTTCCCTGGAGCCTTCCCTTCTCCAGGCTGAACTCTGCTGGTTCAGATCTGGGCCTGAAGTTCTTGAAAATTCAAGTCACTCAACAGAAAATCAGTATTTACTCATCGGTCAAACTCACTCATTAGATGCATTTCGTATCTGTTTAAAGAATTAAATAATGCTCCCTTTTTCGGAATTTCAAAGCATTCCATCCTGATAAATCATAATGTTCTCTCCATATCTATTATCTCAAAACTTATCTAAATAGAAGAAAGTAAACTAATTTTAGATACATTTAAGATTTTAATTAAATTAAGGTAGTTATCATAGATATCTCAAAGCTTATTTTTATCTCTTAAGTTTGAAAGTGAAACATGGAAATGTAGTAACACACAGCACTTCTATTAAGAGAAATGTCTAGCTAATAATTTTCTGTCTTGGTTTTCTGATATAGTCAATGATGTTGACTACGTCATTAGAATCCAGTAGCACCAATTTCCATATAATTTGGCAAAATTACATAAGACGACATTTAGAGTACATCAATTTTGTTGCTTTGTTTGTGAAGGTTAGAACAGGCATTAGCCTCTAGAGAATAATGTAATACTTCAGTGTGCTACACTGCTCTCCAAACTATGGCAAAATTCTATGGTCTTCATTAAATTCTACTGAAAGTAACTTTGCATGAATCCCTATAATGTGACACTCTGTTGTCCTATAATAAATTCTATTAATCTCACACTCATTTCCAGTTGATTATTCATGTTTTATCTCAACTGTACAAGAGTCAACAATGTTTGAAATGAAAGTTCAGTGCACACCAGCAACGACAACTATTGTGCTGAGTCCATGGGACTTCTCCTATACTCATTTTTAAAAGTGAGCTTTTAAAATTATATTTGAAATACGCAAGATCTAGGTCCTCACATTTGTGACATTCTGAAACGTAGGCTCAGAAGCCCTAAGAGGTTTTCTGAGACTCCAGATGAACACTGCAGTTAACAACTCTGCTCCTACACAACAAACTCACTCCACTAAAGTTACTGTGAAATATATATAACGTTCAAGGGCTGGTGAAATGCAGAAATACAATGTGTGTGAATTAGAACTATCATGAGAGAAATTGTTCCAAGCCTCACATATTTGCTGCTTTTCTTAGATCTTATCTTACCTTTAGTTCCGCAACATGTATAAATAGGTATAAACATAACAAACAAAAAACCCAAACCAAAACTGTAACTATTGTCAGAGACTGAGGATTATTTTTTTTACTGTGTTTCAAACCATGTGGTTCAGGTAAATAGCTAGAAAACCAATATAAACTTGCTAAAGAGAACTAGAACTCACTGAAACTAGGACTAAGCTCTAAAGTAACAGGAGAAGGGGAATTCTGCAAGAAGACCAACCTCCCTTCAACAAGGCCAAGTGCAAGGTCCTGCACATGGGTCAGAGCAATCCCAGGCACAAATACAGGCTGGGTGGAGAATGCATCAAGCAGAGCCTTTAGGAGAAGGACTTGGGAGTGCTGGTGGACAAGAAGCTCAACAGGAGCTGGCCATGTGCGCTTGCAGCCCAGAAAGCCAACCACATCCTGGGCTGCATCAAAAGAAGCATGGCCAGCAGGTCGAGGGAGGTGATTCTGGCCCTCTACTCCACTTTGTGAGACTCCACCTGCGTCCAGCTCTGGACCCACCAACATAAGGAGGACGTGGACCTGTTGGAGAGGGTCCAGAGAGGGCCACAAAGATGATCAGAGGGCTGGAGCACCTCTCCTATGAGGACAGGCTGAGAGAGTTGGGGCTGTTCAGCCTGGAGAAGAGAAGGCTCTGGGGAGACCTTACAGTGGCCTCCCAGTATCTAAAGGAGGCTTATAGGAAAGATGGGGAGAAACTCTTCAGCAGGGCCAGTTGTGGTAGAACGAGGGGTAATGGTTTTAAAATAGAGGGAGGCAGTTTCAGACTGGACATAAAGGAAAAAGTTTTTTACACTGAGGGTGGTGGAACACTGGCACAGGTTGCCCAGAGAGGTGGTCGATGCCCCACCCCTGGAAACATTCAAGGCCAGGTTGGATGGGGCTCTGAGCAACCTGATCTGGTTGGAGATGTCCCTGCTTCTTGCAGGGGGGTTGGACTAGATGATCTTGAAGGTCTCTTCCAACCCAAACTATTCTATGATTCTATTAATTAATTTTTTTAAAAGCTAGAGAAAAAGACCATGAATAAAAGCAAAGACATTGTCACAATTTACATAAAGCTTAAATCACTGTTGGTTTGTAGCATTTCACTGATTTCTTGTCTGTTTCCTCAAGTCACATACAGTTCCTTATATTCCATGGTAAATGCTGCTGCTGCCTTGGTCAGCATTTCTCTAAAGAGTTTATAGATGTTCAAAGCCTGGGAAAGTAAGAAAAGAGCAGAAAGCAGCATCCAATGCTGAAACTCTCATTGGTAACTAAAAAAATGTGGGAAATTACAGACCTTAGTTATCAGTAGTGCTTTATGGTTTTGTAAATACTTAGTCTCAAATCTGGGGAAGGAAGTAGACTGAAAAAAGAATATAATTATTCTGACCCATAAAGATTCTAACATGACATGACATTTCTGCTTTTTTTTTTTTCTCTCTCTTTAATGACATTGAACGCTTTATAAGTTTAATCCTCTTCAGACAAAGTTTGTCATTGGTTCTGCATTTAGGTGGAAAGAGATTGAGTTGGGAATACTGCATCCCTGATAATTTAGCAGTAGTCAAGAAAGATCTAAAGAGGACTTTCAAAGTCACCGAGTAAGTGCAAAAACCATTCAAACATCCTGCTTTTAAGGACAGATCAAAGGCTTATTTCAGCCCTGCCAGAGTAAGAATTACCACTTGCAGACTGTATATGATAAACAAAGGAACCAATCTACTGTCCCCACCCTTTTGGCAAAAGGAGAATTAGAGCGTTCCAAGTCCTTAAAGGCTATTACAAAAAAAAAAAAGATCTGGCAGTCCTCACCAGGGGATCTATAAGACACCACCATTTCACAATGATACGTTGTCACGGGTACAAACACTTCACTGGAACAACTCTGCCAGGAACATATATTGAAACCGGTTGAGGCACTGCTACCCTACTGCTGGTACCATTATTCCCTATAATAATAATAGTTTATATGAGAGAAGACTCTTCTTTAGGTACAATTGCCTCAGAGACTACAATGCTGACAACATATACTAACAGTCATGAACAGTAACAGCAACCAACTACAAAAGCTACCATGCATGCAACCACTCTAAAAAAAAAAAAGCATCTAAAAAAGCATCTTAAAAGCATCTTAAAAAAAAACATTTTCTCTCCCATTAGATTATACTAACATGGATTTGAAAAGGTGAGATCTCACACTTCAAAATACTGGCCCATTGGAAGATTTCAGGAAGTTCTGCTGGGACATATATATTATTTAGATTTATATTACACTCCCCCCCCACACTCCCCCAGCACCTCTATTCAACATAACTATGACAGAAAAATCTTGCATACAAATGTCAGACTTTTAAGCAAAAGAGCTTTTCAGGCACCACCACTTTTATTGTTTGCAGGGATCATTTAAATATACTGGCCAGTATAAGCTACGGTTCTCCTACAGGTCTCTGCTTGGACATTTCGTTCTCAGGGCAGTAAGAGTGCTTTACGAGCACAGACTTCACTGATTCTACCTGCAGTGTGCCCCTATTAAGTACTCAGACCACACTAGCAAAATGTAATCTGGTGAACATTGCCTCTTCCTAAGCCTCATAAACAGTGAATAAACTTCCCCAACTTCAATAAAAATTGTGATAAAAGCTGCATCAATTGGAAGCTGTATTTCTTCACACTGATAAATGTAGATATGTATTGGTTTGGTTTAGTGGAGGCGGGGCTACAGTGGCAGTTTCTGGAAGAAGCTGCTAGAAGTTTCCCCTTTGTCCAGTGGACTCAGATGGGCTAGGGCACGCCTGCTGTTGGCCAAGGCTGAGCCAATGGGTGGCAGAATGTTCCCTGATAAAGCCTCTGCGACAACGTATTTAAAAAGGCGAAAAATAAAAACAAACAAAAAAAAAGAAGAGACAAGTGAAGAAGCTGAAGCAGGGGCAGAGAGGGGGAGGCGTGAACCTTGTGGGCCTTGCGTCCCTCACGCTCTGGCCTCCTGCCAGGCAGCCGACTGGGCCCAACTCAGCCCGGCCCGGCTGCAAAAGCGGAGAGGAGATGTGAAGAGAACCTGAGAGGCGTCTGCCAGCCTGTTGTGAGGAATTTTTCTTGTGAGGAACGGCTGTAGACGCCAAGGTCAGTGAAGAAGGAGGGAGAGGAGTAATGCGGCTCCTGGCCAAGATTCCCCTGCAGCCTGTGGTGACGACCATAGTGGAGCAGGTTGTCCTCCTGCAGCCCATGGAGGCCCACGGAGGAGCAGAGATCTACCTGCAGCCCATGGAGGACCCCACAATGGGGGAGGTGGATGCCTGAAGGAGGCTGTGGCCCGTGGAGGGCCCGCTGGGGCAGCTGTTCTGGAGGGACTGCATCCCGTGGAAAAAGGACCCACGCTGAAGCAGTTTCACGAAGGACCATGGCCTGTGGGTGAGACCCCATGATGGAGCAGGGGAAGAAGTGAGGAGTTCTTCCCCTGAGGAGGAAGGAGTGGTGTAAAGCAACAAGCGATGAACTGACCATAACCCCCATTCCCTCTTTCCCTCTGTGCCACTCCTGGGGGAAGAAGGTGGAGATAATTGAAATGAAGTTAAATCAAGAAGAGGGAGGGATAGGCAGAAGTTACTTTGCTCTCTGTCTCATTATCCTGCTTTGGTTTTAATAATAAACAAATAGTTTTCCCCAGGTCAAGTCTGTTTTGCCCGTAATGGTAACTTTAAGGATCTCTCCCTGTCCTTATCTCAAAGCTTGAGCCTTTTTTTCTTATATTGTATCTCCCTGTTCCCTCAGAGGGTGGGGGGAGTGAGAGAGAAACTGTGTAGCTTGGTCCTGAGTGGGGATAAACTACAAGATATCACAGCAAAAGTTTATAGTCTAAACCTATCCAAAGTGTTATTCATACACACAGCTGATATCCTTCTGAAGCAAGAGATCCATCCTATCCATACCACATATAAATTGCCTCCTTTAGCAAAAGCTGAATGTGCCAAGCTTTGCCATTCAGAAAAAAAAAAGAAAAAAAAAAAAAAAATTGTGTTGGCAAAACAACTCCTTTATCAAGATACAATTCACTTCCAGTTACAGAATTGGCAGATACATTTATACCCTTCAATTTGATGATTATATGTTATCTCTGCCTTTGCATTTTGTTTGTGCTTCACATTTTTACCTCAAATTAACTTTTTTCATCAATGTCAATGGCTAGTAATACACTACTGAGTTCATGCCTTACAGATTTCCCAGCTTCCCTCAAGATATTAGTTCAACCCTCATTACTCAGGAAAATGTTGTAATTTTAACTATTCCAGTATAGTAAAACAGTACGTCTGCTATTGCAGCTGAACAAGGCAACAGTGACTTTTTAAAACAAACAAACAAAAAATGCCCAAACCATTACAGAGGTACTTTATACTAGCATAATGGTAAAACTGCATCCAGTATGAGGCTTATAAAGGGATGGATTAACAATTGCACAGGCGTCTATTTCATATACGCATGAAAATGAGACCCATAAGCAAGTACTGAATCAGTGTAAAGCTAAACCCAGAAAAGCTGGAAGTTCAGACAAACGTGCCACACACAAGTATTCATCTCTTGAAATTAACATCTGCACAACATTTACTCTAAACGGGCCCTTGTAAAGCTGCTAAACAACTTGCACTCAGCTGCCTTTATGAGAGGAGTCATTACCTCAGAACAGTGCCACATACACACACTGGCCCTAAAAGTATTTGTCCCATGTATACCCGTGGTACACCCGAGGAAGTCAAGGCACTGCAGGAAGTCAAGGCAGATGTTTCCTCAACTTCACAAGTGTCGGAATTCACAGCCCAAGCTACCAGTCAGAGATAACGACGAGTTTACTGTAATCAGCAATTAGACATGAAGCCCTTGAGAAACACTCACAAACAAGGTTGCTTGACATAAATACTTGCACTAGCATAACTAATTTAGCAAGAGATCTCTTTCCTCAGGCAACTTGATGACCTTAGTACTAACACCCTTGGTACATCCAACTGTATCTATAAATAGATGTGCTACATTTTATAACCTTATTCTCTTTTCTACATTGGATTAGACAGTTCAGTATCATCAAGCTCATGCCAGGAAAACTTACCACTTTAAATCTAAGAAGTTCCACAAGCAGATACAGATTTAAGCATCTACTGCTCATACTTCACCATATAGAAGGCTTGATAGTCTGTCATGGTGCAAAGAATTCAAGAGATAGGAAATTTTTCCTCAAAATTTTTGAATTTTTTGACCATTGGAAAAAACAAAACACACCTCGTAGTTGCCTATTTTAGGTGATTTCAGACCAAATTTTCCTTAGTCTACAGGACTGAAGCAATCTGTCAAATATTTTCACTTTCTCATCTTCCAATTTATATCCAAAGTAGCTATGTTACTATTTTTCCCTGTTAAGCCACTTCTCATCAGAATTCTACATCTTGTCCTTACTTAATATATGCAAGTATGAAAAAACTGTGTCTTGTTGTGACCAGTAATTTGCCAAGCATATGCTTTAGGTGCAAATGTTCTTTCCAAAATTCTGGAACCTACACCCGTCTGGTTTTACCAAGATAGACTAGTATTTAATTACAGTTGTAATATTCAGAAAAATGCTCGTAACCAAGGAAGTGCAACAGCCTCATGCATATATTTTTCTATATTGACAACAAATTCCCTTAGTTCTAACTCTCAGCATCTAGATGGAGTTCAAATTCAGGAAGAGATAAGTTTCTTGCTGTGTATAAAACATGAGACTTCTCCATCATAAAAAAAAAAAAAAAAAAAAAAAAAAAAAAAAAAAAGAGAGAGGCAGAAAGTTGGTTGTAAAACACAAGATGTTTGTAAAGCAGATGTCAGTGTTTAGCTAATTAACTGAGAAGATGCTACAGGAATTGCAAAAGCTACCAAAAATTGTAGAGCCAGCAAGGGAGTGCAGACAGCTGTCAATATCAAAGCTTGACAGAACACAAGGGAACAGCAGAATAACTTCAGGCTGAGGGAGCTGAGTTCAGAACATGAAGCCCAGGAAGCAAAAGATAAGCAAATGGAAAAATGATTTAACATGAGACATGCCTCGAGATAAAAACCAAACCAAAACAAAACTATAAGGTTGCTTTGGACAGAAAAATCAATGCAAACAGCGAAAAATATGTAATCTATGTTTTAGTTCTCTTTTGTTCTTTTATGTTCCAAGGACATAATCCAAAGTCCAATTGAGTCAAAGGTCTTTCAAAGCATTTTACAGCAATCGTATCAAGTGCTAATTAATACACATTTTAAAGAGGTTGCTTCATCTCACACTGTCACAAGAATGTGGAACAGATTAATTGATCAGAAAAGGTTTGGATTTGAGGAGACACTGTAATTTTAGGTACAGAAGAAGGTTAGTTATAAAATTCAAATATGTAAAAACATGTGATTTCATTAGGAGAGAACCAAGGACATCTGATTTCTCTTGTTCATGATTTTTGAGTCCTTACCTGGCCTGTTTGTGGCAGCCATAATGAAAACTTGCTGACGATTCTCCAGACCATCCATCTCTGTGAGTAACTGGTTAACTACTCGGACACTGGCTCCTGACTTTGAAAGGAGAAATCTGTCAACCAAACTGAGGAAACAGTGCAAATGCAAATATTCCAAAGTAAAAGAAACAAAAGATCTACTAGCTCCCCACCCTGAAATACTACTCAAAGAAAAAGCTTCTTTTCTGCACTTTTAATGTAGCTGCATTCTGGATTTCTGCTATCATAACCTCAGCTGGTTTCCACCCAAAATTCATGCTACTTATATATCCACCACACATTTGAACATCTAGCAAACCTTTTCTTTCCCATTAAAAATGACAGGCTCCCTTAAAGAAGTACACATAGATATTTATATTAATCATTTTCCTGTCTACCTTAACAAGAACACCCAAAACTTCTCAATACTAAAGTTTGGGGGGGAGCAGGGGGGGGTCAAATATTTAAACCTCTGAAACAATTCTTTCAGCAGCTGAGCTACTCAACAGTTAAATGTTAACTCCATAGTACTGACATCCTGTAATCAAACTCAACATCTTAACCTGAATTTCGTTCTAGAGTTGGGGAGACAGAGAAAACACAGGAGCTGGAGAACAAGAGTTCAGTTACGCAGTAAAACTACTAAAGCCACCTACGGATAATTAGAATGTGAAAAATGCACATAGGTCTCAAAAAGCCAATGGAAACACCAAACACTCCTGAGTTTCAATTACAAATCCCAAGGATTGTTACCAGGATTGCATCCTGAGTAATGCAGTCACCAGTCTCCTGCCCAGACAGTACCCCTACATGGTTAAAGAAGGCTGTGAAGAGCAGGACTGGGCTTCTAGGCACCAAGTTGCTACCTGCTGCTGCTGCTACAGAACTGAAATACAATGAGGCCAAAGCCCCTTAGTCCCCCTCCTTGGCTACCATCTACGCCTACTGTGGTACCTAGTACTGGACACCTCCTTTGATGGCTCTGTGGGAACCACCACCTTGGGACATTCAAGAAGCCAAGTCTGAACTTTTCAGTTTGGCTATGTTCTGATATTGTTAAGTGAGGGGGTGCCTAAGGTGGTAGCTTCTGTAGGAAACTGCTAGAAGTTCTTTCATAGGAAGTGAAATATACAAATTCAGAAGTCAAGATTTGATTCAGAAACAGTTGATGAAACTTCCTCTCTCCTACAGACTGGAACTACAGTCTTTCTGTTGAAGTCATTGATTTCAATATCTGAACAACACTGTACACAACTTGTCTGTTGAAAAAAAGCATATTTTGTTTCAGCCATCAACATACACGCACCAGTACAGTAACATAAAACAGATGCACTTCCTCTGCATAAAAAATAGAGCAGGTTTCCTTTAAGCACACTAACAGCTTGTGCTTAAGAAAATAACCCTACAAAAGCAGAAGTTAATTCTAGGTCTAGGTAGTTCCTATTCAACAATCAAAAAATCAAGACAGAGAAAACTTCATGAGTGGAATAGCTATGAAGTCTAATGCATTCCACTTATGCTCTGGCCTCAAATATTTTCATGACCCAGTTCACGTTGTTCAAATCAATACATACTTCATGCAAGCATTACAGTTGCATGCATGTATCAGGATCTGGCATAAATTAAGCACGATATTAACCTGCACTCCATCTTTTCCCACTGCTCTACACAGCCAAGTTGGTGCATACACACACATTCTCTGGATATTATTTTCCATATATACATAGATAATAAAAAAAAAAGTATTAAGCTTTATAAAATTTGACCAACACATTTTTCCCTCAAATATAAGTGAGCTATCAGATTGTTTTTCTTGGAGCATACCGAACATAGTACCTTTCCAGGTACTTCTGTTGCTAGCACAATGCTGCAAAAGCCACAACTCAGATCATTTATTTATGTGGATAGTTTAAGATGGACTCACTTCACGGTCAGACCTCCGAGGGCACAAAGCATCAACTTCATCAAAAAATATAACACAAGGGGCTGAATTCCTGGCACGCTGGAATACCTGACGTACAGCACGTTCACTTTCACCAACATACTAAAAAAAAATGACAAACCACAGCAAAACAATGTAAGACATGAAGATTTCGCTGGGGCCGGGGTTGGGGGGGGGGAAACACACCTAAAACAAACCTACCATTTTAAACACTATTTGAGGTACTTTGCAAGGGAGAAGTGCAACCTGCTAATGAGTTTACTTCATACAACACTATTTCCTTACTGATCAAGATTTACATGGGAAGTAGGTGTCACTTTTGACAGTTCACAGTGCATTCAAGTTTAATAGAATTCCTACTTTCTGGGGAATAAATATAACTTGCCCTCATTCTGCTGATGAGAATTAACAAATACAATCTTCAATAAGGACTCTGTTGTTCTTCAACTGCTCCTAAACAAACCCAGTGAGCAATCTGAACAGAATAAACATCTGAAGTTCATACAGTCATTGCTTGAAGACAGGAGGGTTGGTGGTACAGAACCGAAAAGTAAGCCAGAATTTCACTTTCAATGGTGAACTCCAGGGGCAGGTGTTGACAAGTTGTAAACGTAAAGACTTCATTTTATCCAAAGAAAGATATTTTGATACAATTTATGTCTTAACACAGTCTCTGAATCATACCGAGACATTTTCTCTTTAGAGAAGGAAGTATGGCTCCTCGTTAACTTAGAGTTGCATTTCCTGCCTGTATCAATATTTGAAGTACACATAAACAAAAAAAAAAAAAAAAAAAAAAAAAAAAAAAAAAAAAAAAAAAAAAAAGGTCGGGAAAAGAATAATCAAATCCAGTATTTTGGCTTTAGTGTCCACATTGTTGATAAACAGGTAACCACTGTGGTCTTCCAAGATGTGTGCTGCAGCCATTAGTTCAACACATTCTCTTAACTCTAAAAGGGACTGAAGTTGTATCACAACACTTCTAAGTCCAGCACTTCAAAAACTCAGGCTACAGCACTTTTATTATCTGTTAATATTTAAAATCTTTAAAAATCACTTTGATCAACTAAAAAAAAAAAAACGAAAAAAACACAAACCAAAAAACACATTGCTTCCCAAGGTTTCAAACTTCCACTAAGAAGCTAAAATGACTCACAGAACACATTTCTGAACCTGAAAGTTCAAAATTTTATTTTGCTTAGTAAAAGCTGCTGATTTGCAATTACCGATCACCCCTCGTTCTCATGGTAGATCTGAATTTTTGTTCTTTTTCCAGATCTACATAAAAGCAGTGATGAACGTAGTTGGCCATTTAGCAATCCTGCTTCAGGCAAGAAGGCTCCATCTGCCAGGTAATTTAAACCAAGATATATACTTAAACTACCCAGATAGCTTTTTCCTTTTCGCAGGAACATCTTCACTGCTAAAAATGTTAAGCAGAGGTTAAATGAGGCAACTTCAGTTGCACTAGTAACAGTTACGTAATTATCACAAATTTTGCTTGCCCCATGCTTTGGATAAGAATTCTATAAATAACAAAAACACAATGATTAGTGCATACCATATTTAGCAGTTCAGGACCTTTCACAGATATGAAGTTCAGTCCAGACTCATTTGCCACAGCCTACGAAAAAGGGAAAGACAGATGCATATATAAACTACACATTTTTCATGTTTTCTTTGGTTCTGTCCATAGACCAAAAAAACAAACTTAAGGGAAGGAATCTAGTTATCAACTGTTTGTAAAATATAGAAAACAGTACAAAGTATAATTACATGCAATTCAGAGTGGGAGCAGTACAGGAAATTTAGCAAGGTGTTCTCTCTCTAATGAGGCAGTGTTCCAGCACCTCTCTCCCTTCTCCAATATTAGCTGAAGAATTCTCAAAAATTAGTAGGAGTTAAAGAGATATTCAACTACATAAGAGTATTTGAAGATAAAGACGAGTGACAATCTGGAAACTTGCATGATTGTCTGCATCTACACAGGAGGCCATAAGAATTTAAATGCTCGAGGAGAAGGAAAATGAAAGGATTTTCAGTAAGGTAAATATAATAAATAAAAATACTTTAAGTATAATAGACCACAGACTACTTTCAAATATATTATTTCATTACAGTGAAATATTTCATAGAAGTGGTTATCTAATAGAGTTTTTTCCCATCTTCTTAACCAACTTAATTCCTTCAAATTTTGCAGTAATTCCCTCTCAACCTTATGATAAGAAAATCAAGTAACTTTAACACAGAGGCCCCAATTTAATCTTCTGATGAGAAGTGGTGCAAAAGCCACTATCATCCAGATTCAGTCATTCCTACAGAAACATCCACTTCAAAAAGATTCTCCAGTATTTTAGAACCTGTTTACAAAATATGTTACCTTAGCCAACAGTGTTTTGCCACAGCCAGGAGGCCCTGCAAGCAGGACACCAGCTGGAGTAGTCAGGCCCAGAGCTTTAAACTGCTCTGGGTTTCGCACAGGTGCCTATAAAAGAAATTATAACAGTTATCTGTGACAAAAACCTAAAACAAAATTTTTCATTTCAATTACAGGTGGATGAAAAATAATTCACAAGTAAGTTCTTGATTCCAATTCTTTATAGCTAAAAGAATAAACGGTTGATCAGCATATTATTACCTTGCACTAAGTACCCCAAAATGGGAGAAGCGTCATTATTCAGAGGGAAACATTTCATTTACCTAATTTCTCATCTCAAAGTGTCAGTGTTAAGTATCCCTCTGACTAGCAGTGAGACTACTAACCTTCCAGCTAAGTAGTCTTCAATTGTTTGTGTGGCAGTTGCATAACTAAGACTATTGCTACAAAACTTTTGGAATACTTCAGATTCAGCAATAATTAACATAGTGAAAACTGAAAGCATGAATACAGTAAGTGAAATGTTAAATACATGCACCAGACTTGAAACAAATTTGAAAGCAAATTATAGAAGTCTGACTATTTTAAATGAACATGTTGCAAAATTGTTAGAACTCATGGGAAGCATATTATACCTTAAATAAATATTACGAAAAGAAACAAGCATAGTTCTATTTTCTGCATAGGGGGAAGTACAAAAATATCTTTGATAGTAAGGTTAAGTCATACCAATATTGCCATAGTCAGCTCCTCCCGAACATCCTCCAGGGCTCCGATATCTGCCCATGTCACATCAGGAATTGTGACAAAGCCTTCTCTCTTGGCTGAGGGTTGCACTGATGACAGTGCAACAATAAAATCATTCATCTCAATGCACAGCTTCTGCAGCTGCTCCTCAGGCAAGGGGTCTTGCTTCTTCAGCAAATCCAGAAGTCTCTGCAATTCATCCTTAGGGTACATGGAAAGGAAAAGACAAAGATTACGCACTTTTTTACGATGAGGGTGGTGGAACACTGGAACAGGTTGCCCAGAAAGGTGGTGAATGCCCCACTCCTGGAAATGTTCAAGGCCAGGTTGGACAGGGCTGTGAGCAACCTGATCTGGTTGGAGATGTCCCTGCTCCTTGCAGGGGGGTTGGACTAGATGGCCTTCAAAGGTCCCTTCCAACCCAAACCATTCTATGATTCTATGATGTTTTAAGGGCTTTTTCAAAGCAATACTTTCTTCAACTATAATATTAATTACTATAAAGCAAATTATTATGTACAATACACATAAAAGATGTAAAACAACATTAAAAATTAACATTAATGATAAAAACATTCCAGGGAAGCACTATGTACATTTAACACTTGTGAAAGCACTGAGCTGACAGACTACAATCTTGATTTAAATACTACAGAAACAGAGCTAGCACACTTATTTTGTCTTCAAATTCTTCCTACTGCTTCTCCCACACTGATCAGGAGAAAGTTCCTTCCATGCTGAAATTTCCAAAATATGTATTAATTAGATGTATTAATTCTGTTTTAAATAAGAAATTGTTGTCAAGAGAAAGTGAACAACTCTGCTGAACAGCACAATTTCAGCAATTTGCAGAATATTCAGTTACATAGAAACTTTTAAAACTCTTAACTAACACACACACACTTTTAGATTATACACTTTCCTTTAACATAATCTGATTTCAAGCCATGAATTCATTTCCTTAGGCTGATTAGATGTCGTTTTGTAACCAGGCCCTGATAAAGTTTGGGCAAACAGCACAGAGATACAGCGTAATATTTTTCAATGTTGTCTCAACTTGCAGACCACAGCACCCCAGGCAGGTACATTCCAATTTCCCCAATCAGTTCCTCAGCGGGGAAACTATCTGAGAAAACACTTGATCAAAGAACTTTATACCTTCACAACATAAATACATCCCAGTTCTAATATGAGTATCAAAGCAAACTAAAAGTAAAACTACACCAGGATTTTAATCATAACATAAAGGGAGGGGAAAAAAAAAAAAAAAAAAGTAAAAACTGTTAATTTTTCACATTTTTCCTACAACAGTACATGGGGAAAAGTATCGCTTCTATTTGTTGTAACTAAGACAGCTCTACAGCTGACCATAAAGAAAGAGAAGTGTTTATAGTGCCTAATATCCCTTTTAAGCTCTCCCTTCTCTTCTTAACTGAACCATTAAGAGAAATTCTAAAATAGCCGAGACCACTTCGTTTACTTGAATTGTGTGAATGATTTTTAAAGGTTTTGTATGTTTATTTTTCCATTATAAACACAATATAACAGTTTTAGTTACAATACCCCGTATTAGACTATGTCAACCTCCTGCCAGCTATCAAAACATGGCTCTGTTAGGACTAGACTTCCTCATCCTCAATAACCCCTTTGATCATGGTGATGTTGATAAAAGCTGCAATGACCTGCCCCTCCCCATGTACTTTTGGCTACATCAGGCCCCAGGAAACACTGGGAGGTATGCAGTGTGATTATGCTACTCTAATACCAAGGCTTACTACAGTGTAAAAACACTAGCTTTTGTTAATTACAATAACAGATTTCTTTGACAGTCCTAAAACCAGAATCTGCATAAAATGTGGATTTAAAAATCACTTTGGTTTACTACTCCAGATAAATCTTTAGGAAGCCTACACATAACGAAGGCACACTTCAAATTTTGAGAAGTAGGGCCCAGAATTTAAAGATATAGATATAGATGTTCTGGTTCACCGACCACAGCATGTTACCTAGGCCACAGAATAATTCTGGCTCTGGCAACGCTATTTTGTGGAAGAGTTCCAGCTGTACTGCACACTAACAGATACTTTCTCTGCAGCTCAAGTCACACTGCTAATAGACCTTTTCTACTGGATAGATACCTTTTCCTCAAACTTGCTATAGATACTAGACACCCCATGTGATTTACCCCAAGTAATCACATAGCTAGAGGGAAAACGTAGACTGCATAAATACTTCTAGACTTTGGCTAACTGTAACTATACCAGGTCAGGAAGATCCTCTGGCATCACAACAGACACTTCACTGAGGCTTGGTAAAAACTCAGTGCAAGTCCGATATTCTTACAATTGTCTTAGAGTCAATACACTTTTGAAGAGAGATATAGCTGCTATTTTAACCTCTGGTCAGCTAGAAAATAAAACAACATAACACAAACAACAACAATGAAAAACTCAAGGAAAAAAACACACCACGTATAAAACGTTAACATGATTTTTAGAAGGTGTGGGTTTGCGGAGCCACGTATTCAGACCCATTATATAGGTCATTAGGAGTTAAGCTTCTGGCTTAGGAGATGGTATTTCTAAATCTAAATTTAATATTATGTTGACCGCACCTCTTTAAGGATTTACGAGCAATGACTTGCACAACTATAAAATGGCTCAATTCTTCAGATATTAGAGGCACGTGCTTCAAAGAACAAATACCTTAGGAGGAAGTTCTAGTTGTTTGGTATCCTCTTCCACCAGGATGTCCGTTTCTGTTCCCATGCTTTCTTCAGTTGTGTTTCCTCCCGTGTGTATGTGTTTCCTTTTCTGCTTCTCAGATTTTATCAGGATCCTGTTCACTGTGCACATAGCTGCCTCACGACAAAGTGCCATCAGATCAGCACCTACATAACCTGGAGTCAGCCGTGCTAAATGATTAAATTCAAAGGACTCTGGGAGCTTAAGTTTTCGACACAAAGTCCGAAGAATTCTAATCAAGTAGGGAGAAAAAGAACAACAAAATAAAGATGAAGCTGGGGCTTTTAAAATTTTCATAAGAAAAACAAACAGTACTGATTTAGGGTATCTTTCAGTCCAAATGAACTGAAGCAGTACAGGGGAAACAGTTTTCACTGAACTAGGACATAACCGACACTGAAACATACAAAACTATGTTATATATTTCCTTTCACTTTTTAAATTAAAACGAACAGCATCAACTAGGCAACGTCAATCAGTATGTAAAAGCCATTTTTGGTGAATCTAAATATTATAGATTCTTTAAACCTTAGTTTATGACTGCAAATTGACAGAGTAGATCTCAGAGTGTACCAGAGACGTACACAATTCACTGAGATATTTAACCTTGTATTCCTAACAACCTTAGTCTGCATTGTCTGTTCCATCCCACTTTTTTTATTTATTGAAGAACATCCACCAGAAAGTATTCTGCACATTAACAGATACTTTCTCTGCAGAAAGTATTCTGCAAGAAGCACATGAAATCAGACAGTGTGAGAAGCTCTGACTTTTAATCTCCCCTACCATGGCTGGTGGACTATAACTGCAGATATTTCCTGCATCCCAAATAAAATTTCCAGTAGGCAACACAAAGCTTATGCATACGCCTCGTGTGTTACCTTATCCTCATTCAAAAGCTAAAGTTACACCTACCTATGCACTTTCATCACTAGTACAAAACAGCTCTATGTAACTGACAGTGAAGTGCTATGCTTCCCCTTTTTTTTTTTTTTTTAATGGGAGTTTTTTCACTCTGTATTAAGGCTGAAGCTTTAAAAATGTCCTTCAAGGTCCACCAAGACTTTCTGCTGTTCTTCTAAGCCAAGGACAACTGAAAATTACATGAATAGTAATAATAAAAAGACAGAGGCCAATGTCACTGCACAAATACTGGCACTGAAGAACTCTGAGCAGAGGGATCCAATCAACTGGTTTAAAACAGCAAAACATCACTTCATTGGGAAAATATTTTTTAAAAGCAGCACAAACCAAAGAAGTGAAGACCATTAACATACCTTCTAGTTCCAATGAAAACTAGTTTAAATTATTTCTAGCTCAAGTAATGTAACTACAGTAAAGTTATGAAAAGAACAAGTTATTAAACTATTAAAAACTCTGAAATTATAATATGTTTCATCTGTTTTCTTCCTCCACTAACAAATTACATCATCTTTATTAGTTATATTAGCTTGATTCTCAAGAATCTTTCAACCTTTCTGACAACAGCTGCAGGTAATCAAGTGACTCAAAGTGTAGAAAGCAAAGACCTGAAAATGGCTCATTCCAAATTTGTGTCCTATATATATTATTTTCCTTCATGTGCTTCATGCATGCACAAGAAAAAACTCCGAGTAAAGCAAGATCTCCAGATACACCTCCTCATCTTATTCGATCCCCCTAAGACTGTAGAACCACAGCTAAGCAATTAAAACCATGCCTTCAGCAAGACTGTTTAAGTGATAAATCAGCACGCTATAGGTACTTCTGTTTCTATATGACCTTTTATTTAAAACAAAAGAGAAACACCAACAAAAACCACCCCAAAACCAAAACAAAACAGAAAAGTAGGGGGGAGAGGATAACACAAAAAATAAAATCAACAGTTCTTGTAAGCCTACACCTCCAAGAACACAAATACGAACAACTACGGAACAGCAATACAAACGAATGTGACTACACTCCAACTTGTGAACAATTTCTACACGTGCTGATGGCTTTCCCATTCACAACTCCTACCCTTTGAAACAGTGCTATTTCTGGGAACACCCTATTTTTAACATGAACCTAAGAAATATCATAGAATCAGAACTCTCATCAGTCAACTCTAGTTCTACCTCTAACCACTTGCATGTTTTCCCACAATCAAGAGAAACAAAATTACTACAGGGCTACAGATCTGCAGATCTGGAGGAAGAAAAAAAAAAAAAGTGCAGGCATGGCTGGGGGCTGGGGGGAAGGCAAACTAATAGCCAGTAGCACTAACAACACAAAGTGAGCATTGTTGCAAGCAGAAGAGTTCACTTTTTCAACCTAGAAATAAGATTAGTTAAGCTAGAAGTAACTTATCCTTTAACTTTTCCTTCCTTCTCGTAACAAGATAAACCACAGCTGTTTTCACACTTCCCTTCCTGTGTTCTCTGCTGTTACGGAAATGAGTAGCAGTTCCTTTTCAATTAAAAAAGCAAATCTATTTTTTTTTTTAGATCTAGTCTGACAGTCATAGCTCTTTAGTGTTAAAAGGGCCAGTTACACAAAATACAATGACTGCAGCTCAGCGTAATGCTTGGACTGGTGTGTTCCCATAAGGAATGGAATGGAACAATCTAGGCCTGTTGCTTAAGCTATGTGCTTGAGAGGACTAACAAACAGGCTATACTTAAATTTATGTTCTTAATAGTTACACAGGGAGCACCACAGAGAGAATGTTAACTTCCTGAACAACAGAAAATATGTATTTAATTCCATCATCTATACTGTTAAGGCCCTTGAAAATCTATTAACATAATGCTAAATGCAGATTTTCACACAGGAAAGGAAGCCACCCCAAATGTAGACACAGCTACGGAGACAAAGAGTAGATGCACACTTAATGTCTTTTCAGTGTGTGCTGATCCATAGGTTTGTACGGGCACAAATAAACTAAACACAACAAATCACTTTTCCTTAATTTGTATCTCAACTTACACATTATTTCCTTATTTATTAATTAAACAAAAAGAAGCTTAAACTTCATAACACATACTTTTCTCTTGCTGCTTCATCTGGGATTCCTAAACAAATTTCTCGATCAAATCTCCCAGCTCGCCTCAGTGCAGGGTCCAGTGAGTCAGGTCGGTTAGTTGCTCCAATAACAAGGACCTGGGTAGTGGCAGCCACGTTATTCAAGTCTAAAGGAAGGAAGGAAGGAAGGAAGGAATACTCATACTCACCATCTCAACTTTGTTCTGATATCTACGTGACATTGTTTCTGCAGCACATGATAAGTCAGAACAGCAGAGATAAACCAGTCATACTAAACTGCTCTTTATCCTTATTTCTACCTCCTAGAACTTGCACTTTGCAAAATCAAGCAAAAATAAGCGTTTAAAATGACATCTGACACATTTTCCCATTATATGTTTATACAACAGACAAGCTTATGTAATGCTCTACAGACCACTGTGAAAATAATGTAGTAACACTCCCTCAGATTCCCACCACCTCCCATGTAAACTGTGCCAAAATACAAAAAATTATTACCACTAATCTCCACTAAAGTAACCATGAGTCACTACTGAAGGAAAGCAGACAGTGAGCCTCATAATCAGAGAGTTTAGTTTAGTATAGATCTTCCTGAAACTGACCATCCATACAAGTTAGGAACTGAGCAACAATTCTCCGCTCCATGTCCTTCGATGCAACTTCTCTTTTTGGGGTGATTGCATCAATCTCATCAATGAAAAGGACACATGGTGCATTGGACTAGGAACAAAAAATATTAATAATTACAAAATTACACTGATAGAGTATATTATGAGACAGAAATAAATTTTTCAGATTTTCTGTTCTATAATTATTACTGTAAGTTTGCTGCACAATCAACCTGTCCTGGAACAATTCTTTTGTTCTTATTGACTACCTGGAGAGCCACCACACTATGAAACTGTGCTGAGCTGAGGCTACAAAACACTTAAGGCATAAGATTCAAGATGTACCTCTATGTTGCTTTATGTTTTCCATAAATATTCCATTGTGAATGCTTACTTGCTTAAGTCCAAATAAGAAAATCAGATAAGAAAGGTCTGGTTTGATTTTTTTGTTTGTTTTGTTAGTGATATTAGAGCTGTGAAATTTCAAGAGCTAGTATTACTGTCACACATAATGAAATAAAAGGAGCAGTAGGTGGTCATGAAAAATTATCTGCTAGCTTCAAGACTACTACAGAACCTGACCATGTTCAAAAAGTAAAAGTGAGCAATGAGTAACTCCTTCAAGTGTTCTAAAATTCCATGTAAATCATGTTCATAAAAAGACAACCCTAACATAGAATAATAATTAGTGTAACTAATAGAAAATACTGGTGTTTAACTGATATAAGATTATTAATATGCTCAGAAAGCACTAGTAGTGCAAAGGAATACTTAATGAAAACACTACAATCATCTTAAAAAAAAAAAGTCTAATATAGAGAAAATACTATTTTAAAACCCAGGCATTGTGTTATCAAGCAGCAACTGCGCCATCTAGTTGTCGTTTGCTTTCCCACTGCCTGACAGAGGGAAAAAAAGCAACCAAGCCATAAAGATTCCACAGCGCCTGCATAATGTGGAACTATGGCTTTTTTTCCCTGCACAAAAATTTATACAAAAACTAAGTGGAAAAGCTACTTAAGTGAATGTGACTGACTATAAGAAAGGCAACAATTTTTATTTTTAAACACATTTTATGCAATACATTTAATTTCTTAACAAAAATAACTTTTATAGCAGCCTCCCCTCAATCACTATACATACAAAACAGATGTAATTTCTAAAAACTCTGGGCAATCACTTATTTAATTTTATTCAAAATAACATCTTAACAAGGCTTTCTAAAAATTAAAATGCAGTATGAACTGGAAACAAAATAATCTAATAGCTTTGCGATCAATCTTTTTCCCCGTTTAGCATTCTTTTTTACAGGAACGTACTCTAAACACCTATATACACTGGTGGGGGAGAGTAGAAAAAGGGAATAGAGTTTGAAAACCAGAACATTCTCAAAGGTCAGGAACAGAAAACTGACCTCATGAAATAAAACATTAGCCACATACTAAAAAAAAGAAAAATCTGTATTTGTTTAGATTAAAATGATCTCAACCTGTCTGGTTCTCTTTACTTCTTACTAAGTCTGGAAATCACACCAAAGTAAGGACTTCAACTGTAATTTGTCTCCTGCTCGTATGATATTTGCCCCAAATTTCTTAATTTATACCTAACCCTCCAAAACCTTAAGTTTCTCACATTCACTCAAATTCCAAGCCATGCAAAACCAGCAAAAAAAACTCGCAACAAAAGAGCACTGTGAACTGCTCTTACGTATTTTTTATTTTTATATATCAAGCCAAGCAGCTCCAAACAGGTAAATCATTTATGTTGCTCTCTTCATGCTGACATGATGAAGTATCTTTTGTCAAGATTTCAGAACAGCAATCTTTGTGCTCTATGACAACATGACACGTAGTACAATGGAATTCTGGTTACAGAAGGGGAGACACTACGACTTGTGTGCAGCAGTATAAAGATTCAATCGCTAATATTCGCTCAAATTCAAACCACAGCAACACAGTATGAATCTTTACAAAGAAAAGGACAAACAATTCACAGTGCTATTTCCAATAGTCGTCTCACCACAGCCTGCTCAAACAATTCTCTCAGTTTCTGCTCAGATTCCCCTGACACTCCAGACACCATCTCTGTTGCTGCCACTTTCAGCATTGGGAGCTCAAGTTCCTGAAAGAGACAAAGAATATTTGTCTGATATATCCAGGGGTTAGAAATGTTGGCTGTCCTAGAGGACAAATATTTTCTAATACGACACCTTTTACACCCAAAGATTACGTAGTCAAGACTAAACCTTAAAGAGCTTTTAGAAAAGATGAGTAGCATCCTCCAATTTAAAATGGGTCTGAGCCGTTTGTCCAAGTGAACAGAAAGGGATACAAAACCCAGGTTTCCCTAATCCAGTTAGAAAATGACTGCACTGTCAAATAGCTTTGCACCTTGGTCCCCAACCCAATCCTCCACAACGCATGTATTTCAGTTCGTACTTGGGCTGCCTTCCTGAAAAAATTGTCTGTTCCACCTGAAACAAAGCATTGCTTAGCAGTGTAGAAGAGATCCCCACCCGTTCTCTTAGTCTTGCTCCAGAAATATCTGAGCAGGACTGTACTATAAGATACTTGTAAAGCTCACACTCAAGGTTTTCTGCTATTAAAAATAAATAAATAAAACTAACTTTGACAGACAGTAGCACAGTAGTGTTACAGGTAGTTGCAGCCTACTTCAAGCTCTTTGAACCATATACAAAAAAAACCCAAACCCTAGTTTACACAAATCACAGCCACCAGAGGCACTACCTGAGGCTTGGAGGAGATAATTTGCCTTAAATAGCACTATTGACAAATCTTTTTTCTTAAATAGAGATTAAGAAGTAGTCATTAAATTTATCTCATCTCTGAAAATTTTTCACTTGTGTCATGTTTCTTTCCCCAATTAGTACCCTTCCAGGACAGAAATACCCACTGAAGTATTAAATATTACAGATTCATTAAATCGGTACCTTTTTACAGTAAGGCATCAAAAAGAAAAAAAAAATACATTTTTAATTAAAACATTTGCAACATGTCAGAAGGGTCTAACCAACATTTAAGGAATAAACATCAGTATTTTCTTTCAAAGATAAAATCTGGACTGCAAAAGTTTATCACTTACACATGTCTAAATTTAAGGTTATAATCTGTGACATTTAAAGAACAATTGAAATAGAAATGTGCATGGTTATCACCGAATAGCCCTAAAATAGCCCCTAGATTTATATCCACAACAGGCACAGAGCAGCACAGCAGTCTCACCACACATCAAACTATTAACAAAAATATTGTCATATGCTCTGAAATAATTAATTAGACACAGGCAAGGAAACATCCAGTTTTGGAATTCAGAAATCACTTTAACAGATACCACCCAATAGAATCCATTTAATGCCTCTGTCGTAGTTTAGCCCGGCTCGGAACCAAGCTACACAGTCTCTCACTCACTCTCCCCTTGCTCTGAGGGAATGAGGCTGCAGGGGGACAGCCTGCCCCCCCAGGGGCTCCACCATGGTCATCACCACAGGCTGCAGGGGAATCTCCACCAGGAGCCGCATTACTCCTCCCCCTCCTTCGGCACTGACCTTGGCATCTGCAGCCGTTCCTCTCACAAGAAATTTTCATAACCATGCTCAGTCAGATGCCTCTCATATTCTCTTCCCATATCCCCTCTTCTCTTTTCTTGGCCAGGCCAAATCGGACCCAGAGAGTTGCCCAGTGGGAGGCCAGAGAGGGAAGGGCTCCAAGGCTCACGTCCCCCTCTCCGCCCCTGCTTCTGCTGCTTCACTCCTTTTTAGAATTATTACTTATTTTCTTATTTTTTTATTTTCCCCTTCTTAAACACATTATCACAGAGGTGTTACCACCACCACCAATTGGCTTGGCCCTGGCCAGCAGCGAGTCTGCCCTAGACCCGTCCGTGTCCACCAAAGGGGAAACACAGCAGCTTCTCGGAGAAGCTGCTGCTGTAGCCCCCTCCCTCCTACACAAACCAGCACAGCCTCATAAAGGCATGTAAGGTTGAGTCCAGACTTAAAAGAAAACACTATGGTAAATATAACCAAAAGCATCTTCTGTTTAGAGCCTTCTCAATACCCATGCCTATACCACTGTCCTGAGAATGCCTCAAAATAATTAAGTCAAACATAAAACCCTGTCACTATGTCCCCTCTTCATATATGAGGTTCTATCAAGTACAGACTTAGATGGAATTTAAACAAAGCAAGTGAAGATTAATATATTTTAGACTAAAATAGGAAGGAGAAAAAAAGATATAAAAAAAGAGGAAAAGATCTAGTCTATCATGAAGGAGCATTATTTTTTTTTCTCTCTAAATGTAATTCAGAAAAAGAAGAAACTGTAAATTTGAAAGCTATCTCACCCCAGCAATTGCCTGTGCAAGTAGAGTCTTTCCACATCCTGGTGGTCCATGTAAAAGAAAACCACGAGGTGGAACCACACCTAAGTGGTTATAGACTTCAGGATGACGGACATGAATGAGCATCTTGCATATTTCCTGTTAAGAACAAGAGAGACCTAATTTAAATTGCAGAAATCAGTATTATAGATTGCTAATACTATACACAGGCCAAAATACAGCAAGTTCTGTTTATTAATGTAATTTCAGTGACTGCTTTCAGAAAGATTAATCCAAGGGAAAAAAAAAAAACACCCAAAACTGTGTGGCTGTTGGTATAAGCAGCTATTCTCAGTGCCATGCAGATGAATTCATTTTTCACATGACATTTTATTCTGTATCCCACAAATAAAATTTTAACTAACCTTTAGAGTTTCATCATTGCCTCCTACATCTTCAAACTTCACCGAAGCATGGTAAAGCTCTGGTCCTCTACTTCTAACTGTTAAGGATGAAAAGTCAGGCAAACTTAGACATAGCATAATAGCAGCTGCTAACACCAAACAATCAGCTAAGTACATGGAACAGTATTATTTTTTTGGTAGCAGACACAGGACCAGAATATTTTTTCAGTAGAACATTAAGGCTAAATTTCTTAACAAAATGCTTAAGATCACTTCTCTGCACCTCAGAAAACACTTCTCTGGTAACGGATTCCACGGTCAAATATCAAATACCATCTCTTTGTTTGGAGCAGCATGCCAAAAACAATTTCTCACCTTTCTCTTTCAGTAAGATGGAATTAATTTCTCCATCTACATCTGGAAATTCTTCTTTTTTCCTTTTTACTCTCTTACTCTTTGTCTTCTTTCTTTCACTCTCCAGGACAGAAAATTCTGTTGATTTCTAGGAAAAAAAACCCAGAATTATATCAAAACCTTCCAAGTCAATTAATTTCCACAAATACTTAAAAGAACAAAAAGTTTAAGTGTCTATGATGCTTAACTTATACTTACTATATGAATAAAGACAAGTAAGGCAGAGTTCAACCCCTTCTTTTTCTAGAAAAATAATTTTTTCACTTAGGATTTGCCTTTTTTTTTTTTTTCTAAAGGGCTAATTACCCCAGTCACATTTTGGCTAAGAGAACATACTTAAAAGCAAAAAATCCCCAAACAAACCCCCTAAAAAACCCCCAAACCACTAACCAAAATCAGACACCAGTCATTTGCATACCACAGAGCAATACACTCTGGGGATGAATAAAACTGTATAAGTGTATTTACTCCAATGGAAATAAATTTTATTACTAGTAAGTCATGAGTGGCTGTAAGAAAATATTATTCATTGTTGACACAAGTTAACTGCATGTAAGACAAGGACTAATACAGGAGAAAAGAAATAAAATGAGGTTCAATGATGAAAGTTGGGGTTGGTTGTTTGGTGTTTTTTTAAGAATACAGTATAGCAAACATTTTACAATTTTAAGATCTCCCTTTTATTCAATTTCTCTATGTAAGATGATGCAGTACTACTAGGACAAAGGGATGATTTGTCAAATCTGCCTATTCAGTAAGCATTTTATGTAATTAGAAAGGTAGACGCAAATGTAGCTCTTTCTTCACGTTAAAAAAAAAAAAAAAAAAAAAAGGGCATCCTGCCAAAATGTCTGGTCAGAGAAACAACATAAATGTTATCTCCCATACATAAATGGAAAGCTTTCAATAGCTAAACAAAGTTGGGTTTTTCTAAATAAGAAGAAAAAACATGGGGAGGAGGGGATCACAAAGTGGGCAACATGTCTGGATGGGGAGTAGGACCTATTTTTTACTGCTTATAAATCAATGCAATTTACTTTCAACTTCCCCAACTCTCATCCATCCAAAAAACTTCAGCTTTCCCCAGGCTCACTAAGACTTAACCACTGGCTAAGGGAGACCATATGCTACGGTTACAGTAAGCCACACGCTTCCTGACTAGTTAGGCTGGCCACTGGCCAACGGAATAAATAACAGCTAGGTTCCACTCACCTTTCTCTCAGTATGGGCACTAATCTGGGTCTCCCTAAAACTGAGCACTACATTTTCCTCAACAAAATGTGGAGGAAATTCATAATTTTGTGACTTTTTACCTCCTACATAAACATGCTTGAAACAGGCCAGAAGGTTCAAAAATCACTTCTGACAGGGGAGAACAGTGTGCTAAGCCCTTCGTTCTTCAGAAAACAAGCTAAAAACAAGTACTCTACTGGGCTTAAGCCAATCCTTCCTTTCTATTTAACATGTTTGCTATCTAAATACAGCACACGTTTGTAACAAAAATAATGTATTTTTAAAATCCAGAAAGACAGACAATCATTTTGGTCTTAGTATCACCCTTCAAAAGCCTGTCAAATTACATAGCAAATTATATTCATATTGGCTATTTAAATCACATGGAGTTTATAAAAGGCAGTACCTCAGAAACCAGTTTCTTTTCATCTCCTTCTCCATCCTCAGAAAGGTCAATGAAAAAGTCTTTTCCACTTGGAGTTTTATCAATGAACCAGCCCCCTTCAGAGGTGCACGTTTCCACTCTTGCTCCTGGTGAGACAGTGCTTGTTTGAGGTGCTGTTCGCACAGGATGAGGGGTTTCCACAGGTTCATTTTTTGGAGTGGTTGGAACAGAATCAGGATTTCCTTTCTTGTATAAGCTCAGCAGGGAACTGTTCATGTGATTTGTAGACTGCAGATTCATGTATTTTAAAAGAAAATACACAGGTTATAACTTGGATTATTTATATTAAGAGGATAATGAAAACTATTTCATAAACATGATTTAGCATTGTACCTGCTGGAGAAAGTAGCCATGCATCTTCCAACCCACTCCTCTGCAAATCAAATGACTGCATACAATCTGCTCATTGAGAAGGCAATAGCCTTTGCAATTTATTCTGAAACTACCCCTGTTAATTGGCAGTCACCTCTTTTAATAATAGTCAGGTATGTCAGTTCCTTCAATCATTTCATTCATTTGATAGCCAAGTATTTCAGGCCCCTAGTGTGCTTTCCTCAAAAGTGATTCCCGACCACAGGTTCTTTCTTTTTCTTGAGAAAAGAGCCTCCTTTTAGCTCTACAGATTATCAGTTGTAATTGTCAATTCTGACTATACCTCATTTTTATCTCCATTTTTAAATTCTCCAAGTGCATTGCAATTTCTCAACATAGAACAATGTGCTATGCAAACACAAACAACCATAATAAAATACTACTTACTAGATCTTCTGGATAATCATCACAATCAGAGTCATCTGTGGCACTTTCTGCAGTCCTTGGCATGGAAGGAAGATAAAAATTATTAATGTATCAGAGCAGAACTGCAAGTGAGACACCCATAAAACAAAACAAATGCAATTTCCACAATGTGGTTCCTCACAACCATAATAAGTAGTCTAAGACTGGAGAAAAATTCCTGACTCGCATGCTCTAAATTTACAACTACGAAGAGCTATCCTTTCTAAGGCTGTGATGAGTTGGATCAACATGGCAACCTGTCTGAAAGACAGCCCTAAAAAAAAAAAAAAGTGATGTAGGATCAATCTGATTCACTTCACAAGGATAATAATCACAATCATAAATACTGGCACAAGAAGGACCAAATTACTGTTGAACTAGCCTAGTCTTTCTGACAGCAATATCCTAATTTCCCATGAGACCCTTAATATCCATCACAGATTAGAGAAAACAGAGTGGTCCGTGAGACTGTGCACAGGGTTAGGAGTTAAGAAATCTTAATTCCAATCTCATACTCAGCAGTGATTTACCCTGAATAGCCTGTCTTGTAGTGTTATCTCTCAGATTTAGCTAATATCTCTTACACTCAAGAAAGATTAAGAACAAAACCAAACAAAGGAACTGAATCACATAAGGACTGGAGCTTTTCATGGAAAACTATGAAGGAAGTCCCAAGGATATTGACTAATTCAAGGCTGTATGTTCCCCATAACAGAGAAATCATGATTGGCTCTAGTATCTGCTTGTCTTCAGTGAAAAAATTGCTTTCATTAACTACAGGTAACTTCTGATGAAGACAAGTCTATGGGAAATTAAGGATCCGTCTGTAACCTTGAAACTAACAAAAATGAATAATATGAAGACAGAATGTTTTAAAGAAATGTTAAACATGAACGGCATTAGTAAAGTAATCTAATGGTAAAAATTCTTACTCATTTTTCTCTTGTTGTCTTGCTCTTTTTGCCACATGTTCAGCTTCTAAAACTGCTAAATCTTCACGTTCTTTTTCATTACTGATTATTCCAAACACTGAAAGAAAAAGTTCCAAATGTGTTAAGAAAACAGCCAAAGCATAATCAAAGAAGCTGGCATCTTGGACATAATAGTAAGAGAACTACCTTTTTCAACTTGTATTCTAAAAGCATTCCTTTTTCTTCGTCCATATTCTACGCTGAAAAACAAACAAACAAAAAAACCCAAAGAGGTTACACCAACTGCTTTTTCCCCCAACATACTATCATTCTCAGTGGGAAAAATCACAGGAATAACTGTGATAATTAATAACAGTCACTGTGAGAAGATTTGATTCAATGAGCATCCTTAAGTGCAAACAAAAATCACCAACCTTTTACCTTCACTCACTGAGGGTATATTTTATTTATCTGCTTTTATACCATAGCTGTCAAAGGAAAAACAAAACAAAACAAAACCCCAAGATCTGCAAGCATCCTAAGCAAGGGTTTTGGCTCCCTTTCTCTGATAAGATACAAATAAATAGATCATGCAAACACAAATATACTTCTCCACCTTCATTAACGCCCCCATGCACCAATGATCTGCTGAACCTTGCCCCTCACCCAGAAAAGCATAACATCCTAAAAGTAATTAGGCAAGACTGGCTGTTCTGCTGAGCAACTGAGCAAAATTTAACATCTTACTGAACCCTTTATCTCCATCATTTTCCTGCACTGAGGTGTTACTTTCCCTCTCATCTTAAGCTCACTGGGGTAAGGATCAAGATGCTGTAACGTAGCTGTTTCATTTGGAAAAAAAAAAAAAAAAAAGCAAGCAACCCTGTGCTGGTTTTGGCTGGGATAAAGTTAATGTTCTTCATAGTATCTAGTATAGGGCTACATTTTGGATGGATTTGTGCTGAGAACAGTGTTGATAATACAGGGATGTTTTCATTACTGCTGAGCAGTGCTTACACAAAGTCAAAGCCTTTTCTGCTCCTCACATCACTTCACCAGCAAGCAGCCTGTGGGTGCAGGAAAAGCTGGGAGGGGTCACAGCTGGGACAATTGATGCCAGCTGACCAAAGGGATATTCTGTACCATATGACATCACGCTCAGCAATAAAAAGTTGAGGGAAGAAGGAGGAAATGTTTGGAGTTATGGTGTTTGTCTTCCCAAGTAACCGTTAAGCGTGATGGAGCCCTGCTTTCCTAGAGATGGCTGAACATCTACCTGCCAAAGGGAAGTACTGAATGAATTCCTTGTTTTGCTTTGCTTGCATACACAGCTTTTGCTTTACTATTAAACTGTCTTTAGCTCAACCCAGGAGTTTTCTCACTTTTACCCTTCCAATTCTCTCCTCTATCCCAACTAGGGGGAACAAGTAAGCAGCTGTGTAGTGCTTAGTGGCTGGCTGGGGTTAAACCACAACAAAACCACAAAAAACAAACGGCAATGGGATCTTGCAATGCCAATGCATTAATAAAATGTAAGTTACTAGATATATCAGCAGAGGAAAACACTGGAGTGGAAATGATCTTATTGTTTTGATCAATCTCAACAACTGGTAACAAAGTTAACATAAAAAAAAGTTGAAATTTTGATTAAAAATACGCAAATGCAAAATAACAAGGTAAGATAATCCATATGTTGAACGTAGAGTATAAGAATACAAATCTTAGCTCACCTGTACGTTTTCTGCAAATCAGATGCTAGAATTCCAATGTCAACATATTGGCCACATTTACTACTTGCAAGATACTGAAATGAAGAATTTTAAGCAGTAAATAAAAACTTTGTCAGTAATTTCATCAGAACAACTAGTTCAAATATGCCTATATCAAATTTGACCCTTCTTAGAAGTCAAAATGAATATCAGAAACAGCTTTGAACTGCCTGGGAACACACTATACAGCATTCCCAACGATCTGTTACGCAGCTAAGCAGCTAGCTGCATTTCCTGAGGAAAAGCAGCATAATGTATTCTGGTGCTTCAGTGACTTCTGCTGGTGCAACTCCATTGTTTCCATTTGGTAACAAAAATTACTTTGTAACCTACACACCATCCTATCATCAATCCTCCTAAATGTCTTGGTTTTTCTCAGTTAACCTCCTTCTGGTTTAGATCTCCTACCTCAAAAATGAGACAATCTACATCAATTAGTATGGATATTGTCATGATAAGAACTTTAATCTGTGCAAGATGTTTCAAAGAACACTATAGTAAAGTATACAAATGAAAGAGAATTGTATCCCTTTTTTTTTTTTCCCTGACAGCAGCTGATCCAACTCATTTTCAAATCACAAATTGTGAAAGTGAGAAAATGCACTACATTTCAGGTACAATTGTTCTTGATTTGCTTTCTTCCCCCAGTTTCCAGATCAGTTCACCGTAACGGTGAATGTCTTCTCAAAAAAGAAAAAGGACATAGAGAATCTTCTTCTAGCAGATATGGTATCACAAGTGTCACAGCAAGGAGAATTTCAAAATCTCATTTAAATTAATACCTCTTCATAAAACAATCAAATTGCTTAAAAGTAAACACAAAATTGTTTTTAAAAATTATGTCAGACTTCACGTCACCCATGGGTAGCTATTGACCTGCAGAAAATATCAAGCCTACCATAAATCCAGCTGTCTTTTTCACTTCAGAATAGTCAAGACACAATCACTGTGATCTCACAAATTAAAACAAGCAAGTTCCCTCAAGCAGCCGCTTGCATTTTAAGGAATTAGAAGTGGAGTACGCAGATAGAGAGTCTCAGAAAAAACAGTCACCACAAGTTTTCGTAAGGTATGACACAGCACCGTGCCACTGTTTTCCCTGCTCTTCACATGTGTATTGTGGAAGCAATCTCGTTGTTTCCTTTTCCTCGGCCATTTAATATAACCGATGTACAGGTTTCTAAATGCAAACGCTTCCAGTGTGCCTACAGATACTCTGAGGGTATTTTCTTTGGACCATTCGTTTCGCATTTGAAAGAGCGGCCAGCTTCAGGATCAGAAGTACCGAAAAGGATGAAAGAAACAGAACAAAACGAAAAAAAAAAAAAAAAAAAAAAAAAAAAAAAAAAAAAAAAGACCTTTGCCAAAGCCTTTCTGAAGCCCCGAGAGCCCCGAGGCCGAGTTTTGGCGCTCGCTGCCCTTCCCTCCCGCACCTGAGCGGGCCGGATGCTCCAGGCCCCTTCCAGCGAGAGGGGGGAAAGGCCAGCCCCGCCATGCCGCGCCGCCCGCGGGGAGCCCCCCCCCCCAACCGCCGGCCGCTCCGCGGAGACGAGGGCCTGCCCCCGGCCGGCGCTGCCTGCCCGGGCGGGTACCTGCTTAACGCGCTGCTTCAGCCGCACGTCCACGAAGTGACCCGGCCGGCTCCGCATCGCCGCCCGCCGCCCGCCCCGGCCCCGGCCGAGGGCCCTCACCGCCGCGCTCAGGGGCTGCCCTAGCCCTTCGCCTGAGCGGGGCGGCCGGCAGCCGTGCGGGAGTTGTGAGCAGGCAGCTCCCGGGCGCCTCAGCCGTGCCGCCGCAGGCCCCCTTCGCGGATCGGCCCGGCGGAGAGGGCCCGCGCCGGGCGCGCTCCCTTCTCCTGCCCGTGGCCCGCGGGGCCGCTTGTTAAGTTTTAAAACAGGCGCCTCCGCTCCGCCGGTCAGGGCTGCGTGAGGTCCCCGGCAGCGCCCTCACGGAGAGCAGGGACGCGCCCCGGCTGTCACCGCCCGGCCGTGGGGACTCCGTTTCCCAGCATGCTGCTCAGGGCGGCGCGGCGGGGAGGAGCGGGGCCCGGTGCGGCCCTGCCCGGGCCGGGAGGGGGGTGAGGCGTACGGCGGTCGGGAGGGCGGTGGCCGTAACGGGATGGAGTCGGTGGTCTTCATCTTCTCGCTGATTGACTGCTGCGCCCTCATCTTCCTCTCCGTCTACTTCGTATCCTTCTCCTCTGGGGCCGGCGGGCGCCCGGGGCGGGGTAGGGTTGGGGCTGCGCCCGCGCCCGGCGGGACCGAGGTGGGCCGGGCCCATTGAGGCGCTGCTGAGGGCGGGCGAGGCAGCGGGGCTGGAGCTGGAGCTGGAGCTGGAGCTGGAGCCGGAGCGGGAACCGGAGCGGCCGCCCGGCTGGCGGGGGGTTGAGGGCCTGTATAGCGTAATGGCCGCTGGCGGGGGCTGGCCGGGGCGGCAGCCCCCCCGGAACCGGGGTGGGGTTTGGGGAGGCGGCAACGCTCTAGTGATTCAGTGCCCGAAATATGTGCGCTCCTTCCAGGGCTGGAGCTCGGGGGGTTGCAGGCGGCCACGGGTCTGTGCGGCCGGTGCTGTGGAGAAATACATCGTGCCTCGGCAGAGGTAGCATGGGCTTGGCCTTGGTGTGGAGAACGGGGTGTCGAAGGGTGCTTCACGGCTGCAGAAACTTGCACAGGCCTAAAAAACTGTGGCCACACAATAGGCTTTTAGTTGTAAGGATATCTTACTCTATTTTAGATGTGAGCTCTTAGGTGGGAGACTCCATTTGCCTGCAGTCTTTGCTGTCTGGCGTCATTAGAATGTAGAAGCACTGATTTGGCTTTCTTTTCTTATTTTGCTGAATAAAAGAGAACTGGCTCTCATACTCTTTCAAATCCTAGTGCTGTTTCAGAATCTACCTAGTTCTCCTAACAGAAAAAAGTGCAGAAGTACTTGAAGGAAATTAAGCTTAGAAGGATAGGTTATTTGTTGGAAAAAAAAATAATGAAAAGACTTTACCTGTTCGTTTTTTGGTTTGTTTTTTTTTTTTTAAGGATAGGAAAAATCTTGTGCTTTTTCATTTTCTCAGAGAAAAGGAGCATGAGCTTTAGAGGATGTAACAGCGAAATGTGGACACATGCATGCTAAGCCTTTTTTTTGAGAGGACTTTTCTGTCTGAAATATTCATATTTCAGTTGCTGAAAGGTCATTTGATAATGATCTTACCCTGTTATTTCCTAGTAAAGTATGAATTAATCCAATGTTGCTGTAAATGTAAAAAAAAAAAAGTAGATCTGCTTCTTAAAACTGCACTGTTTGGCTTTATTGTGAGGAGAGATTAAAAAGTGCATTGACTTTGTCTTCCTTTCAAGTTGTGGTTTCAAGTGTTGTAGTAATAATTCTAGTACTAAAAATACTGAATTTGCTTCCCTGGTCTGTTTTCAGTGTAGAACTGAACTTTAGCACTTGTGCAACAGTTGCCGTTGGAAAAGAACATTGTAAAATCACTTAGGCTACATTTTATAATCAGGCTAACCTTCTGCCTGAAGTAGAAATGAATTGTAGCTAATTGAATTACACCTTTGACAGATCAACTGTTTGGCTCTCCCCAAATTATTGGATAAAAAAAATAAAGCTTTGTGTATTCTGAGTTACCATACAATTTTTCCTTATCTTAGACTTCAGATAATTACACTTTCAGATTTGGAATGTGATTACATTAACGCTCGATCATGCTGCTCAAAACTCAATAAAGTAAATGATTCTTCTTTGCATTTAATGTGGTTAAGAAACCAGTCCTTCATCTTAGCATTGCAAGTAACAGGGGTGTAATGTATATCCAGAGCCTCGATTGTCAATATTTTGCACGCATCCTTTATTTCAGTCTGCTTGTCTTTTTTGGATGCCCATCTTTCAGCAAATTTCACCAAGGATGTCTATTCATGACTGAACTCTGGGATCTTTATAGCAACTTTCTCTGTATAATTTCTAAGCTCTCTTGAACAGTAGAGTTTTAAAGTGCTAAGGAAAAGTACCATTTTAACCAAATCTGCTTAAAACTGGTTTCATTAAATCAATGTGGCCCTCCAGCATGGGAGCTCACTTTAGTTTGTAGGTATTTTCTGTCTTAACGTAAGAGAGAATGCCACAGGATACTGTCAAGCCAAAAATGTGTTATTGCCAAGGGGCTGACCCAATTTATTTATGCCAGTTTTCATATTGATCAACTTTCTTGTCAGTTCCAAGCCTGAGGGTGTTTGTATGTCCCATGTCTGTGCAGATTTTAATTATCTGCTTCTTTCACTCCTAAATCCTATGTGCTCTGCAGTGATTTCAAATGAGTATTGTATACTTTCTTAACTCTCTTTCTTAAATGCTTGTGTAATATAGTTGTGTTCAAACACAATTTCTCTCTAGAAATATTTGTAATACTTGGATGAATGACCTCTTGGGGCCTGATTTCTGGCTTACTCACATGAGATCTATCTGAAGGTTTTAATTTCCCCACATTGTGATGAAATCACGTTAATTTTCTTCTTCCATGATTTTGCTGTCTGAGTTTGACGTGATTAGAATCAGATGATAAGTCTATATAGGTTTTTTTTTTCAGAAAGGAATTTACTTTTGTGCCTATAGCTTTTTTCTTTTCTTCTGTTTTTACAGTGGGTGGTCCCTGAGGTGATTGGCCATGCTGTTGTAACTGTATTAATGCTTATTTCATTGCACTGGTTCATCTTTCTCCTTAATTTGCCAGTAGCAACATGGAATATATATAGGTAAGTGCAAAGGGTTTGGCATGTTTCGCCCCCTGCCCCCACTGTTACTAGTTTACCTTTAGGTGTATTATGAAGATAAATAATATGTCATTATGAGATGTTTCAGTTGTATTCTTGAGCTGTTAACAGTCTTCATGGATCTAACATACAACTCTCCTCTCCTTCCAATTAAAATTACAAGAAACCCAACAGTGTAAAGGACACAAAACTCTTGGCCTTTCCTTGCATTCTCTGTCGTGCCCGGGAATCATGATTTGTGAGTCATTCCCGACTTCATAGGAAATAATAGCACATTAATTGGGATTATGAAGTAGTACTGCAAACATAGTTGTTAATATATTTCATGCTGTGCCTACATGCCTTATAGTGGTATCAGCATAAAAGTACTTAGGTCAGCTTGGCTGATGGGTGTAAAATGATGGTGTTATCCTCTGCACCCTCCTTGGTTTGCTGTCTTGTCTCTCCCCCTCATTTGCATTGGTTTTGGTCCCCCGCCTTGCCTCTCTGGATTTGGAAAGCTTTGCAGACATTTCAGCTTACAACCACTGTCAGTGTTACTGGCCTTTGTATACTGCGCCATCCACTGTTTTGAAATGGTTTTGAAATGGTTAGCAGCAGGGATTTCCACGTGGCAACATTGGGCCTGTTGGTTAAAAAATGTTCTTTTTATTTTGTATCATTTGATGTGCAGAGAATTTAACCTTTATAGGTGTTATGCTAATGAAAACTGGGTGTGGATTTGTTGCAAATTATCTCTAATCACTGTACTACAGGAAGTCCAAGAGGCCAAATGTTTAAGATACAGGTATAAAGAGCGGGCTGTAATTCTTGTTTGCTTGAACCTGCTAGTGCTAACTATTTGCAGTCATGGGTCAAGTTGTTGGTAAAATTAAATAAGAGGTTTCATAGCTCTCATTAAAAAGAAGTTTTGGGCAAAATAACCACGCATTCATCACCCTTATTTTCTACAAAACTGCTAGCAAAGCCTTCAAATCTTTCTAAGCTGGAGTAACGTGAGACAGTATAACTTGTACGCTTAGCAAACAAATATTGCCTAAATATACACACATGAGGTAGTTTTGTCTGGCCACCCATATGTACAACTGTATTATATGCTATTGCACAAAATGACCAGTATTCCCTTTGATATCTGCTGGCGAGTGTGGAGTTTGCATTTGGTGTTTCATTTAGGCTAGACTGTTTCTACAGAGACACTAGAAAGAGAATTTTCTTTGAAGATTCCTTGTACTGGTTACCCCTTTGCTGCTTCCTTTTGTTTACTTACGTTAATGCTTAAAGTAAAGCAGCCACTTGCTTTCCCTTCTAAACTTGGTCAGAGAGAATTTTAAAAAATAAAGTTATTTTTATTTCCACACTTCGGGCAGTAAGCTTTGACTGCTCTTTTGAATTGACAGCTCTCATTTTATATTTGTCATGGGGTAGATATTATGAATATCCTAAAATTCAACTTTAGATGTGCAGTGTAGGCCATAAATGAGTATGACAATATGATACTTTACCTGTCCTGCCACAAAAATTCAAAATGGTAAGTCTGTATTGCTAACCTTGCCTTCTTTCTGAGGATCCAGGAGTTTCACCCACATTACCGTGAGCTGTAGACTTCCAACATCAGCTGCATATGTTTGAATCTTCTTCGTATGTTACAGTATTTCAAGAACAAATTTCTGGAGTAAATGTTGCTGCACATGAGTTCAGAAAGGTTTAAGATTATCATTCTACTCCAAGATGAGTACAGAAATCAAAATAATTGTGTTGAAATTGAAGAAGTCCATCCTTTGTAGTATAACTAAGTGATAATAGAGAGAAAAGTATTCTCCTTCCTACAAAATGTGCTTAATCTTGATGAGTAAATGGTACACTTGCAGGCAGTACTGGCTTAATTTATTAATTGTCTCAGTGATTTCAGTGAGAATAGAGAGGTTTCTGTGAAAGCGGCATCAGAAACAAATCCCAGAGAAAGTAAATTGGTCAAAAAGAGCATCGGGGGAGACTATCGAAGTTGCAGCGTGTTTATTATAACATGCTACTGGCCCTTTTTGTTCAGCATACTCAGATGTCATTTGCTTTGGTTTATTTTTTGCTGAATTTTGTAGTGTCTTATACAACCTCCAGTGAGACATAGTTTTGTCTTAACATTCTCCTTGTTTTAAAACTAGATACTGAAGCAGCTTATTTGAAATGTAATAATATTTCAAAATAGGTATTTTTAATCTTAAATATTTCTTAGACCTGCTACTATTTAAAAGAAGCAAGAATTACAAAGAAAATGTTGAATGTGACTAGACAAAAAGAAAGCAACTCATGAAAAAAAAGTTGAACTTTTATTTCTTCTTTGTTATATAGACAAAAATGCTTGAGACAATAGGTCAAAATAATGTGATTCTTATAATGACTTTATGTGGGTCATACCCCTGTTAAAACTGAAGGAGTGAAAAAAAGAAGAATCTGTAAAGTATGATGAAAATTCTCACCAGGACATTCACGTCTGTTACAAAATTGTATGATCTAGAGGGAAGTGTCTTGTGTCTGTGGCAGAAGCTTCCACTGAGTGGAGGTACTGGAGACACTAATGTGTATATTTATAAAAGCTGACAGTTTTCTTGTTCTGTGTGGTTTTGCTGCAGAAGTTTTCTGCATGTATGACAACTTTCTGCTCGTATGACAACTGGCTTAAGTTGTGTTTGTCAGCATCTAGCATCATTGTGTCCATGACTACAGTTCCTTAGATGTATAATATAAGTTGTGCTAGCTCGTAGGTCTCTTGGAAAAACTACATCTCAACTTCTACAAGCTTTAATTAAGCTGCATTATTTAAGTGTTATCATTCTTCTTAAAAAGCAAATTTAATAAATACCTTTATGGCACTCATATCATACAAGAAAATTATGCACTTTTTTTTTTTTTGTCTCCTGCTGCTGCTACTAAACATGCTTGTTTCTTGTTTCCTTCCTTCCCCTCTTGTTATTGAAACGAATGTTGTAAGAGGTGGGAGTGCCTTTTGGAGTACAAGTGGTCTTATTCTTCGAGTATTTAAAGAAAATCAAAAAGTGTTCTGTTCTGAGACCTTGCTTTTGCTCCAGGTGTGAGACCAGGAGTTAAATTCCTGGGTAGAAAGAGTATTATTCCAGTAAGGCAGAGTTTGTATGACATTTAAGTGACATAATAATACTGTACTATGCTGAGCTGGAGTGAGGACTTCATGTGCTTGCATTTGCTTTCTTGAGAAATGCCTATGACAAAAGAACGTGCTGCTTGTTGAATTTTCACAAGACATAAACATTTGTTTTGCTGGGTTTTTTTCTTCCTTTTGCTTACATTTCACTTTGTTTCACTCACTTTTTGTTCTTATGTAGGTTTGGACAGCAGTATTTAACTTCTTCAGTTCTACCCAACCTCTCATCCTGTCAGCCTCAGTGTCCCTGCTGAGATAACACAGGATGGTTGTAACAAAGATGGGAATAATACACAGATCCTTTGTCTTGTCTTATGCTATCTCATTTTGACCACTGAAGTTTGTAATTATCTTTAAAAAAAGATATCACTAATTCTTAGCTAAATTAATTCTTTTTCAGTCCCTTTCATCTAATGCATCTTCACACTGTGGGTGAACGTTTCCTTGATAACACACCACGAACAGCTGTTAAAATGAACTGGAATCAGCTGTTACCTGGAAACTCCCATTTATACATGAGAAGCTGGGCTGATACTCTTAGTGCTTCTTGTCCTCTTATTCTTATTTTGTGCGTTGTAGTGGCAGAGATACATGTAATATCCTGAAACAGAAATAGAACTAAAAAAGAGTTCCCTTATGTTGAATTGTTAAACAGCTCGTTAGATGAAAGTCCCTTTTGTGCAAACTTCCCCTCCCCTTTCCCTGATGCTCCCTAATGACTATACTTCTCTTGGCTTTTTTTTTTTTTCTCTTAAACTTTCAGGTACATTATGGTGCCAAGTGGAAACATGGGTGTATTTGATCCCACAGAGATTCATAACCGAGGACAACTGAAATCACACATGAAGGAAGCTATGATTAAACTGGGCTTTCATCTGCTCTGCTTCTTCATGTACCTTTACAGGTTAGTTTCAAAAATTGCTTCCCAAGAACAAAGGAATTGTCTGCTAGCTATTTTTATTTCCTCTATTCTGCTAGTGTAATTGCTGGTATTCATAAGTGTCTTATCTTTTTGCATCCTTCTAAGTCCCAATAATATATTTTGACAGCTATCTCCAGGCTCATTATATGCCTTTATTCTTTCTGATCAAACATTGTTTGGAGACTCAAGACTACTCCTTCATCTCAAAAGTGCTATAAGTACAATATAAAGAGTTACATTATTTCAGCAGCTAGAATAAGTGGTCTATTTAGAATGGAAATAATCTTGAGGAGCAAGCCTATTTTACAAGTTATGTTTTCAGAAAATAAAGTTGATCTGAGTTAACAAATGGATGAGTTCTGTGAGGGGGCCACTTACTACAAGATGGAAGAACTACTCTTCTTCTACTGCCGTATTACTTCCGCAGTCCTTGCCTTCATAAGCAAAGCACGTAGCGTAGGTGCCTTGACTTCCTATTTCAGAATCAAGTGCAGTTCTCTCGTGAAAGTGATAGCTGTTCCTACTTGCACATGCTTTAGTAATCCACTGGTCTCCTGTTTTCTGTTTTGTCACAGTATGATTCTGGCTCTGATAAATGATTGAGAAGTTGAAAAAAAACCATTAGCTGCCAAATTGGGTCATCACTCCAGTGACTGGTTGTGGAACCACAGACACCTTCTGAACATACCTAGATCAGTGTCATCATGCAATATATTTTTCCTCTTTGAACAAGAAATATTTTTCTGTATTTTTAACATAAAATATTTTCAAAAGACATTGGATTTGTGTAGCAGTTGTTTTTGTTCCTTTACAACCCAAACTACTGGAGCTGCTGCTTCTGTAAGATGAAATCCTTGCTTACAGAACTGATCCCATAAGAATTAAATGGTAAGAAGGGAAACTCATTTCAGCAGCATGGGCTGATAATAGTGGTAGTTCCAGAACAAATTTAAGTGCAGCTCTAATGCCTGCTTCTTAGTGAAAGGGGTCAGGATGTACCTTTGGCTGTCAAGCTGTCCTATTAGAGCCTATTTTGAAGCAGCACTTAGAACATAGATTTCGAAGTGGAACAGTAGCACAGCTTGCATATTTGTGTTAGTGTTTTTTCCAACTAAAAAAGCAATGGAATAAAAGTTATGCTTTTTTCCCTTCCTACCCCTCTCTCCAACAACCTATGTGAAGTCTTGTGTTTTGATGGATAAAGGGCCCTCTGGTGAAAGTGACATGTGTGTAAGAGTGAAAAACATAAATACTTGGTTTTTTCCCTTCAACTATTTTGTCATTGAAATACATCAGACTTCCATACAAAGCAAGAGATGTAAGTACTTTAGGAGAACCATCTTAATACAAAATACAAAAAAAAAAAAAAAATCCTAGTTTACACAAATCACAGCCACCAGAGGCACTACCTGAGGCTTGGAGGAGATAATTTGCCTTAAATAGCACTATTGACAAATCTTTTTTCTTAGATAGAGATTAAGAAGTAGTCATTAAATTTATCTCATCTCTGAAAATTTTTCACTTGTGTCATGTTTCTTTCCCCAATTAGTACCCTTCCAGGATAGAAATACCCACTGAAGTATTAAATATTACAGATTCATTAAATCGGTACCTTTTTACAGTAAGGCATCAAAAAGAAAAATAAATTTAAGGTTATAATCTGTGACATTTAAAGAACAATTGAAATAGAAATGTGCATGGTTATCACCGAGTAGCCCTAAAATAGCCCCTAGATTTATATCCACAACAGGCACAGAGCAGCACAGCAGTCTCACCACACATCAAACTATTAACAAAAATAACGTCATATGCTCTGAAATAATTAATTAGACACAGGCAAGGAAACATCCAGTTTTGGAATTCAAAAATCACTTTAACAGATACCACCCAATAGAATCCATTTAATGCCTCTGTCGTAGTTTAGCCCCGCTCGGAACCAAGCTACACAGTCTCTCACTCACTCTCCCCTTGCTCTGAGGGACTGAGGCTGCAGGGGGACAGCCTGCCCCCCCACGGGCTCCACCATGGTCATCACCACAGGCTGCAGGGGAACCTCCACCAGGAGCCGCATTACTCCTCCCCCTCCTTCGGCACTGACCTTGGCATCTGCAGCCGTTCCTCTCACAAGAAATTTTCATAACCATGCTCAGTCAGATGCCTCTCATATTCTCTTCCCATATCCCCTCTTCTCTTTTCTTGGCCAGGCCAAATTGGACCCAGAGAGTTGCCCAGTGGGAGGCCAGAGGGGGAAGGGCTCCAAGGCTCACGTCCCCCTCTCCACCCCTGCTTCTGCTGCTTCACTCCTTTTTAGAATTATTACTTATTTTCTTATTTTTTTATTTTCCCCTTCTTAAACGCATTATGACAGAGGTGTTACCACCGTCACCAATTGGCTTGGCCCTGGCCAGCAGCGAGTCTGCCCTAGACCCGTCCGTGTCCACCAAAGGGGAAACACAGCAGCTTCTCAGAGAAGCTGCTGCTGTAGCCCCCTCCCTCCTACACAAACCAGCACAGCCTCATAAAGGCATGTAAGGTTGAGTCTAGACTTAAAAGAAAACACTATGGTAAATATAACCAAAAGCATCTTCTGTTTATAGCCTTCTCAATACCCATGCCTATACCACTGTCCTGAGAATGCCTCAAAATAATTAAGTCAAAAATAAAAACCCTGTCACTATGTCCCCTCTTCATATATGAGGTTCTATCAAGTACAGACTTAGATGGAATTTAAACAAAGCAAGTGAAGATTAATATAGTTTAGACTAAAATAGGAAGGAGAAAAAAAAGATATAAAAAAAGGAAAAGATCTAGTCTATCATGAAGGAGCATTATTTTTTTTTCCTCTCTAAATGTAATTCAGAAAAAGAAGAAACTGTAAATTTGAAAGCTATCTCACCCCAGCAATTGCCTGTGCAAGTAGAGTCTTTCCACATCCTGGTGGTCCATGTAAAAGAAAACCACGAGGTG
>WHYT01016508.1:208690-230439 GCA_009806455.1 Tetrax tetrax | reverse complement strand
TTAAAAAAAAAAACAAAAAAAAAAAAAAAACCCAACCAAAAAAAAAAACAAACCACCAAACCCACTGATCACCTAAAGCAACCTCTGTCTGGTATTTAAGCAAGCTGAAGCATTAAGAAATCAAGGCTTTCATGGAGCCTTCAAAGGAGCCAGATGTTCAACAAGTGAGATAAGTACAGAATGGGACACAGGCAAATCAACTGCTAAATGTAGTGAAAATATGAGCATGAGTTAGATTAGAGCCAAACATCAAGAACCGGAAAGCCTGCACACAACACTGAGTGAGTTCATCTTCAAGTAAACAGCCACAAATTATTTTCCCTAGCAGGGAGAAAAATACTACAAATACGAAAGCAATCCTTAATTAACGGTCAAGAAATTAACATCAAGTCAGTCATATAAGTAAAGTTAGGGAAACTAAAAACTATTCATTCCAGTTATTTATTCTGTTTATTGAATTGAAAGAAAGGGAATACAAACATTTCTGTTAAGTGCTGTGCACCAACATGGAAAAAGTGTTGTGTTGTTTTTTGTTGGTTTTTTTTTTTTTTTTTAAATCCTAATAAAAACAAATCAGAAGTTAATGTAGTTCCAATTGAACAATTTTTAAAGATATGTTTAAAATACTACACATTTATAAAATAAAAAAGTTAAAACGGTGTTCTGTAAATAATTAGTAAAACAAGTGAAAATAAATACGAGACCCAAAGTTCTTATGTTTTTAATGTAATATAGCAAAGAAATTTTTAACTACTTAATATAATCTGAGGAGAGTAACAAAAATCCAGAAAGTTTAAGAACGCAATCCTTTGAAACATTTAATATCAGTCCATAGCAAATAGTCATTACATACCAAAAGCTCTAAGTGTTAACTAGTTCCACCACAACTCCATATAAATCTTGACAATTTAGAAATCTTGAGATCAACAATAAAGTTCTTTTCTTGATCTCTACAGCTTGGTTTGTAAGTACATACATGCTTTGAGGATCCATTTTGTCCCATATGTTTTCAAGGAGCCAATAACTTTTTCCATCTGTGCCTAAAAATGTTAAGATTCAAATCTAGCACATATACCCTAATAATGAAAAAAATGTTTAAGAAAAAAGATGGGGCACAATGAATTTCAAATTTATAAAAATATACTGATATTAACGAAAACCTTCCGGTCAAAGGACACTTCACATACACATGACTTAAAAGTATGCAATAAAACATGACAAGTACCTAGAACATTTGGTTCTCTGTCTGTTCATGGAACACATGCACACACACATTCATACCAGATAGGGGGGAACACTCTCACAAACATTTTACTGAATCCAGATTATCTGGATTAATAGACAGAAAACTTGTCTACAGTTTGTTTCAACAACTAGAGGCAGCTACTGCAGCAGTAAGTCAACACTGCACACTTCAATTAAGTCCACCCTGTTTAAAAAAATGTCAATTATTTTTTTTTTTCCTTCCTAAACATCATTAAAAGTAGCAGTTTCCAAAATTAAGTATGGCAGCTGAAAATAGACTCAAGCCAATGGAAAAGACAGGAGGAGGTCAAAAAGAGGATTAGCCATTTATGGGATGGGTATTCCTCTTAATAGTTGTCTCAAAAAAAAAAAATTAGATACAAGTGTATTTTGTAGCTAAAATATGGACAAACTATTGAAAGTGCATTTTTCCTCCTCCCCCTTGAGTTACAGTAGTTTGTCTGTTGGTCAGTAAATCCTACTTTTTATGTTCATTCCTCTTTCTCTACCTCCCTCCCCATTTGGGTCTACAGCATCTCCCCTCAAACTACAGCTAATTGTACGAGTTCTGGTTTCCTGCTAAGGAAGCCTTCCAAACTGTTTTTTGAGTGGGAGTGTCACTTAGCAGTGTAAAAGTATACAACTCGACACAAACTCCCAAGGACATAGAGTTTTATTAAACATTACCTGTTGGAAGCCAAGTTGAGAAGTAACTGGCAAGATCTGGATAGATTTCTAGCTTGCATCTTTGCTCTAATCATAAAAAGAAGTTAGCTTTTAAGTTGAACTTTAGAAAAGACAGGGAATTTAAAACAACGGTGTCATTTCCCCCCACTACCCTCCCCTCCAAAACAAGGACAGATCTAGCATTTTCCCTTTTGTGCTCCATTGTGCCTTGAAGATTACTTACCTGAACAGTTAAAGAACATTCAGATAATAAAATGCTTCGGCATAATTTTTTTAAAGATCTGCCTTGACAATAACGTGGGGCTACTATGAATATTTTAAGTCAATAGCTGACCAGAGAAAGTTACAAAGGAGTACACACTTAAGAGTATTTTGCTCTCTGAAACAATAGGTCTGTTGACTAGAAATACAGTGATTTATTGTAGGTGTGTACTTGTTACAGCCTTAGACTCCAGCCTATGAACATTTTTAAGCACATGGAAATCGATGTGTTGCAAATGAGCAAACTTATTTGTTCCCCCCTCCCCCCCCCATAGTCTCATTTTATAGTCTGTGCACAAAAAGTATTGGTACTTTTCAATTCACATATTGTGAATACATGATGGGTTAGAAAGTGTTTTGGTTCCTCTTTAATCTACAGTTTGGAATGGTAGTCATTATCACTAGATCTATAGTGTCAGTTTACTGTGGGACCAAGTAGTGTGGCTAAATGAAGACAACTCTCACCTTTCTCTCATCTCTGCTCATCAGCTGTGAGCAGCAGATAGCTGTGCAATATGCTGCTCCAGAAACAGTGCCACCTCTATGGAGCTTTCCTTTACATTGCATAGTTGCACCACAAAACTAAAGTGGAGATACGAGAACATGGTTCTCCTTAACTCTGCTTCTAAATACCTGAAGTCTATTTTAGAGGTACAAACCAACTCCAGAAGAGAAACCCCAGAATGGAGGGGCAGTATTTTGGTAGAAGCACTAAGTTTAAATTTCTAATTATAATGCATTGCAGTGGAAAGTAGGCATCAGCCCATACACACCCCCAGACAGCTTGTACCAGATAAGGAGTCTCACTTTGTTTAGGCATGGCTACCATATTAAAAATGCCCGTTCAAGTGTGTACAAGACGTTAAATCTAAACTTGAGATTTGATCTGGCCTTCACAGCCTGCCTAAAGTTGTCACTTTAGTTCTATGAAGTAAGCAAGTAGTGCCAGACCATTGTATGAGACATTGTTAAGAGACACCAAAACCAACATTATTCTCCTAAATAATGTTTTGTTTGAAAACCTAAGTTCCAGAGTAAGACAATACTAGGGTAGCTTCTAAAGATTCATGTACAGGCATTGATTATGAATTATACCATGTTTTGAACGTACAAAACACTGTTTACAATTTAGTTATTCAATTTTTATTTAGAACCCAAAGGTTTAGCTTACTCAAATTTGACCTTAGGAAGTTGTCCATTTCCGTGCAACACTGATGCCATGGGAACAAGATGCTGTCTGAACTAGGAAGAGAAACAGCTTCCTCTAGAACTAGCTAATGGAAAACCAAACTGATTTGTAGTCTTAGGTTTACACATGTATTCCCAGTACCGTGGAACTGCACTTGCTATCAAAGAAATTCACCTTAATTTTAAGACAAATGTACTAGATAAGAACATTAAGTTCCTACTTCATTTTGGAGGTACTAAGGAGTATGTCAGATTCAGGGCTGTCTCAACCAAAGTATCAGAATCTTAGATCATGTTGCAGTTTACACACAATGCAAGAGAAAAGCCCCACTACCTGATGGCTGGAACCTAAAAAAAAAAACAAAAAAACAAAACAAAAACAAACAAACAAAATAACAAAACAAAAAAACAAAACCAAAAACATCTCTTAAGCTGCTAAGCTTCACTTTTTCTGGAAAAGAAAAAAGGGACTGTTTATGTTAAACACCACGTTCCCATTCATCAAAGTGGCTACACTTCTTTTCCCAGGAACTCCGGCAAACCTTCCCCCACCCTTCTTCCACACATGACTAATAAGGACACTAAATTATTATCTCTTTAGAGGATGAAGTCCACACTTCTGTTCACATCATTCTTGGTGGCATGCCTTTCTCTGCTCCCTCTTGTTACTCCACAGCAGTACCAACACCACCTTTCTACCCAAGCTGGTGAAAGGGAATCCAGTGCCATCCCATAACGAATTTGTGTGTAGTGCAGAAGTACAGAGATGCCAGGCCATCTGTTTATGATAAAAAGACTAAGTACTTGAATTATAAGTGTCTTACTCTTTTCTTAACATGGGATAGTAGTGGAACTATTCCTAGATGTGTCAAGATGTTCACAGCACCAGCTTGCAACAAGGTCTGGGAGACGCATTTAAATCTGCAAAGTTAAAAGTATATTCTCAAAAAGAACATCTATACACCTTTGTTTATCAACAAAAAATATCCATCGTAATACAAGTGTTTCATTATGATTTGTATGTACTTTTACAAAATGTTGACTTTGTGAAGAAAGGATTCAACAGTTTCTTCTCTCAAGGTGTAGTCTACCTTTTACCAGCATTGTTGCATATATTTATGTAATTAAAAAAAAAAAAGCCAAAAGACCTTGTCTTGTTTAAACTCTTAGTCTGGTGGTGCACTTTGAATGCTTTTTTCCTAAGAATCTGTAAAGACGGACAGCGAGTTTCTCTTCCTAAAACAAGCTTCACTGCCTATGTTAAAGCTCCTTCCAGCCACTGCTTTCGATTGGGTCTCAAGACACTCTGGAAAAGCATCAGTGATACCGTGTTTCACGACACTTGTTGCATTTTTTTTTTTTAATTCCAAATGTATACAAATGAAGTCATTTTAATCCTATAAATAATTTATTTTTAAAAAATTGTGCTGTTAACCCCTTTGCAGGGCAACGAGCTATGTGAAAAGTACAAAACTTTTTGTCAAATGTGATACTGAGAGTGCTTTTGACATAGTTCATTGGTTTATCATCTCAATTTATATATAGTGCGCAACGGGCAAGGCTAGAATCCATGAACCAAGCTGCAAAGATCTCAAGCTAAGTAAGGCTGAGAGAGACTTGAGAAACAAGAGAAGGAAATACTTTCCTATCCAATGTATACTCTTCAGACTAAAGCACTCTTTCTATCAAGCCTTCTAAACTGTTAAATAAAGTGTTCCAAACAAGCATTTAAACTTCATTACACAGAAGAGCAACAAGAACAGTAGCCTGCCAGACAAAAAGGCAGGAGGGAAAAATACATATACTGAGTTCAATGGTTAGCCTGAATGTAGCACAGTTCTTCACAACCGATGGAGGGGGGTAATTTCAACACGGTGTCCAACAACGTTCTAACGACGCGCTTCATCTTGACTGGTTACTATGAAGCAAGGTGGTAAATGTTTGGCCCCGACTGGGCTTCAGAAATGGTTCTTTTTCATGACGAGCATGTCTGTCCAGCTATCAATCATGTTTGTTTGCACCAAATCCCAAGCCATTTAAAATACGACTAATTAAGTTAAACTGAAGTCGTCTGCTCCAAATTCGCCATCAACTATCCATGCTACTGCATTCCTCTGAGCAAAAACAAAAACAAAAAAAAAAAAAAAATCACACCTTGAAGATCTTATCAATAGTTAGTATTTCTATTATCAGGTCATTGATACAGTGTATTTACATAAGTTTTACTGAACATGCATTAGTTAATGGATTTTTATTCTGTAACTAAATCTCATGCTAAAAATTACTTATTTTAGATATCATTATTCATACTAATTTAGAGATTAATCTAGCATGTTGGGTGCTGGTACACAAAAAGCATCTCTTCCAAAAAGAAGTAACACACATTTGCATTCAAGTTCCAGGGGAGTGTGCTAACTACAAAGCTCTCTGTCATCCATTTACGATTCTTAAGTTGTTAATTATTCCATGCACCTACACCTCTTGTGGAAGCACTCCTGTAAGAAATCAATTTTCTATTGTTTCGATTTTTATGTCATTTACTAGCTCATTTTCTGGAGGAACGAAGAAAGAGTGAGCAAGCAGCTAATTGGAGAAAAACAAACTAACAAGTAAAACCAACTGAAGGATAGGCTCTGAGTCCTCATGGGTGCGTTCAAGGTGTTACAAACAGGAGATTTGCCAGGCTGGTCCATCTAGTCCAACACCAGAAGCAGATGCGTCAGAAAGCACAGGAGCAGGGAGAGGAGGTAATTCTTCCTCCTAATGTCCTTCCAACTTTCAGCCATTTTCACCCTAAGGGACATTCTGAACTAGAGACGTTTACTTATCTAGTAGCACTCAATGGATTTCTCTGATTACTTTGTCCAAGTTCCCCTTGAACTTGTGTCCACACCTGGTACCCTCAAGGTCCTGTGGCAATGGGATATACTGTATTTCATTTTCATGTCTACTGTAGCTTTTTACCACAAGATTAAATGTGTAATGACAGAAGCCTATAAACTGCAGAACAACCCCTTAGTGGCCATCTTGTTAACAACTCTGGGGGGAAGGAAGGGAAGGTTGGAAACAAATATGCATTTTGGCAGTGAAAAAAGTTGCATTGTTAAACAATTCTTTCTCTCCTGGACACAGATGGTTGCTCATGGTTAAGAAAGAATCAAGTGCGTACAGATTTTACGGTGAGAAACTTCACTCTCCCCAGGTCTTGGAGATTCCTTTTGTAACCATTGTAATACCATTATTCAATTTGCAGTGCAGTCAGAATGCATTATTCACATTTTAATAACATTGTACATTATTAAACCTCAAGCATTGGATGCACGATTTTTAATAAGTTGACATAAATAAGTTAAGATAATCCTGAGGTCTTTGTGACACCACAGTTTTCTATAGGGCCATGTCAGAAATTTGAATATAATTTTGGAAATACCAGTTGTTTCCTTTTTATTCCACAAACACTAATAACTTAGATAAAAATCAACAGTGATACATTAAAAAAAAAAACAAACAAACAGTAACTTATTTCTTAGTAAAAGTAAAGATTCTAACTCAAGAGTTAAAAACATTTTTCCGTCCTATTTGTGGTAAAGAAAAACCACCAAACTAGCTGCCTTTGATGCAAGCTTTTAGTGATTGGAGAACACACACACACACAGTTTTTTTACCTTCAATATCCTGGTTATCTACGAAAGGCGCTGGTCCCCATATTCTAACAGTGCCATCATCAGAGGCGCTGGCCATCATGGATGGAATCTGCGGGTTCCAGCTCACACAATTAACAGTACGCGTGTGCCCTGTCAGCTCCGCAATTGGCAGCTCGCTACGCTTGTGCCAAATATATACTTTGTGATCTAAACAAAATACACATTTTAAAAAAACATCATGAGAAACACTGTTCTGCACAGACAGATCTGTCAAACAGAATTTCCACATGAGCTCTCAGCAACTAAAAAAATCCATTAATCTTGTAAAACCCATGACTAAACCCCATGTCTGTTGAATGTGCAATAGCACTAAAAATTTTTCTTCTAAAAGTTAGCAAAAGAATATAAGTAAAGCTATTCCACCAAGAGGCACATTCCTTTTTAAGACCTGAAAGTCTACTATGCTTGGTATTTGAAGAAAAACATTTGACTACTATGCAAATACACCAATACCTGGCTAAAGAGAGAAACCAAACTACTCTTAAATTAAAAATATGAAGTTGTAATCTTATTCAAGAGGAAGTCTTGCAGATTTTTTTTTCCTTAAACAATCGTATTTACAGATTAGTACATGCATTAGAGAGTAATGAGTACTAAAGTAGAATAATTACAACCACCACCTGTTGATGAGTACTAGATAAGATCACAGCTCAATAGTTCATGAAATACATCTTGATAGTAAAGACCTAAAACATTCCAGCGAAAGTGCAAACAGAGCAATTGTGGGCGAGTAAAAGTTTAATGCGTCAAACTGTGAGCTATTACTGTCTTTGACAACAATTAATTCTTGTGTGGTATTTAAAGATATGAATGTGTACATATCAAAAGCAATAAACAACCCAACAGATACTATTTTGTGATAGGAGACACTTAATTACTGCTAGAAATAGAATAGTGAACATTCTAATTACTGCTAGAAATAGAGTAGTCAGACATTCCACTGCAATTTTTAGAGAAGCGTTATTGCTTTATAACCAACCATATTTAAAAATAAATGACTAAAGGTGTGGGTTTTTTCACAACTGTAGAAGAGCAGCCTTTAACAAGTCTGTGGGTTGACCTCTTTAGGAATGTTTTTGAAATATTCAGAACACAGCTATAAAAACCACACAAGTATGTATTATTAGTATTACACAAGAACCTAATATTTAGGTCTAGTATATCAAATGAAATTATTTTAATCTATTTGAAATGTTTTAACTTGGATATCATTCTGAAGGCTTAGCAAACAAACCAGTCTTCCTCTGTTCCTCCTCCCAGCCCCTTATAAAACAAACTTGCTCTCTGACCTACCTGCTAGTGTAGCACCATGGAACCATGTGATAACTCAATTGTCTTCTGCTCAATCAGCTCATTTGAGTACACCACCTTTATACATACTTGTATTGATGCATGTTCTGGTTGTGTTTACATTCCACTTACGATTTCAAGAGACTACATATCCATGCTATTCATCAAACAACACAATTCACTCTCTGCTTAAGCACTGGACACGCACCCCTCTGCTGCCTGTGAGAATCAAAGCCTAAACACAACCAGTATTTTTGTGCATGTCAGAATGCTTGTATTTTATTTTGGAAAAAACAAGTTGACTAGATAAAGACAGCAGTCACTTTCTCTTTCAGAAAAGAGACCTCTATTTTTTTCCACATTGATGAAATGTTAAAAAAAGCCTTCCTAGCTGACAACATACCTTATGTTTAAGAGGTTACTACAACACAATCAATCTATTACTTTTTTTAAAAAAGGCTATGACAATGTGATCTGTTATTCTTGTTTGCTTGTTTTATAAGATACATAGACTACCTCAGTAGCCACGTTTACAACAACTTAGTGCAAAGAGGCAACAGCTTCAGACAGTCAAAATCTAAATAGATTTCAAGTACTGCTCCATAGTTCTTAAACAATGAAGATAATAAAGAATAAAACAAAAAGGCGGGGGGCGGGGTGGAGGGGCGCGGAGAACAACTGGTGCACTGTAGTGTCTACACCTACACATGCACATCAGTACAGCTCAACACAAATCTTGAACTTTTGGGTACTCAAAGTCCAAAACCAAGAACCTTGTTCAACCACAAAGAGGTTCCAGAGGAGGGCCACGAAGATGATCAGAGGGCTGGAGCACCTCTCCTATGAGGACAGGCTGAGAGAGTCGGGGATGTTCAGCCTGGAGAAGAGAAGGCTCCAGGGAGACCTGATAGCGGTCTTCCAGTACCTCAAGTGGGCTTATAGGAAAGATGGGGAGAAACTCTTTAGCAGGGCCTGTTGTGATAGGACGAGGGGTAATGACTTTAAAATAGAGGGAGGTAGATTCAGACTGGACATAAGGAAAAATATTTTTACACTGAGGGTGGTGAAACACTGGCACAGGTTGCCCAGAGAGGTGGTGGATGCCCCATCCCTGGAAACATTCAAGGCCAGGTTTGACGGGGCTCTGAGCAACCTGATCTGGTTGGAGATGTCCCTGCTCCTTGCAGGGGGGTTGGACTAGATGACCTTTGAAGGTCCCTTCCAGCCCAAACCATTCTATGATTGGAGATGCTGTCCTTCAGTCATTATATTCCACTGGGTCTGGTTAGAGGGTGAAATTTCGTTTTATTTTAGACATACTTGGTATTTTCTAGAAAAGCATAGTAGTAACATCCTGGCCAACCTTATTTCCTAACAGCTGTGAGTTACACGGTACTAACAGTGATTCCTTACATATTCCAAATGCCTTGCATAGGCTTGAATCTTATGTGACCTCCATGGGAGGTGATGGCACTACCTCAGTGACAGAGTTGAACCAATCCAACATATAAACTATTAACTTATTCTTGCCACAGAAAGTTTAATAAAAACATACCACAAAGTCTTTGATCACCAAGAAACCCTACCGGACTGTGTCAACAAGTGCTTAATTTGAGACTACTCCTTTTGTAATTAAGGTGACAACTCTATTGAAATTGAAATAACCTCACCACACCTGCATCTTCAACAAGCAAATGAAGCTGTAACTCCCCAGAAGTATTTCTGATTCAAACCATAAGCCTAAGTATCATACCACAAAAAGAAAAAGCCTCAAGACCACCCCACCCACTTCTAACTAAAACTGTGCAGATGATTTTGCTTTAAAGGAGCAATAAAAAAAAAAAATTAATTAATACTTCCTACTACTACCATCCTCTCAAAAGATTCTTTCTGCTAGCACATAATTATTTCTTAAAGTATGTCACAACCTCAGTGCTCCTCAAACTCACTTATTGAACCAGTTGCTTGCTTTTGTAGATGACAGCTGCTAACAACAACATTATAAAAGTAAGGTACAGGAAGGATATAGCATTCCAGTTTTATGCACAAAAAGGAATGATGTTACCTTCACTGCCACTCGCAATGAAATCTTCATTGTGACCTCCAAAACATGAGTGAATTGTGTAAAATCCTTGTGTAACACCTTGATACTTTCTCACTAAAACTCTGTCTTGTAAGTCCCATAAGTGAACTCCCTGGGAAGAAGAAGTATAAATAAAGTTATTTTATCATTAAGCATTTTTCATTGTATTCTTCTGAAACACTACAAAAAATTAAACATAATGAAAGTACCTTACTTCAGCCAACTTCAGCACTGTTACTAGATCAAGAGAGTACAGATATACCAATTACTAGATCAAACTTCCAGTTTGAGATCCCTTCCATTCTGAAAGCTCCTATTCTTACCCAGTGTGCCAAAAGTAGAAATAAATAAATACAATCTAGTTCTCACACCCCCAAACACGTCAGGCTGCCACAATTCTTGCAGTAACTGGCTTCTCAATGCGATAGCCAGATACTAACATTTAACAGTATATAGTTCATAATACAAAACCCTTGACTATGCATCAGTCAAAAAAAAAAGTCTCAAGAATAAGATTGCCTTCTGTCAGAGAATGCTATGCTATATTTATGAATATAAGGCTTTTGTATTACATTAAATACAACTGCTTAATATCAAACATTCCAATTCACATAAAAATACTTTAAAACAGGTAGCAGTTGCAAGCAGATTTATTTGTATTTCCATTTATTACCACCAACTCACCTGAGTTGCTACATTTAACAAAGCTAAACGGCCATTTTTTGAAATAGTAAACGACATAATAGGGTGATCTTCTTGTACTCTGAAATGGTAAGACGCAGTGTTAAGAATACACTTAACCAAACAATGATGCAACACCAAGACAAATGGCATGTCCTGCGTCTCTCTAATATTACCAAGGAAAGACAGTTCTGAATTTGAAATTAGGTATGTCCCTATGTCAGTACAAGCCAAGACTGCAATAGTTTCCTTATACTTATGACAAATCCCAAGACCAAAAGGGACTTTGGACCTCAAATCCAACTCCTAACTTCAAGGCAGGATCTACTAAAATATGTCAGGAATTGAGAAGATTACAACTGTTGATGACAGAAGTGTCAAAACATCCACAAGAAACCTACTCCAGTACTTAAAAAGTTATTTCTAATACATGATCTAATGCTTCTTGCTGCAACTGGAACTCACTAATTCTTGTCCCATGTTATTCTCCTCTTCTTTTAATACTGAGAGCATTTTAGTAACTTATTTCCCATCTTGCCCCCAAACCCCTTCCTCAGTCTTCTTCTGAGACTAAGAACCAGGAATTCAAAACCAAAGAAAGAGGTAGTTACATGTTCCTGTCTGTAAGATCCTCAAAGTTATAACCTCGAATTCGCTGGTGTGTGTCCGATGCTAGAACAGTTTTCCCATCACTCAAGCACCAAAGGCATTGTACTCTCACCCCTTCCCAGGAGTCAAGGAGATTACCATCTAAATCCTGAGAAGAAGAAGAAGAAGAAAAAAAAAAAAAAAAAAAAAAAAAAAAAAAAAAAAAAAAAAAAAAAAAAAAAAAAAAAAAAAAAAAAAAGAGAAGCCAAAACAAACAAACAAACCAAAAAACAACATTGAACTGTTAGTCTCACATTTCTGAGAAGTTGTGACACAAGTATCTTTTTCACCTTCTGTTCAGACAATTGCTACAGAGCAGTCTTACCCTGTAAGAGAGAAGACTTAATGAATTAGGACTTGGTTGTCTTAACCGAAGGCTTTTGCAGTATCTGTCCCAGAGAACTGAGAATCCCTTTCGTCACTTATTTTCTCATGCGTGATGTGCAATCTATGCACATCACAGAACTCACCTTTGCAGTGATCTAGGTTTGCATATTGCATAATTATTCTGGGCACCAACTCACATGACAAATAATCAAGGGTAGGGCAAAACTGTGGACCACCACCTAAAAATCAACACTAGTCAAGTAACGAGGGTTTTAAATTTCTGTTTACACTAAGTAAAGACAGCATGTAAAAACTGAAGATATAGTCAAAATTCTGTGGAATAAACAGCATCTGTGGACAAAGGCACTACTTGTTATTAGTGTATTTTTTGAGTAGCTAAGAAAAAAATTCCCAGCCGACAAATCCTCCTTTAGGCAGACAAAAAGATGCTTGAATGCTTCTAACTGCTACATACAGATACGCTGCTGAAATACTAGCATTAATGTATTGCTTCTTTGAATTACAAAGGATCAGAAGCCTTAGTGTACACACATGAAAAAAATGTGAACCTCAGATTTGATTATGACAAAACTTTAATTTCTTGCTTTGGTTTCAGTGGGACAGGTGTAGAGAACTTACACACTGATAGAACTGTCCACGCTGACCTCCTGTTACAAAACGCTTCCCATCAGGATTCCAGGCCACGCTTGTTAAACTGTCTTCATGAGACTGGCTCATCTTTGTCCTCAGCTCCCCTGTCTGGAAAATAAAGGCAGCAAGTCCTTATACCAGGCCCATTTCCCAAAAAGGCATTGACAATTTTATCTAACTTGCATAGTGTTTGGAAATGCATATATTTCAACACATTTATTAAAAAGCAAAACAGAGCGGGAATAATGCAGTAAAAAGGCAGAAGTACTTCAGTATCTCCAGCAACCCTGGACTCGATTTGGGACAGTTTCTTTTGTCCCTCAAATCCAGAGAGATGGACTAGAAAGTGAGTATCAAATAACTGGAAGATTATGAGTAGAGAGAAGAATTAAAGGAAGCTCAAAGAACATGTAAGAGAGAGAGAAGCAACAGGAAATAAAAAACCAGACATGGAAAATAAGGATGCAGAAGACAACTAAAAGAAAATAGAGATGACAAAATATATTTTAGTTAAAAGTTGGGATTACCAGAGTATTTGGAACATCTTCCTCCCTGAGCTGGAGCTCTTCATGCCAAAATTTAGCTTTCAACCCTAGCTTATAATGCTACTGTTTCACAAGACACAGTGCCAATGAGTGGCTCACCATTGTCAAAACAGCAAGGGCTTCTTCTCTATCCCCTTGTGCCAGCTCTAGTGCTCTTTACTGAACCAATTTAGTCAATTCAACAGAAGAAAAGTATTCCAAGGGTGAAAAAAGGTAAGATTTTTGTTTTAGGAAACTAAACTAGTTCAGAGTTCAAGGCAGCACAAGAAAGACTATACAGCCTGCAACTGAGGCAGGGGAAGCTTTTATATCAAGTCAAGTGCTTATTAAAATCAACAGCAGAACAGGATTTTCAAATTCATGGAGGAAATGGCAAAATACCTTAGTGTCTGACCGAAAGATGTTATGAAATAATGAATTTAAGCCTCTGTGGATCTTCCACTAACATCACTGGGAGGGTTACACAAAGTAAAATAGCTTGTATCTTTTACTTTTGCTGCCTGTTAAAATCTTCAATGAACAATTACTCCCCTTAGATAATTCTGCCCTCTGTTTCTCTTTGATTATTTACTGTTCTTCTCTTCGGTAGCTCTCTAAGGTCCTACGGATTTTACGTTGTCCCTCTGAAATGATCAGTAACCAGATACACTAAAACTGCTGCACAGTCTCAGGCACTTAGATTTGAACTCTAATTTCAGTTCTGTACAAATTGAGTCCAGAATTTGTAGGCTGCCAGAATTATTTTTTTTTTTCAAATTGAGGAGAGGTGGGAAGATCATTGTCTCTTCTTTACATTCACACTGTTGCACAACAAGTTTGCAGAAATTACTTCTTTCATGCTTGATGTATTTAGATATTGAAACAAAAGCAGACAGCTGACCACAAAGTTTTATTTTTCACTTTTAGTCACCACTTACCTGTACATTCCAGAGCCAAAGTTCAGAACAATCATCTGGGCCACAGGCAACAAGATAGTTGTCATCTGGACTCCAAGCAATATAAGAGACACCATATGCATGACCTTCTAATGTCTTAAGTAGTTTTAGCTGGTGGGTATCCTGAAACAAGAGAGATTCTGTTGAAACAATGCAAATGAACTCCTACTAGATTTCATGTATACAGAGTGACCAAATACAGGATGGCAAGTTTGCTTTATGCAACTTGGCACCTGCATTTTACAAGACATATGAATAGGTTCTTACTGGAAAAGTAGTTGCTAGTTTACAGAGTAGGACCATAAAATGAAACCTTTAAAGTTTCAACATGAAAAATGAACAGTTGTAGGTGTTTTTGTTCTAATTTTCCATGATTCTGAATGTACACTGGTATTTTGTGAATTCCACAAAGTTTAGCATTAGATTACATTTGCTTTAGTATATAAGATTTCTGTAGTGTCAAGTCTCCTACATCTACTGGAATACAAAAGTACTATTATCCACATTTTACAGAATTAAGTTACTCTCTTAAAAGTGAAGACATTCTGGAAGTCTGTTATGGGTAAACAGAGAACCAAAACCTTCATGTACGCTGAGAAGTGAAAACCTCCAAGTGTCAATGTTTTTATAAATTTGCGTGTATCTTGTGTGTGCTGCTCAAGAAAGAAGTTTTACAGAAAAATATTTTCAAGAGCTTCTGAGAGGTGTTCTTATTTCAGAAGTGTTGCCTACAGCAAGCTGTTGCATCTTTGTGCCAGATTTAGTGAATGAAGGATACTTCGCTCACACCAAGTATCTTGTGTCACCTTTATGCTACAATTGTTCTACTGCTGCCTTGTCAGAGCAACTTGACTTTCAAGCAGGTGACCAAAATAAATAGTACAGCTAGATACCGTGAAACAACTATACACTGGCTTCCTAAATACAGAAACGTGCTTCAATGCAGTATTAGCACTGACTCTTGACAACATGCATATGCAGAAAGTAGAACTGAGCTTGTTAAACTATCTACAATCATTTTTGTGAAGGATCTTGGAAAAGAACAAGTAGATTTTCTTCCCTCTTCACCACCCCCTCCCTCTTTTTTTTTTTCTGCATGGGGGATGTTTATACCTCCTACTTCTCTTCAAAAAGAGTGATTCATTTGAAAATTAGCTTGATTTCTCAAATTGCCCCTTCTCTTTCTTTTATTATAGTATTAATCAGCAGAGCACTTCTTGATTCTAAAGAGCAAGAACATGGTCAACAGAGAAACAGAGTGACATGAAGGACTGCCTCCTGGGATCAGCTGCGAAGGATTTGGTGACTCTCAGCCAACCTGCAGCTTTGATGGTTCTGCTGGATAGAAAAACTAAATTCCTCAAAAGAAAGCGGGCTAAGAATAATCTTCAAAGCACAGGGAAAGAGTGGCAAATGAATGGACCTCCTCAACGCCCCTTTTCCACTCTAATTATTATCCCCGATCTGCATTAGACACTGCTGCATCTGTAGCTAAACTGATCTGCAAGGAAACTGAGCCATGTCTGAAATCATCTTACATCCTGGAGCTTGCCTGCAACTGATGTATTTCTTCTTACATCAGGACTAAAGTAGCCTGTCACTTCTGCATCACTTTTGAGACTCATGAAGAGCAAGATACATAGAATATTCCTCTTCTAATGCTAGGATTTTGTGGCTGTTACAATCTCTCATGCTGCTCTCATACTTCTCTCCAAATACAGCAAAATTGTTAAACCACGTTTTGCTCCAAAACAGCAGTCAGTGGTATTTCAGGAAAATGTTTCCAAATCTAGTCAATTTGCTTCCCACCCACCACCAAAAGAAATCTCATTACTTCTATCCCTTACACACAGCCTCCTACATTTTTATTATATAGAAGAAACAACTATTCAGGTATCAACTTAGGTCTGCAGTAGTTGAGCTCCTTGGCTGAAAAAAAAAAAAAAAAAAAACAAAAAAACAAAAAACACAAAACCATCTGTCAACAGTTTTTAGAAAGTGTATGGGGAAAAAAAAAAAGTTTCTGTAAGGAACAAGTTAAAAGCGCAGTATTAAAGAGGATACATGCCAGACAACCTATGTGGATGTGCCTACTGTGCTTATCCTTTGTGCTCTAGAGATTCTGCCACACAACAGTAAAATAACGACCGTGCATTCCACACACAAACCTAGTTCACTCAAGACATTATTTAATGCTGCTGAGTCTTCATAAGAACTTTGAAATGAACAAATGAAAATGAAAACAGAAGCACACGTTAAGACAGCTTAGACATGTAGCTGGGTCTTAGAAAAGAAATAAGAAATTCACGGTATGCAATGAAGAAAACACACAGAAGCAGTGTCATTACACTTCAAGAGGTGTGATGAAAAGAAGAAAGAGAAATGAAGGATTCACACATGTGGAAAAAGAACATATTGTTCATTTAAAATAGTGTTCCCCCATCACTTGCCCAAATTGAGTTAGATGGATGTTTCCCTGTAGTTTATATATACACAGATTAGAATAATTCTAACCTCCTAAAGCTTTGGAAACCTGATTAAACTTATGGTTCAAGAGACATTGTCAACTGCTACAGGAACTGTAAGAAGTATACTTTGGCAAATACGAAAATGAACCATTTGATTGGCCTGATGTTATTTCTATCTCCTTGATTTTTTTTTCTTTAAATACCCAAATATAGAAGATAAAACTCTACAAAGCTGCTTTCCAACTATTTCTTAGAGATTTTGATTCTTTAGCAACCCTTGGCCAAAAGGGTTAGTCTAAAACTCTCACAAAACATTTATTTGAATTCTTAGCTAATATCTGGTTAATCAAACCAATATAAAATGTGCTGATCGAGATGTTGGGTATCAAAACTCATCAATATAAAAGGAAGATGTGCCCCTACAATCAAGTGACAAGTCAACAGCAAAAACATTTGATTCTTAACTTACTTAAAATTATTCTGTTTAACAAAAACCCCAGATCATTTACTAAATAAATAACAGAAGTTGGCTTATGCTGCTACGCATCACTTGGCCCAGAGCATACAGGCACAGTAACAAACAAACCACAATGGTTCTATGCCTGAAAAATCCACAGCACTTGCTGTTAATTCAGGGCCTATATAACAACTATGCAAATAGAACAGGGTTTTAAGTTCTCTTGCCTTCTTAATAGCAAAAAGGACTCAAATTACACAGTTTTGTAACCTGTAGTAGAAGAAAAGGATAAAGTCCAGCTCCCAAATCCTACTGAAAGCCAGCATGAAACTAAAAAACACTTTCATCTTCCACTTGGGTTACCAGTTTGCAGTTGAGTGGTTAAAAAAAAAACCCTATATTTCTGATAGTGTTTCACAAGCACTAACAACTTCAAACATTGTGTGCATACGTTCAGTTTATTCACAGTTTTCAATTGTTATGAAACACATGGACATACTTTCATATCACTTCTATGAGTCAATTAAAACAGTCTTAGATTCACCACTCAGTCTTTTTATTTACATAAGAATAGGCATGGGTAGGAAAGATAAATCTTGTAGCTGTAGGATATTTTATATAAGAGAAACAATGCCATCAAAACCTAAAACTGCAATCTGTAAGAAAATGGATGGGTATACATCCACGTGTCAGCAGATTCTGACAAGTATTTAAACCTTCATCTCAAGCAAAGGCAAATCTTATAACAGCAACTAGCATGAAGTGGTATACGCATACAACTTCAGTTTAGTACATAACATTTTATTACTCAGAAATGAAGTAATAAACTGTGAAATTGATAGAGTATTTAAATCCAAGTGCACTAGTAGTAACGAGGCAACAGAAAAGGGTTAGGCACATACATAGGTCAGAAGTACTCTTAGTAAGAATGATTTAGAAGATTCCTCACTGCCATGCTCCTTCCACTCTCGCTCAATGCTTCTCAAGGCCTTCAAGGTGAGAAGCTGCCCAGGAGGGCACTAGTAGGGTCTACCTCATAGTACTGGTTAGGGGCACAGAAAGTTCCTTCCTCAAAGCAGCCAACAGTTTAAGTCTTACACTCGGGCATCAGGTTTTCAATTGTCCTCTTTCACTAACTTACACTGACAGTGATCTTCAGTTTTTTACATCCCAGAGAAATACCTTAGTTGGTGGGTTACAGTACATGTTAGTCTGTCCTACAAAAATCGAACTGTTCTAGCTAGAGAAGTGAAAAGGGAAAGACAAGTCATACATATTTTAACACATTGCACACTTACTGGATCAACCTGCCATATAATAACAGTTGTGTCCTTAGATCCTGTTGCTAGTTTAGTGCCGTCATTGGAGAATTTACAGAACCACACTTCATTACAGTGCTCCGTTAGTATTTGCTGTGTATAGCATGGGAACTGTTTCCTGGGAAAAGAAAGGGATGTATTTGTAGATTAGTGAGAAAGTAGTAAGAGAATTTTTTAAATTGAGATAGTAAAAACTGAAATAAAAACTTATTTAAACGCAAGATCAGATAACGTAGAAAATCTGTCTATTAACAGATGCTTCAAGTACGTACAGAATGAAGTGTCTTATCTGGTAAAAAGCTCACATCACCAGTGACTGTAACTAATTATAAGAACTTAGAACTATTCTTATTCCTCTCACACAATTTGTTATGCTTTCATATAGCTTGGAACAAAACTAACCTCATTAGAGGTGTAACAGCTTATTATTACACACTTCTATGATATACAGAAAATACTGGAGTCCAAACTTATTTGAACACTACGTGCAATGTTTTATTTATATGTGATGTTTCTGTAAGACCCTAACTCACTTAGCTGTATCTTGCCAAATCTTTAGAAGTGATTCTTACATAAAAGCTGAGTAAAAGAATAGTCTTGTTTCTTTTTCTTGAATGTGATCTTACAATGAGTTAGTGTTTCTTTGCCTTTATTTTGCACCATTTTTAACTTACTTTGCAGGGTACCACATACAACAGCTAAGCATAACTGCCATGACACCATTATGAGCTTTCAACTTCAACTGTTCTCCCCTCACAAAATGAATATTATTTTGTAAAACACCACTTATAAAATAAAATATTATATGATAAACTACTGAAGGAGAAGAGTCAAATATCTCTATACAGCTAATATTTTATCTCCTAGTTAAACACTGAGGAAAAGTTAACAGTCAAAATATTAAGTAAGGAAAGAACTGGAGACAAGTTTTATTTTATTTACAGCTTGCCCACTGTATAAGAATTTGAGAGCTAAGTTAAAATAAGTGTAGATTTTTACAGTAGATGACTGCTTTTATAAGTAATACTGCAGTAACCACTAGTGCATTGTTCAAATGCATTAGAAGACAGTCTCTAACCACGGATATTTTTCTTGAACTGCAGGGATCCTGAAGTGGTTTAGCCTTATGCTGAGTTTTTAATGGTGCTCAGTGCAACAGAGCAACACAACTCTAATAGGACTCAACAGTATTAACATAACATCGACAGTGTCCGTGAATGTACAGTTGTACCTACCACAGGAGATAAACTAGCCAAAAAAAAAAAAAAAAACTTCCTTGAAATTTGTGTTTAAAAATACAGTTTGGTGGTAGCCAGGCCGACAGACACCTGTAAAACTACTTCTTACCAGAAGCTAGAAAAAGTTCTGCTTAATACAGTGTCTATATCCTCCCAATCCATGTTCTTTCACTAGAAGATGCTTCCTAGTCCATGCTTAAAGACTATCAAGCAGCACTGAACAATCACACATCACTCATTTCCTGTCTTATGGTAGATGAGGATAAACAAAACAAAACATCCATATACATATCTGTAGTTGGCTTCCTTGGGTACATCTACTTACTTGTTTAGAGAGAAATACAAGTCTGTTCTGTTCCTGCTTTAAGCTGACCAGGAGCTGTCTAGCTGCCACTGGAACAAAACTGAGCCCAAGGTAAAAAGCCCCACCCATGAAAGATGACTGTTTTCCTGGAGCATCTGGAGCGAGGTACGCAAGCGCTTACACAGGTATGTACAGCATAGGAAGTGTTTCATTATTATTTAGCCATATTGTAATAAGTTAATGTTTTGCCTCAGAGTTGCAGTTTGCTCTAGAAGGTGAAAGAGTCTTTATCTGTAAGTCATACAAAGTACAAGGGCCGCACTGTGCGCCAGGAAAGCCTTTTCAGCATGTTTCCTTTAAAAAAAAAAAAAAAAAAAAAAAAAAAAAAAAAAAAACAACCCACAACTCCTCTATGAACAATAGCACTTGTATTTGAAAGCTTTACAAAACCTTGGCTGCTTTTCTTGACAAGCAAGCAGTATAATGCGGGAGTACACAACTTTCATAGTAAGGTGGCCTTTAGATTCCTAAAAAGCATAACAGGCAGTTGGTACAGCTGCTGCAGACACATCCCAGCACTGAATTATGCTATTCACAATCCAGTCAGATCACAGCACTCTCACCAAGAGTCCTCTTTACTTAACTAATGAAACATGCAATCCAGCAAGTTTGGCTTCACATATAGCAAAGCATACATTAAATAACCCTTCTGCAGAAGGAAACGGCAGCAGTCTTAAAACAAGAAACCAAACTCAGTTGTCTAACAGTTTCCAGCTTCGGTAATTAGATACTATTGTAGCTCAAAGGTTTTTCTTTTTTGAAATGTTCATTACAAATTGTTCTGTTCAGCACAACATGCTTGAATCATGTTGTTCACATACTGAGATAAAGTATCTAATAAAGTTAGCTGTGGTTGTATTTACAGAAGTTCAAAATTCTAAATAGCACACCAAACAGCTACCTTTTTGTTCTATGTACATCCAATGGAAGACTTATTCCTCAACTTCCACAACGGTTCTTTTTCAGAAATGCTACATTAAACTAGTACCTACAAAGCAGCAGCATTCATATCTCATTTGGGCTTCACTGATCATTTGTAAACTCAGATTAAAGTTTATTTACATGAAAGCCAGGCAAAAGATTTCTGGAGTGGGAGGGGACCCAAACAAAACACTCTACTAGGCTGAAGGCTCTCAAAACCAAAAGTGACCACCCCCAAGAGCATAAATTCTCTACTATCAAAATCTCAGGCACAGTAAGATGAAATCCCTCACCTTCAGTCCCAGCAGTTTCTCCCTCTTATGTCCCACTCCTATGAAGTGATTAAGTTTTAAACATTTTCCCTATTAGTGCAATTCAAGCACGCTTGGTCAAAATATTGCTAGAAGTCCAAAACAGATTAGTTCCAACTAAAAAAGGGAAAGCTGTCAGTGTTCGATCATTTAAGTAGTACAGAACTTAAATGGTCTAATCTATTAAACTACTGTTATTTCTGTCAGTTTAATCAAAGTTTGGCTTCCACTGTCTTTAACTCACCTCATTATGCCCAAGCATGGCAGCGTGTACATCGCACCACATACTGATCTCAGACCCCTGCAATAGGTAGGTACAATAGGTTGAGTTGAGGACAGAATGGAAGCCTTTATTTTGAAGTGGGTTTTTCTTTTTTTTAAGTTAAAGTAGTCATGAGTATGTGTGTGTATATATATATATATTCA
>WHYT01016508.1:195644-208191 GCA_009806455.1 Tetrax tetrax | reverse complement strand
ATATATATATGAAATATGCAAGCTTAGAAAGTGGAACTAAAATATAGGTGGAAAAAAAAAATCCATGGCCAAAATTATAGATTCTGGTGGGTGAAATTCAAGTCCAGATTTGTTGTACATAGTATCTTTTATATCAGCTCTAGCTAGTCTGACTTTAGTAAACCATGCTCTTTACATTGGCTTAATTGCTCTTTGGGGTTCGATTAATCACAAACTCCTACATAACATCCAATGTTATTTATGGCCATGTAGAAAGACTAAAAATCAGACTAACAGAAAGACATTTAAGACTCACTTCTGAAGTAGGAGAGCCACAATTCCAGCATCTGATCATTTACAAAAGCTCTTAAAATGGGTAACAGTCACACGTCTGTGCACACACACACGAAACTGCTGCAACAATCTGATATAGCAAAATTGCAAGCTAGCCAATAGTCTAAAAAAGTTACTTGAATACATGAAGTGCCAAAGATATATTTTTTTTTTTTTAAATCTTAAGATGGCTACAGTAAAGTACTACGGAAGTCCGCATCTTTAAAAACAGGTTCCAAGTAACCGGATAATGTAAGTCAAAGTAACCGTTCAGAAAATTTCTATAAGCAAGTTTATCAGCACTTAACTTCCCCAGATGAGCTAACCTTAACATGAAAAAAATTCCCCTGTAAGGCCAAGCGTTGGCCTGTTACATGAACAAACATATAATGGTATCACATACAGTTCTTATTTTCTAGGTATCCTAGCCCTCATTCCCTTGTTACACCATGCACAGCAGTTTCTCAAAAAAGCTACACTGAGTTTTTTAGGTCCTTGGCAGAGTTCTGCTGGATGAGGAAACACCACTCAAATCAGCCATTTGTTACAAACACCTTCCTGCTTCACGTCTGGTAGAGTATGGCATTTTGAAGATTCAGAAGCAGTATTGTTTTTGTTAAAAAAATCATACAGATAGTTTTAAGAACTAATATGTAGGTAAAAGATAAGTTTGATTCTTATAAATCTAATAAAAAAGTTCTTTACATCACTCATATTATATAAACCAGAAATACCTACTGCACATTGCTACTCTGTTTTAACCTTTCTGTCTGAAAGCACCTCACTGTCTACTACTAAAAGCTGAAGTTGAAAGTTGACTTCATGAAGTATGCTTCAGTAGGCTTTCTGCATTCCAGTAAGCTTGAAGACAGAGTTGAGCTAAGTAACGTACTAGTGATTCTCCAGTGAAAAAAATACAGCAATCACATGTTGGCGAACAAACAGACTGGCTGTCCAAAATTACAAGAAACTAGTGGTTCAGGATTAGCATAGTAATATATTCTATTCATACCCATCTCATTACAGTTTTAAAGCTTCACTCTGACCCCATTACCCCATATTCAGCCAGCAAAGTCTCTCAACACACACGTTTTCTACCCCCTCTCACAACACATTTAATGAGAATTGTCTTCTCCCAGTCAATTCCTGGTAAACCAACTCAAAATAATCTTCATGTTCCTTTTAACAGTAGGTACAATTAGATTATTTTAAAAGACAAGGAAAAGATAGCTGCCCATCTTAAAAGTAGTAAGGGTTTCTTACCTACTACAAACATGATCTATTAGCAGCGAGACAGAATCTAGATTACTATCTAGTTTGGTATTATGATATAGGCACCGGTCCCGTTGTAGTTCCACGGCCTGACGTAGCAGGTTCTGTAAACGCCTTGGAGGAAGCATCACTGATGGGGGTAGGTATGCTTTAAAAGAGTTATTAAGAAAAACAAAAAAGAGCTGTCAAAACCAAGTAACATGTAAGACTGTATTTTGATTTAAGTGTTTTTGGAAGAGACCTTAGTAAATAAAACTCAAAAGCTACACAAAAAGAGTGCACACAGCTTGTCAAATCTACAGCTACACACCTGGAATTAGAAGTATGAACTTCTGGAAAGCACAGCTGTATGCAAGGTATTTGTGGCTATAGTACCCGTTGTCCTGGCCAACGGGCACCATTTACACAAGCTAACTCAAACCCCGGAATTGAATAAGATCTGTAAAATTATAAAACAAAGGCAGCAGCTGTGTTCATTTAAGGAATTCTCTATTAACGATATCAAAATAAAGAACACCATGGGGTTTACAACTCTGATACTTTGTATTACACCAGTCACAAGAAAGAGATAAGAGAAACCATAATTCATGGTAAGTTTGAGACTACTATCAACCAATACTAGCATCTCTAGCAGTTATATGTTACACTTAGTTTCAACCTCTCAGTATAGCTGGCATTTACAAAACACTGCCCCCTTCGACCCCAAAATCACACATTTAATCACCAAGTTATACTACTACTGCATGCAGCAAAGCTAAGAAATAAGAGCTCCTATTACAAATACTTTGTTAGAGACAGCAAAAGGTTAGACACAGAAGACCAAAGGGTAAAGGCATCCCCATTAACCAAGAAATACAAAACCAACAACCAGCAAATGTAGTTAAAGCCAGTTCCCTGGGATGTGTCATTATGCAAGATGTACTGGATTTACCGAAGTGGGAATAAATTCTAAACACTAGAACATCTTACTCTGGAGTTTGTCCAAAAGTTTAGATCTGGAAGCTGTTCCTTTCCCTTCCCACTCTGCTTTTGCACGCAAGTCTTCTGCATGGCTACACATCAGATACCTGTTTAAAAAAGTGCACACATACCAAGAGACCAACTCTTTCTGGGATCGTTCTTTTCACTTTTAAACTTGACATATATAACAACATTCTTAATGAACTAGAAACAGGTGACTTAAGTTTGAGACTGATAAGAAAAAAGGCAGTAACTATTCCCTACAAACCTGCATCTTTTTCAGAACAAATGTCTACAAATCAGCAATAAAACAAAAACAAAATACAAACAGATTTTGGGAAGGTAGAAATGTCTTCTTTTCATCTAAAACTAAACTAGACTATGTTCATCTACTTATTCAATTATAAGATAACAGGCTAATAATTCTCAAGATTAGATGACCCTACATGTATACTTATTAATTTGGGTTCTAGTACTATAAAAGTCAGTCATAATCAGGTTATTTTCAACCATCTAAAACAGAACATTGTCTATGGAATAGTCGTCTTTACTCACCATTTTAGCATATCTCACTACAGCTTACTAAGGATAACAGCTTCAATACAGTTCAAGTTTTCACAATGCCAGCTATCAAAAGCTAGAGAATTCCTTAGAAAATTACATCAGAAGGCTCTCAAAGTCCAAACACTTACCCACTGAGGATATGAATGCGTTCTGTATTATATTTCAGAGGTGTCAGTTCACAGCGTAGAACCTGAAGTGCTTCCAGGACCTTGCCATCCTCCAAGTATTCCAGGTACTTCTGCTGCAGCAGCAAAAACTTCATCCTCTGACATGACAGAAAGCAGCAGTCAGGGGAAAAAGGTTGACTGAAGTTTCAGAAAACGTTTGAGCCTAAACAGAACAGTAGAAACCATTCTACTATGCCCTTCAGAAATACAGCTACATGTAATGTTTCATTACTCAATTTCTTTTTGCTGAGTTTTCAACAACATTGCAGGAATTAAGTTATCCATGAATTTCCTTCCTGCCTTATGGGGCTCCAAGTATCTTCCTACCTCATTTCTCAGATCCCCTCTTCAACTTGTCTCATCTTTCTTCCCAGCCTTACATTTAATCAAGAAAAGTGCACAAAAGCAGCTGATCATATATTTAAGACTGCATGACAGCACAGAACACAACAGGCCAACTCAACAAGTTCTCGTACTGCTTACCTAGGAGCTGACATGTATTGTTTGCATAGGTGCATAATATATAGCAATAACAAATTGACACTGCCTGAGGTTTTGTTTTGTAGTTCCATGTCAAGTTGTTTTCCTTGGGTCCTGTATAATTTTTCAGGATTACAGAAAAAAATAGTCTCCTATACTTAGGAATCACTTCACTTCTCAGAAGTAATCATTGCTATTTCATAGTGTTCCTTTCATCTTGTTTTTGGTTGTTTTCTTTTAAAAAAAATAATCAAGCCTGCTACTCTTAACAACAAGTGTCTGTGGATAAAAAAAAAAAAAGAAAATCAGGTATTCATTTACTATCCTCAAAAACCTGAAGTCCTAGAAATTTCTAATATCAATTTACTAGAAACACAGTTTGGTTGTTTCTGGATTAAACCAACTATTCTGTGTTTGCACATCTTTACTGTTAGCTGTTATCAGAAAAAGACATTTCTAGTCCACAAGACTCACCAGGTTAAAGATGAAAATGTACATTCTGAGACATATCAGTGAGAAAGGGAATGAAGATTAACTGCAGCAAATTACATTTGCTTTTCTAATAAATACACCACTAGTTCAATCACCAGCTTCCTTTGCTTTGTCAGACCTCAGGCACCTCACTATTTTCATGCTCATATTTGGTCAATGTTTACTTAGTCTCAAACACACTGCGAGCCTCCTTAAGTAGAGAGATAATCGGGAAGTTCACGATGCTCCTGTCCTATTAAAGCTTACATGAAACTTTAAGGCTTACTGTATGTAAAATCCAAAGTTAAAATATAAAGCAGTTTTAGCTTCCAGAGGCATTCAGTTCTTCAAAAGAAGAAAGTTTCCACATACAGCACTCTTAACTTGCTACACAGTTTTGTGAAGCATAAAACATTACATAGTAAAGGTGATTTATATTCAAACATGTTTGTAGTACCCTATTGTCCTGCATCTGACACCGACGTGCAGGACAAATCTCCATTACCTTCCCTATCCAGTTCTTCAGTTCATTTGGATTTGTCAGAGCATCACTGTGTAGTTTTTCCAGGTGAGACGACATTTTTTTGGTGTTCTGACGTGTAGACAACCAAAAGAAAGATATCCCAATTATTTACCACCTCAGTGGTTGGTCCCAAGCAGGAGGCCAGCAGACCTCACGCTGTTTGCTTATATACTAGCAGCAGGAGGGATACGAGCTTCCTCTCCCGGCTATGCACGTGCTTAAAGAGGAGCTCAGGGAGTAGTCACATACCCTGTATTTCACTCCTCTTGGTCACCTCACACTGATGACCACCATCAGATAAAAAAAAAATAGTCTGATATTTCCAGTTTGTAATAAAAACTATAACCCCTCCAACTCTTCCTTCTACATTCACTGCATATATATGTATTAAATTTATATTGTCTTTCCCTTAAATGTGATAACTGTATCTGCATCTAATTACTCTTTCTTCCTCCCTGCTTTTAGGACTTGCCATGCTAATTTCATTTCTTTAGGGGAGAAAATAAGAGCAGAAAACCCTAAAAACACCCAGTTTTTGTAACGCGAGTCCTAACAATTCCATGGAAGCATTATAGCAACAGTACCATGCAGAATGATGTTGTCAAGTTATCCAAAGATGTATAACTATAGGTTTGGGTTAGAAAGCATAATTTAAAATAAAAAAAAAAAAAAAAAAAAAAAAAAAAAAAAAAAAAAAAAAAAAAAAATCATCAATGCCGTGTGTGACTTTGGCATATTACAAATATAAAAGCCTCCAGGACAACATAGTACTGTACACTTCATGCAGGAGTCTACTGTTAACATAATGGAGAATTAGAATAAAAGATAAGGAGTTTTAAATTGTAACTTTTCTATAGCAAAAGGCAGGGACTAGAGTAAAGTGTTGATAGGGAAATTAAATTAATTTTTGAAGCTATTTTGACAACTGCTCCAAAACTTGCCCTATAGCATACTCAAACAATGGCATGAATACAGCCTCCTTACAGCAAAACTCACACTCCAGTGACACCATATTTCAAGTCATTTTTTATATCAGGATACTCACAATCTCCTGCCACTTATTTTTGTGCAACTGTTGACTTTGCTAACAGATTTCACTGAACAACTGAATTTTGTCCTAATTTTCTCTCAACTGCTTATATGCTAATAGTACTGCTAATTACTTCCAATACCACCTTCTTATGGTAGACGAGACCATTTTGAGTACATCACCTCCTCTAGAGCCCAAACAACCTCTTCTAGAAGGAAAAAGAACCATTTATAATACTGGCAACTGTAAAGTAAAAGCCCAAACTCCACCACTTAAGTAGAACAGAACAAGTATAAAACTAATCTGATGCAATGCACCCACAAGAACAGCTTACTCATTCTCCATATTCTTTAGCGGCCTTCCAAAGAAGGGAAACAAATTATCCTAATCCAAATTATACCATGGACAATGTAATAGAAGTGCCTGCGATTTGTTCTTATCATCTCAGTGCTTGCAATGGGAATTCAACATCATTACACTCTTTAATGCTGAACAATTTAAATCCAGACACCCCCATTGTCCGCAAAGATTCTTCACCCTGTAGGACCCATGGAAGAGTTCAATACAACAGTTTCATCACTGCAGTCTGGCTGGTTTTCTTCAGTTATTACTACCTCATCCTGTCTTTCAACTCTATAGAGAAGATGAGGACAAAGTGCATTACTTTGTTGTTTCTAGAAGCTATTATTTAAGTGTAAGTTGAACCTCTAATCACCTTGTGGCAAAACTAAGACAGAGTTAATAGATTTACAGGGGTTTTGTTTGTTTTAATGTAGGTACCATCAGCATTTTGCTTTCTTCAAACTACAACCTTTGATTACTAACATGAATGTTTAGTACTTTACTTCTTCATTGGACTAGATGACCTTTGAAGGTCCCTTCCAACTCTAGCCATTCTATGATTCTAATTGTTAGTCAGAAAGCCCCTTGCAGAATCTTGAGTTCTAGGAAGTTTTGCCTGCACTATGATTCAACAGGACTAAATAACCAAAGGTGAAGGCCTGAGCAACACAACTGTGAATATAATAGGACAAGCATCCTAGCACAGTCAAGAAATTCGGCCATTTTGATAACTAGTTACAGTAGCAAATCTTCAGAAGTTTCAGGAATAAAATGCATAATAACCTAACTTCAGGATTAGATTTTGATGTTATTTTTGATGTGCATATCTTAACAAGCTCCCCAATAGTTCTATCACTATACTAAGAGTTCAGAATACATAAGTAAACACCGCTGAAACAATTCTTCTTTGAAATGAAGGCAGCAACTAAAAAATATGCTGAAATTATCACCTGATGTTTCAAGACAAATTCAACGCAGTAACTAAGACCCCAATTTTCATTACTTCGTAGTCTTTATTGCTTTGATAGTCTAGTAAAACACTGATAAAAGCACTTGGAAACCATCCAAAGCCTAAATGGAAGATTTGATACGTAAAGGGCAGAAAATATTCCTGCCCAGAGAATTCAACAACGCTTCAACCATAGCAAAACCTGTAACTTGAAGTAATTCATTCCAATACAAAATTGCTTTTAATGCCAGTAGCAAGCTGGACACCTTACAGGCAGGTGGAGCACTTTGCTCAAACGACAAGAGCTAAACCACTTTTTGTTGCATTGCGTACTGCAAGCCGTATACTTCCAGAACTAGGGGAAAGCCCCATCTAAGTATATAAAAATAAGCAGTAAAGCAGACAATTTGAAAGTACATTCTAGATGACTAAAGAGGAATAATCTCCAGATTTCTTCCTAGGTTCAATTAGTTATCCAAGATAGATGCCATAATATGCTTGAGTAGCCCTAAAGTAAGCAAAACCTCAGGCTCGCTTGAAGCTGATATTTTTTAAGTGTTACTCAAGGAAAAATAACATGCATGAATTAACTATAAAGTTTTCCTACAGTTTCTCTCAAGACAGCTGTATCTTATACGCTGGAAAAGTAAACATGACTAATCACACACTATAGAGCACTCAGTTGCGTTGACACAAATAGAAATAGCAGACTGTTGCGTCCCCATTGCCCCAACAAGATATCAACGTACAGCATCAAAGGTTTACAAACTGAGATCAGCCATTTCATGTTTAGTGTTTTCACCTCTAGAAGTTACAGAACTCTGCAGAAATAAGGAAATTAAAACAGGAGTAGAATTTTCAAAACACATACATATCCCCTTCACTGACAAGACATTTCAAAAGCAGCTATATATCCTGGTTATCTTGTCCAGGTCATATTAACCATAAGGAAAAAACCCAAACGAAAAAAAACCCAACCAAACAAAAAAAAAACAAAAACAAAAACCAAACCACCACACCAAAAACAAACCACCACATACACCCACACATCCCCTACTTTGTTAAATACTCTCTGTCATCTAAACTTTTAGGTACCCATTCTTCTCGTACGCACACATTTTTGAAACATCTAGTCATACAGTATGAGTCAGTAGTCAGGAAACCCAAATTTAATTTTCTGTTTTTAAAGAGTTACCTGCAGCAGCATGTTGTTTGGACCTTGTCCCTAATCAAGACATTATCATCTTCATTAACTCTGACTTTGTTGCAGTCGGGATTACCTACAGAGCATAAAGCATCCCTCCTTACCTGTAATGATCTTTCACTAGTTTTCCAGGTACTGACCGTACTAATACCCACCCATCATCTTAATCATATACAAAAAAGCCGGGCAGGGAGGGAGGTGAAGACAGTGTACACGCAATGAGGCACACACAAGCTCAACTTATCCTGGCAAGTCAGTTTTGTCTTACTAACGCACATGTAAGACATTTAACACTTATCTGTTTTAAATCATATGAACTTTATATAAAGAAGAAGAATTTTAAAAAGAAAAGAGTTAATATTTTGTTCAGGTAAAGTTCACAGTCTAAACTGAGTATTTTTATTGCACCAAGGTTTATTCAAGCAGTTAAGACTTCAACATTAAAGAAAAGCACGCTTTCAGAGCCCTCCAAAGCAACAGAAGGAAAATGTCCCCATTTTCCTCAAATTAAGTTCTCTAAAACGTACAATGCTGACACTCAAACCTCTTGACTTCCAGACATGTAAACCGCTTTAACACTACAGAGAAACCTGGTAACTTCAGAAGCTAGAAAAACGAGAAAATCTCCTTCAAATGACTATTCATATTCACAAACTGTGGATTCATACTTTCAGTCTCCATAAGCTACTGAAAGCTGCATGCAATATTCTAAACTATTTGAACAGCAAATCTTAGGTATATCAAGTCTTTGAGAAAAGAGAAAGTGAACTTCTAGTCTAATGAAGAGGTGCTAACCTTTGACTAAACTGGTGGAACTGAATGTAAACTTCTCTCAAGTACCCTCTGATGTTTTGTTAAACATCTGCTTTCCTACTTCACTTCCTGTTCTCTCTTTCTCTCCCTCCCCCACCAGACAGGAAATTGTCTTGACAACAAATGAATCAGCTAGAAGTGGAGCTAAGCAGCCATCAGCTGATTCTTCATTGTTTACAGTCACAGACACTTCAAAAAGTCTTGCTACTGTTTTCTTCCTAAGTGACCATAGTTGTTCTCATTTCATTTCATTAAAATCAATATTTAAACAAAACAAGCCGTTTGAAGAGCTAAGTAACATTTTTTTTTTCTATCTCCAGATACAAAAATCAAACCAAGAAACACTTTCCTCAAAGTAACTGAAATAACACCACCATATATTGTAATTGTCAAGTCACATGATCTACAAGCCTCTATTTCTAGGTTCATCTTTTTAAAAAAAAAAAAAAAAAGCCAACCAAAGAGAAAAAGCTCTAAATAAAATCCTGAACAGCAATACAAATACATTCGCTCTTTAGAAGCTATCTGGAAAAGCAACAGTATTGTTCATGGTCTATAGCAGCCTCTATATTCTTGTAATGTGCTATTACAATGCCAACTCCACACTAGTATTGCTACATTTTGTTTCTGAACTTCCCTTCCCTCAAGAGAGCCTAACTCCTGTAAACACAGAGATTGGGAAAATATTTCAAGTTTAAAATTAGTATTCACCATAGGCAGTTTCTACAGAAACTGATCTATTTTAGGACTGTTACAGGATTTATATTTTAGCAGTTAAATATGTTAACAAAGTTTAAACATTCAGTACAGTAAATATTGGCCTCAATACTTTCGGGCTTCCTACCTCATATTTTAAAAACAAATTTAAAAGTTCAGATTAGTATGACATTTGAGACAGCATGCAAGTCACTTAAAGGAAATAAAAAGGAAAACAAGAACTATGGACAACCAACTCCATAGTGAAAGACTACACCACTACAATTAGTCCAACTATACAGTTCCGAAAGAGTTCAAGTGTGCCTCTTACCACAATTGCATGCGGAGAATGCACTAAGGCCTTAAGTTCATTCAGGTCGTTCTCAGCCTGCAGAAATCAGCATAAGAAAAAAAAAAAATAAAAAGAAAAGGATGTAAGGAAGGTGGATTTTGAGTTCTCTCACAGATACTATAAATTTAAACAGTGGTTAATACAGTCCTATAAGCCCTACGTTACCTTATCCCATTCTCCTTCCATGACATGATTGCGGAATTTGGTAGCAGAAGGATGTTCTAAACGACATCCTGACTCTTGCATGAGAAGATCAACAGTCTGGCTGCAGGAGAGATACAGTGTAAAAAAAACCTGACCAGTTTTACCCTCACAAATATACCGCCTGCTATGATAACAGTTAACCATATTTAAAAGTAACTTTAATAAAGTAAGAATACTATGACCAGATTCAGGTGCTTATCCAAAAAGACTATTTCAGTTGCCTGAGACAGGTAAACAGCTACCTATAGCTAAAGCAAGTTGTCAATGAGCTTGAAAGCTTTGCTGAAGTACCATAAAGTATGTGACTTACCAGCCACCACAAACAGCCATCCCCTGCACAGAAGATAGACTTCATGAAGGAAGATATAGACTAGAAAGCTGTTAGCTACTGGCTACTATTCCCTGCCCCCCTCCCTCACCCCCCTCCTCCCTCAAAAAACCCAACATGGAGAGCTACTACATCTGCAACAGGCCTAACTTTTTCTTCTTTATCACATATTAAAAGACTGGCTCCTTAAAATACAATAACAAGCTCATGAACCTGTAGCCCTCCCCCTTTTACACTAAAAATAGCTTATTTACTGTGGTGTCGTCTATGAACAGTCACGAGTTGTCTGCTGCTGTAAACTTGCCTCTTGTGTCAGAGGCAATTTATTTTATGTATGAAGTTCTTTCTAATTGACGCATTCCACAGTGTTTTGAAGACTTGTTTTGGGGTAGTTACATGAAGACTTTACAGGACCTCTCTAGCCTCCTTCCAAAATCATGACATGTTTGCTTTAGCTTTACTCACGAAGTTGAGTGTTGTGATTAAATTCTTAGACTTCTACTCCTGGCAAATTAATTTCCCTATTCTGATTTTAAGAAAGAGCCAGCATACTGGTTTCTAGTCAACAGACTGGATTGTTAAAGACATGTGTCCAGCACAAATCTTCACCATTTACAGGGGCGAAGGTTTTCAGAGTGAAACCAAACAGCCTGTTTAAGTGGCAGTTTAGTTTGTGCTCACTTCCTCCCAGCTGACAGGCCAAATCTTGGAGCTCATCTGCAAAAAGCCGCCCCCCCACGCCCAACTGCACGCTCCATTATGTTTACCAGATAACTTCTCCCCCACTAACACATCCGTATTGATCTGCCCTTATCGGTGTGCAACTCGACTTCCATATTGCCATCCCTGGCAGAGGAAGCTCCCGGCCTGTCCCTTCGCAGACACCGAGCTGACCGGCACGGGCTTGCAAAACACATCTCCGGCTCCATTTTTTTTTTTGCGAGCGGGCCTGCCCCACTGCCCTGCCTCGCACCCAGGCACTGGCCTCTCCTTGTTGGGGACTACCAGGCAGCGACCGGGCAGTTTTCGCTACCAAACCTCCCCCTCCGGAGGTCCCTTCCTCTCCTCTCCCCTCCCAGCTGCCCACCCTCCGCGGCCTCCCGCGACCCCGCGCCGGGCCCTGCCGCCCCCTCCCCGCGGACGGAGAAGGGAAGACGGCGGGGTGCGTGTGTGCGGGGTCCCCCCTAGCCCCTTCGGAGGCCCCGAATCGGTCAGGGCGCCCCGGCCGGCGTGGTGGGGGATGGAGGGAGCCCCCCTCTCCGCTCCGGCTACGCTCCCCCTCGCCCACCGCCGCCTCCGCGGCCACTTACTTGAGGCCCAGGCCGTGGAGATGTTGCCCTATCAACCGGATCACGTCCTCGTCGGACTGCGAGAGCCGCTTCTTCTTCTTCAGGGCGCTGCCGCCGCCGCTGCCCCCTAGCTCTGCGGCGGCCGGGCCGGGGCCCCCGGCGGCGGGCACCCCGTTGTTGACGCTGAGGCCGCCGGGGCTGCCGCCGCCGCTGTTGGCCGAGGGCAGCAGCCCGTTGGCGTGGGCCAGCTGGTCGCTGGCGGCCGTGCCCGCCGAGGCCTCGCCGTTCTGGGCACCCAAGCAGCCCAGCTCCGGGCCCGCCGGCCCCTGCGGCGGCTGCTGCTGCTGCTGCTGGCCCCCTCCTGCCCCGTTGGCCTGCATGGCGCTGCCGACACCGCCGCTGCTGCTGCTGCTGCTGCTGCCTCTGAGGGGGGCGGCGGCGGGGGCGAGCCCGGCGGGGAGCGAGGGGGACTGGGACGAGGTGAGGCCTGCTCTGCCCGCGGAAACCCCGGGCTCTCCTGCTCCCTCCACCGCCGCCGCCGGGGAGGCCCGGGCTTTCTTCCGCGGGGGCGGGGAGGCTCCGCCGGTGTCC
>WHYT01016508.1:157292-195624 GCA_009806455.1 Tetrax tetrax | reverse complement strand
CCCCGGGAGTCCCGGAGGCAGCGCCGCCGCCCGCTCGGGGCTCCCTCTGGCGATGGCGGCCGCCGCTGCCCTGAGCCCCCGCCCGGCAGCCCCAGGCGCCCGGCCCGCTCCGCTTGCTGCCCGCTGGGTTTGTCTCCTCTCAGCCCAGCTGCAGCCTAATGGAGTCCGGGCCGGGACGTCACAGGAAATTCCTATACTGCCCCCTACACACACTTCCGCCGCCCGGGGCTGGGGGTGGGGTATGGGCCCTATAGGTGCCGGGGGGCGGCGGTGGGGTAGGCCCCGGGGTCCCCGCTGACGCCCCGCCGGGGCCTGCTGGGTTGCCCACTGTCGCCCCGCGGCTCCGGGGCAGGGGTCTGCCAACGGCTACGGGGGGCCATAGGCATCCTGCCCGGGGGGGATCCCTGGGGTCCTGTGCCCGCGCCTGGCAGTCCTGGAGCGAGAGTGCGATGGCGGAGATGTGCGAAGGCGTGTACGGTGGGCACGCACGAAGCGTGGCAAGCGCCCACCGCCCAGGCACCTCTCAGTGGGACTGGCTGTCCCCTAAGGCGGCGGAGGCGACTGGGCGGAGGAAGGTTACGGTTATTTCCTGAAACAATCAGTTTGTGGGTTTTTTTTAAAAAAAAAAGGAGAAATGAATCGCATCAATGAAGTCGCATCCTGTCACTGCCCAGGCTGGTTACTGGAAGGATTCAGACCCGCTGCTGGTCTTGTCTTTCGTGGCGCTGTACGCATTGGCACGGAAGCGGGGGGAAATGGCGTTTTTGCTGTAGATCTTCGAGGGGCGTTGAGAGCTGGGGCACATTTATCAAGACTGGCGGGTCCCAGTTTCTGCTCTGAGGTGTCTCCCTTCCGTCCCCTCCTGTGTGATGGAGAGAAAACTCAAATCCTCAGCCAAGTCTCTGGTCAAAAGTCATGGGACGAGTGAAATCTCGATCTTTAAAAATAGCGTCTTGAAATAATATGTTGTATGTTATTTGGCTTAGAGCCTAGAATTTTCATCTTTGATATTGTCAAGCTTTTCTCCAAAACTCAAAGGAAAATAACACAACTTTTTTTTTTTTTTGTAATGAAAGCTGAGATTAACATCTAATCATCTTTGCCTTCAGAAGCTGAGATTTAAGGAGCACTGAATATTACCAACTTATGTTAAAATGGTAAGTTTGGACAATAGTGCTTTCTTTCACATTCAACTTTGAAGAAGTCTGACTGAGAGAAACCATGGGCCCAAGACAAGTGGAGAAGTCTGTGAAGAGGCAAGATCCGTGAAAGGAATGAAACTAGAGAAGGAGATGAGACTGCGTGGAGGCCTGGCTGGTTGAAGTAGATCCCATACCTTGGCCCTGTTTAGAGGCCTCAGAAGGTATTTGACTGATAGCAGCTGAAGCACTCTTACACCAGAGGGAGAGGTTGGAAAGAGCGTTGTCATTGAGCACTGCCTAAGTGTGGCTGTAGGGTTAAATTAAATATTGGTCTTCCAAAGAGAGGACCGTGTCAATTTTGTGTTCCTTAGCTCACCAGCTATTGCAGAAGATCACAATGCTTATGTTTTAGCCACTTCACCACTGCCCTATCTCCTCTCATCTCCATCACTATATCTTTTCATTATTCTTGAGTTCTTCTTCCTCAGTCCTCCCCAGATGCTATCACTGAATCTAGAATTCAAAGATTTGGGTAAAGATGATGGGAACAGTACAGAGAGCAGCATAGAGTCTGTGAAGGCACCTGAAAGTGAACTCCCAAAGAGCAAGACTGGGTTTTCAAGACAGTCAAGTTGCCCATCATTCTCTCCTGCCATGTGCCTCAGTGTCCAGGGTGGGGGAAGTAAAAACCCCTTCCCACCATACCGGTTTGTGCCACTGTCCCTCCAGCTGCTTCCCCTGCCATGCTCCTCTCCCACCACCTGGAGAGCCTGGCGTTCCCTATTCAGTCACTGCTTTGAGTATCTGTGTGTAGCCTGCTGCTCCCAAGCATCAGCTCCTGTCCTGGTGGCTCTGTGAGGAGTATATCTGTGACGCAAGAAAAGCAGAATCCCTTTCCTATAGCTGGACAATATCATACGAGTAAGTGTTCTATATAGCCATCTGTGGTAGAAAAGGGTCTCACAGAGTTGCAGAATGCCCCATTCATTTAAATGAAATCATCTTGGAGTAAGAGTAGTAGTTTGGAGTAGTTTGGAGCTGAAAAGAACCTAGAAGATTAGCTTTAAGAAGTACATCTCACTACATTAATCACAGTGAAAGTCCTTCCCACCTCTGCCTCATTTCCCTTCTTGGGGGAGGAAATATCCTAGCAGAAACACAAAGAGCTGGAGGAAGAAGCTCGGTATTGCTGGGATGGCACAGGCCCTGGCTGCTGTGTCAGGGGGAGATGGGACACAACATCAGCATCCTAGCTGACATGAAGGTGTAGAAGGGGAATGATTCAGAGTCCCAGGTGTGAAAAGCATGCCTCAGCTGGATCCTGTCCCACACATGGGAAGTTCCTGGAGCAATTCCTGCTCCTTTCCTCCTTTGTCACCTGTGATTTTCCTAGTCAGAAGAATGGCTTTCCCTTCACCTAGGCTTTTCCTAGTCACAAGGAGGGGGTCCTGAGAGACAGATGTGTGGCTAGCAGACCTTCCTCCCTATGCTGCAGCAAGGAAAAAGAGAATTTGGAAAGGGACAGTGACACTGTGCTTTGGCAGTCTTTCATCAGTTGAGCCCCGATTTGGATCCTAATTCTATTCCACACCCTTATGAGAAAGCGGATTTAATGACAATACAAATAAGTGCGCAGCTGCTTTTTGAGCAATTGGACGAATTAATTGTTAAATACAAAACACATCTCACTTGTGACAGAGGACTTTTTTATAATAACAGAAGTATGCATTCATCATATTCAGACATTTTCGAAGTTTCCCTGGAGTAAAGAATAAATGCAACAGTTTAGCAATAAAAATTGACAAACTTATAAACACTTAGGAGAGGAATTTTAAGGGAAAATTTTGGTAACCTTAAATACAGTTGTTGTTATATCAACCATGTTACTGAAGTACAGAGGTAATACATAACTGTGCAGAATGTATACAGTTCTGACTATATCATAGTTAAACAACTTCCTGTTGTATAGAGCCATATATTTAATAATGTTGCAGAAACACTTAGTTATTGTGAAAGTTTGGAAGACTGAAGAGACCAATCACTCCATATCAAAAACTGCCAATGAAATGAGCAAGTATAGAATATGTTGAACAAGTGGTGTCTTTATGTGTAAGAAAACTGTCTTGGGACACTCTAGACTAAATACAAGTGCTTGAAAAGCAAGGAACACCTCCCTTATCTAGGTCTGGAAAGTTAAAATAATTTATTGGCTGACTACAACTGAAAAACTTTGGATGATATCCCCACCCCCCCATTCTGCTTTATAGGAGGATGAGGCAGGAAGACCAGATCTGAGTAATAGGAAGGAACTCTTTCATTAAGGGGCTGGGTTTGTTAATGATAGTCGTGTGAAGTTGCTTAGGCAGAACAAAATATTAGAGAAAATCCCAGAGAGATGGAAAAGTGTGGGCCTGCTGCAGGACTGGGTGGTTTACCTAGTGATAAAGGTCGAGGAAAAGGCTGAGATACTCAAGGCCTCCTTCACCTGGGCCTTTACTGGGCAAAACTGCACATCTCCCAGGCTTCCATGGCTAGTAGCAGAGTTTGGGGAGAGCGGGAGACTACCCACAGCAGATCAGGTTAAAGCCCACTGAATCAAACTGGACATACACAAGTCCACTGGACCAGCAGGTGTGCATTTGAACATTGAGGGAGCTGACCAGTGTTACTGTGTGCTCACTCCCTATGACATTTGAAAGGCTGCAGAGTTTAAGAGAAGACTGCCAATGCCTGAGAAAAGGCAAATGCTATGCCTTTAAGTTCAATTATGTCTGACCTAACTTCACTGACTTCTGGCTTAGTGAGCAAGGGGAAAGCGAAGGATGCCATTTAAGATTGACTTTATTAGAGCTTTTGATAGGGGTTCCCTCAGTAACCTTATCATTGAGAAGATTTGTATGGGGTGTGCAGACTATGTGTGTGAAAAACTGGGTGTACTACCAGGCTTGAAGGGTAGCACCTCATTGGTTTGAAGTCTGATGCCCAGTTAGGAAGAATCAGGGATTGATACTGGAGCAAGTCATATTTGATATGTTCATCAGTGACTCAGGGGATAGAACAGAATGCACCCTCAGCAAGTTTTCATCTGATCTCCATGCCAGACTGAGGAGATCAATTGACGTACTGGAGGCCACAGCTGCCATTCAGAGTGGCCGTGGCAAGCTGCAGGCCAGCAAGAGCGTTGTGATAGTCAACAGAGATAAGTGCAAAGTCCTGCACGTGGGATAGACTATCCTCATGCAATGCTGCAGGCCGAGAGCCAGCTGGCTTGAGAGTAGGCCAACACAAAAGAGCCTGGCCATCCTGGTGGACAAAAGAAGTTCCTCATGGGAGTTCTACAGCTGTCTGTGTGGCACTAGTGAGGGCGCATTAGATATCCACTGTCCAATTTTGGGTCCTCAAGTAACAACCTAGAGCAAGTTGAGCGGAGGCTGCTAAGGTGGTAGGAGCTAGAGCACGTGATGTACGAGGAGAAGCTGAGGAAGTGGGTTTGGCTACAGCAGGATCTAATTACAATATTCACCATCCCAGGGGGAATTATAGACAAGAAAGAACAAGGCTTCTTTCCAAGATGTGCACCAATAGGACAAGAGGCAAAAGTGAGAAGTTGCACCCAGAGAAATTCCAACTGTGTATAAGAAAATGAAAGTTTGAAGTGAGAGTGGCCAAGTCCTGGAACATATTCACAGAGTGGCTGTGGACTTTCCATCCCTGGAAATACAACTAGACTGGATAAAGCTTTGAGCAACCTAGTTTAGCTTTGAAGATAGCCCTGTTCAGAGCAGGGGGTTGAACCAGTAACCTGAAGAGGATCTCACCCAACTTTAATTTTTCTATGATTATAAATACACTTCCTAGAAGAATCTTTGTGGTATGGGAGGACCAGTATAGGTGACTCAATAATTGTCATGTCTCAGGGTTTACTGATACTGTGTCCCAAAGCTTCAGTAGGGACATCATGTTGCCTCGTAGATGAGCTCACGTGGCAAGGATAAGGGCATTAGTGCTACTGTTGTAACCTCATGAAATGTTAGGTAATCATACTGTGTCTTCTGTCCACCAATGTCATGTACATACACTTATGTTGACCTCTGCACTCTCCTGGGCAATCACAGCATGGCATGGTAATAAAAATAAATGTCAGAAAATGCTGAGGGTGCCATATAGTATGGAATCTCCTGTTTAAATGCAGGGTGTGTCATATTATTCCATGGTCAATGCAATTTCTCTTAGGAAGAGCATACATGGCATGACTTGCTTTGTATTTCATTGTATGTCATTGGCATCATGGTATTTCTATTGCCATAGATGTCTTTCTGGATGTGCAGGACGCCATGTATTGGGAGAAGTCAGGTTTATCCATATGGGCAGATAAAGCATCCGTGTGCAAAAGGTCTGATGCCAGACTCGTACTTACTGTGCAACTTCTCTGAGCGTGTGCAGCAAGACAATATTGCATATGCTGTGAATCTGACATGTTGGACTTGCTTTGCATGCATGATTTATCTGTTTGGGACTATCTTAGATATCAGCCTGAAAAATCTGACTGTGTATACCATGGTACATCAGCCATTTTGAGATATATTAGAAAGTTATGTGTAGCCAGGATTCAGGAAGATGGTAAGCCACCAAGTCTATTCTTCAAAGAGATGTTTTGACACTTGAAACTGACAGAATAACAACATGCTTGGATTGTTTTTTTTTTCCCTCCACATCTTGATAGGCATAAATGTTCACTCTAACACTTACTAAATCCCCTTCTGACCATTGTGTGCAGCAGGACCTGGCAGGTGTTCCATGGAAAAGCCTAGCACTGGTTTTGTCCCATGGGGCTTTTCAAGCCCGTTGTTTAGAGTGTCTCCTGTAGTCTGTGTTCCTTAATATTAGTGTGTCGATTTCATGTCCAGGGCTCAGATGGGTTATCGGTGGTTTTGTGCAAGATTAGATTTATCCTTCTATTGTTGCAGTTACTTTACTTTTCCTACTGGAGGGCCACTCCCCTGCCTTTTGCTTCTTGCTGGCTCTCAGGGCCATTGTTACTTCAGGCTTTTTAAACTGTGTCTGCCAACTCCCACATAGCTCCTAGAGCCTAACCCTAAGTGGGGTAACACACTGCTTTCTATTGCCGAGCCATTGAATTAGGCCCTGCCTCTCCCAGAATGACATGTGCACTAGTCCTTTCTCTCTGATTTTTCTGTTTTCTCTAGAGGGTTGTATTGCAATGAGCTCTTACACCTGGAACTGAAAATTCAAGACCGGGCATGTAGACGGTAGTATCTCTTATCAACTCTGGAATGGGCAGAGAGGGGAAATTGTTACGTAATCACCAGCAGATTATATCTTAACATTAAGCTTGTGAATAACTCCTTGGACCCCTGGGATTACTTAGTATTTTTTTTCCTTCTTAATCAGGAGTATATGGTTTTCCCAAGTCCATGTTTAAGAAAGCATGTAAACCATCAGACACTCCTTGCTTGCTTTGGACAAGAGATTAATGGTTAGTGTCACAAGAATGCCATTGCACTACTATTTAAGTGCCCTTTATTTTAAGGGAAATCACTAGTTTTTGTTGCAACTGTATCTTTGCCTAAAATTCAATTTTCTGCACAAGCTTCTCCATCTTTGTTGGTGTGTACTATTTAAATCAGAAATAAAGAGGCACCAAATTAGAGAAAATGTGGCTTCATGTGGCTCCATACATTCCTATAGTAAAAAATCTTCACCACTTCATCTCATTTGTCACTATTTTACAATACCTCAGCTCTGGCACTACTTCTCATACTTAAGGCCTCATAATTTTTCAAATAGCTACTGTAATAAAGAACACAAGACACCACCAATAACCCAGCAGAAAAATACTTCTTCTGTATGCTTGAAAAAGAGTGTTGTTCCAGGACTGTACTGGCCTGAGATACAGGAGGGGAAAACAAAGTCATGCCACAACAGAATTGCAGGCTGATCACTCAAGCTCTCAGGACCTCTTTCTCATGCAAGACAGAAGTTCCTTCTGTAGCTAACAGCAAGCAGTTAAGATGTTAAACCCTTGTGATCTGATGGCCTTTAAATGTTATGTTATGATTTCCAGAAGAGTTTATTCGGATCCTTTTCTAAAGGCTCCTAGTATCTTATAGTTCATTTTTGTCTTTAACTAATATAGTTGGGTCTTTAGTATTAAACCAGCCTGATTTCTCAAACAGAAAACTTAATGTTCCCCAAGTTTTCTAAAATACTTGTTTGTTTTTTTTTAAGAGAGTACAATCTGTGAAATATAGGCAGAGATTGTTTTTACTGACACCTGTTTGAGGTGATTAATATACCTTATGAATCTTTGCCTCACAAATAATATAATCATTTCAAAAACATGCAGATCAAACCTTTATGATTCTGTGGCTTCCCTGTTAAATAAGAGTGCTGAGAGGGTTTCTGAAGCAAGGTGTGGTAGGTAGGCTTCACTGATGTTCATTTGGATGCATTACTCATTACCAGTTAGACTAATGGGAAGGTCATCCTATATATTGTCATTCCTATTTTTATCCATCAGCACAAGATGATACAATATACTCAATTATGTCTGTAGAATTTTTGAATTAGTTCCTAGTTTTCTATAAATACTTATACCTTCTTTGTAAGTTTCTCCTATTTAATAGCACTTCTTCAGAATGCCACATTTGAAAGAGGAGTGTGTCCTGCTGGATACACTCAGAGCTGGGAGGCATGGTGGGAAGTAGTTCCAGCTGGAAGGGGGAAAAGGAAGTTTTTTTAAATTGGGATTTTAAATATTTCAGTGCACACGTAGACATGCTTCCACGGGTAGTATTATTTACTGTGTTTCCACAGTTGGAACCTGGTATTATGAATTATAGCTAATCTATCACCTTGAAGTAGCTAACTGTATCTCACACCATGGCCACTTGAAACCTCACAGTGCATTCTGAAATGAGCTCAGTCTTTCTCTCCTAAAAAAGGCTCCCTGTACCTGAAGCTAAAAGAATCCCCCTGTGTTGTTAGAAGTCCAGTGCCAAAGACGTGTAGTGCCAAAGACACAGCTGAACTGGATTAATTCCATTTTGCCAGGAGCATTGACACCAATGCAAAGTAGGTAGCTTGATAAATCTGCATTTCTGTTACTGTTGTTACAATGGTACAATGTTACTGTTGTTACAATAAACCTTGACAGAACTTTGTTTTTAAAAACATAGCTCATGATATTCATCTAGCCTGACTTAATACCTCTATATATACCTCTGTAAGTTTTCTAGGCTTCCTCTGTATGAAGGCACCTAGAAAGGTAGTTCATTCCAGATATTTACCTTAGGGTGGGATGAATCACTTTCTGATGTCTTTCTCTGTTGACTTTAGGGAGGGCCTAGCCCAGCTACATTAGACTACATCACTAGTTGCTAGGTGCGTACAGTTAAAAGAGGCAATTCTGGCCTGAATTCTATGACTTTAATGGTAGATTTGAAAATGCAAACAGTGTCACCATGGGTGAAAGATCCCAATATGCCATTAACAATCACAATAAGATATGACAATTGGATGCCTATTCCCCTATTACTGGGAGGCCAGCCTGGGGCTCAGGTATTGCATACATCTCACAAAGAAATTAAAGCCATATTGTCACATCAGTTCTTGGTGATCTGTCATCATCTGTCTTCAAATTCATAATGGTTTCTAATACTCTTCTGTGGGAGATTAGTAGCCAGGAAGGGATGTTGAGGCAATTATTAACAGATCACCTGAAGAAGCAGCATGTCTCTGAGGAGATCCTCAGGTAATATCCTAGGATGACTTTTAGGGATCTCTGAGGATCTAGACCTGGAAGCTGCTCCTAGAGCTCGCGATCCTCTTGGTTCTTCAGGGTATGTGTCTTGTGGCCCTTGGGCCTAGTTAGAGTCTGATAAATGCAGATCGTTAGATAGTAAAGGCTGATCACTGCTGCTTAATTAGTTTTGTTGCTTTAAAAAGATGCAAGTTATTAAACTTCTTACAGAAATTTTATGATACTTGCATAGGAGCAAAACACAAGATGAAAGCTTAATAACCTTTACTGATTAAACGCAGCAAGCATTCTGAGTATACAGAACTGCCAGCTGTTGCTCATTGTTTCCACAATCTCTTTGCCTTGGTAGAATCAAGAAAAAGATATCAGCTATCCCATCTTGGAAATTAAGTTTTCTCAAAAAAACCTTGAAAATATGCCCTTTTGTTCCTAAACACATTCATTTTTCATATTAGTTTTAAAATTTTATAAGATCACTTACCCTGTAACGGGTACTTGCAATGCCTTCTTTGGCATTGTTTTGATAATATTATTTCAGCATTGAGAAGAGACTTAGGATCGTCTACTTAGTTGTTAAAAAGCTTGACCATGCAGGTATCTTAAATTGTCCTGTATCAACACATTATGACTTCACTGAAGTCTTATGAGATATGTGATGTGAAAGCATCTTTAATCTGTCTTCTACACAGAACTGATTACTGTACTACTTACTTTTATAATTGATTAAGTATTAACATTTTTTATCAATATTGTTTAAAAATATTAATTAATAATGTTAAAAAAATAAATGCCCACTGTTATGTGAAAAACAAGACTGTACTACTTTACATATATTCTAAAGATTGTCACAGGAATGACAATTTTATCTATGCCTTTCATCATTTTCAATGGGTTTTATCATTTTACCTACCTAATATGTATACCTATAAACATTAATTTCAATTGTAAATAGTTTAATGTATGTAACAAAACCTATGGATATTTGGGCTGAATTTCTTCGGCTACAGATATTCTGAATACAGTAAGTTGAGGCAGATTCAGATTCTCAGCAGAAATGTTTCCATGACTTTGCTTTTGAAACAAGTCTTCTTGAATAATATGGCATAGTTATTGCCCTATCAGGCAATTTCCAAACATAATAAAATTTTTTTTTTTTTTTAATGAAGCCTTCTAGCAGGCTCAGCCTGCTGAATTTTATGTTAAGCCTTAGGGAACAGTGCTACTCCATCTTCCAAAAGCCCCTTTTCAGGGGCAAGGCAATATAAAGCTTTTGAGATGGGGGAAGTTTTGCTGCTCAGATAAATGTGATCAAAATAAGATGTAGAAATCATGTCTTCAGTGTTATTCAACCTCTCCTGATTTATGCTTTTCTTGATCGGTGGACCTCTGTGCCTCATCCCTGGAAGTGTTCAAGGCCAGGTTGGATGGAGCTTTGAGTGACCTGGTCTAGTGGAAGGTGTCCCTGCCTGTGGCAAGGAGGTTGGAACTGAACAGTCCTTAAGGTCCCTTCCAACCCCAACCATTCTATAATTCTATGATTCTGTCAGTATTCTGATTTCTAAAGATGTTTTCATCAAGGGTTGTCAAGTTCAACCATCATTTTTATTGGTGATCACATTGGATTTCTGTTTCTACACATTAGGCTGTGAGTTTTTCTTTCTTTTTTTTTTAGAGGTTTTCATAGGCAGGAAAGAATACCATATTGTTCCGAGTGACACTGACATGCAAATAAAAAACACTGAAACTTGGGAGAGTGTTAATTAGAAATTATTATAACCTGACTGACCTGACTTGGCATTATGGTATCTTGCCAAACTGGCTTTTTATTCTTACACGTGTCTGATTTGTATTTGTGGCAGGAAGCTAATAATTTCATGGAATTATTTGGCTTAATCCTCCTTTCTTTACATTGCGGAAGTTTTATGTGAGGAAGAATAAATAAAATCAGAATGAGGTTCACTGAGTATGAGCTGTGGTGATTACCTTGGGTCCATTGAAGCCAGTTAGCATTTATTGAATGATGTAATTGATCAACAACAACATAAGAACCAACTTGTTGTAACTCCTGATCACGTTGCCATCCTTGTAGCTCTGCAGAAGAAGATCAATTTAGGCAGCTGTGAACAAGAAGGACGGCTGTGTCTAGCTAGACTGGAATCTCACTTAAAGAGGTCCCTCATTTAAAAGAGAAGCAGGTCTTATCTTTACATCCGTATGTAGACATCAAAAGGCTGTTTCTTAAAGTCTTTGAAGTGAAATGGGTCTAACACTTGGCCTACTCCTCATTCAACTTCCTTAAGGGACACTGAGCTATGGGCTGAGGCTGTGGAAGCCGCAGGTCTCTGGCCTTGGCCTGCCTAATTAGCCAGGGTGGAGCACCCTGACACACCTATACAGCATCTTGTTTTGGAGTTAGTTTGGTAGGAGTGCTGCTCTGAGCTGTGCGGTCATATCCTACATTTAACTATAGGTTTATATGAATAATAAGTCAGGTAGCTAAACCAAAGTTATTCAGAATATGTAGCACAGGTGATGCAAATGCCAAACAAACACTGTGGGACCCCGCTCTGTGGGCAGTACTGTATTCAGTAATTGTCAGCGCAGTTTGACATGTGGGGTTGTAAGCACAGGAGCATTCTCAGTATGGTCTATCATAGTGTCCCTTTCGCATCTCCTCTTTTAAATTTTTTTTTTTAGTATTCAGGAAGAATTCCTGAAGATTATTTTTTCTGTTTCCTTGGGAAGGTATGTGGTAGTAGCCACAATCCAACGTTACATTACATTGCATTACTTACAGTACATAAACACAATTATTTTAATATCTGTGTACCAGTCATCCCTGTAGGCCCAAGCAAGGTGAATCCTATTTTTGTAGATATTTAGTACAAGCATAAAATGAATATCTGGCATGCCCCAGTAAATTTACACTTTAGAAAGAGGAGACAAAATGGGAAAGTAACATAAACAAAACAGTTTGAATAGGGGGGATTCCACTGTAGGTTTTTTCTTAATGTTGGCATCAGTCTTTCAAGCTATTGTAAAGGAAGTTATTACTAAAAAGCAATGGGAAGGGAAAAAGGAAGACAAATAGTGACAGAGTAAAGTGAAATGAAAGGGCAGAAAAAATAAATTTGAATCACAGAAGGTTTTGGTAACCAACTTTATAGAAATAATGCAACAGAATAGCAAGGGGAGAAAAAGTCCATGGTCAAATCACATGAGTTGTCAGTCCAAAATTTCCAAATGGGTTGCTGATGCTTGCTGGCAGCTTCTAACTTCAGCTGGAAGAAAAAAAGCCTCTTTTCTCCACAAACCAGAATTAATCTGTAACACTTTTCTCCTCTAACTCAAGTGACTTGTGTTAAGGGAGCAGCTTTCAGACAAAGACCCTGGACCAAGTCCTGTTTGGGTACAGTGGAAGATTTCCAGCTGTATTTTAAAGCACCATTCCTCTCTTGTGTCTGAACTGTTAATTTGCAGTGGGGTCACTCCCAGCTTACACTACTGCTAGGACATTAGTGGTCTAAATAACTGCACCTGCTATGTTAATGAAAGTGCACATAATAGCTCCAGTAATTTAGAAAATTAAGTATTGTGTTGGGGTGGGGAGGAGGAGAGATGGATATAAGGGGTGAGAAGTTGGTCAAAAGAAATACAGATTTCAGATTGCTTGCTGTATTATTGCCACAGTGTTATCAGTGCTGCTAGTATAAAGCTTTCAGTATTTTACTGGCTGTATTCAGCTTTGCAATTCAACGTGTTGAAGAGTGGGAGGGCTTTTTGAGTAAGGAGAAGGGGAATTGGAATAATGTGAATTGAAAAAAAAATCCTTCGTCTTTTTTGCTGGCAGTGTTTTAAGATTGTGGGATTTGTTTTAAGGCCTATCCTTAGCAGAAGATAGGCCATTAGACATCCTTGAATCATAAAATCACAGGAAAACAGGACTGGAAGGGACTTTGAACGATCCATTCTTTACTCCATTCTGCGAATATGTGTACCAATATGATTCGTGATGAATGTTTGTGGAACTTGTTTTTGAAATCCTTCACAGCCTCCTCAAACAATCTATTCAAGTCCTTAACTATGTCTGCTGTTAAAAAGCCATTTCTAATGCCTAATCTAAACCTCTCACCTGCAGTTTACACCCATTACTCCTTATCGTGCCATGCTGGGTATGAAGAACAGCTTAATTCTCTTCCTCTCTGCATCCATCTTTTATGTATTAGATAATGCTTACATTCTTCTGAGTGTACCTTTTTGTGGACTTGGATGAAAATAGGTTAAAGGAAAAAAAGAAGAAAAAAATACAATTCTGGCTGAGACGGTAATTTTAGCCAATCAGGCAGCAAGTGTCTGAGATGAAGGAGCTGGAAAACGCTGGGCAGGGCAGGGTGATTTGCTTAAGGCAATCTGGGGCCCTAAACATAGCATTTAAGAGAGAGGCTGATGCCTGCCATGTGTTACACATCTCTTATGACAGGGCCTGTTTGGCATTTCTGTCTCACCTGCCCATGTCTCAGCCTGTATCTCTCACCCGTCACCTGAACTGTGGCCAGGAACTGTCGGTGCTTCTGTCGAGCCTGATTTTCTGGGATTAAATTAGTTCTCTGCTTCCATTTTTAGTTTTCCCCATTTCGGAAGCCGGAGATAGATAAGGAAAAGTAGGGAATGAGAGAACTTGAAATGTGGCAGCAGATAGAAGTTGCCCATCTGGTGGGGACAGAGTTAGAATTAGGCTCATGCTCCTTCATTCAGCTCTCAAATGTCAAACTCCAATATATGCCAGGAAATACCATCCTCCTTCCTTCTTCACATCTTACAGGTCCTAGCAAAGATCCCAAAAACTTTGTTGTTCAGGATGATCCCAAACATGAGGCCCTGACTGATCTCAGCACCTGCTGCAGACCAGTATCCCTTAGCAGATGCACTGCAGAGGCTTCCTGAGCGTCCTGCAGACATCGTGGTGGCCCTGGGCGTTTAGGAGCAACAGCCTGCTTGTCCTGGCACGCTTTGGCTATCCACTGTGTCCTCTCCCAGTTGTCCATGGCCGTGCCAGCCCTTCCTGATGGTGTTCATTCAGACTGTGTGGAGTCTAAACTGAAGCTTTGTGGTTACATGGTTTATATTATGTAGTATGGTAGCCTAACCTGTGTAATTGCAAATAGTTTACTTGGTGCTGCCTACGCTTTGGATGCATGGAGCAGCTCTCCAGTACTCCAGGTGTAAGTTCTACACATGGGTGGGTGAAACCAGCCAACCAGATACGTTCCTCATCTCATGGAGACCCTCGTGGGGTTAGCATTGGGTTGTCCTTTTGAAGCTGACGACTGAGCAGAGATACGAAGCAGTTCACATGATTTAAAGCTATTGTCTGCAAACTTGAATAGGCAACAATTATACTGGGGTGACATTTTCTTTACTGTAATGAAGATCACAAACTTACATTTAAATTTAAAAATGTGAAAACTCATATTGTTCTGCTACTTGCATGATTCTGAGAGCTGGGGCCTGAAGCATAAGGCAGTAGTGTTATGTGTACTAACAAAATGCTTAGACTTTCTTCGAGTGAATGGGTTTTTTAAAAAATGGAGAGGAAAGAATTTATTCTCTTGCTACATAATTTTTGAAAGAGAAAGCCTATGGAAATTAGTCCTCAAGTCCATGAAGTCCAGAATTGTCTCATTCCACTCTAGCAGTGAAAATACTTCACAAATGTGCAGTGTGACAGAATCTTACCTATAGACTAAGTTTGAAAGATGTATCTCCATTTCGCTATAGTTTCTAGAAGAATAGAGTTTGTATTAACTCAGTCTGATTTTTATTTTTATTTTTATTTCATCATCTTGTAATGGGGGTAGCTATTAATAGGGTTTAAGAATTGGTATTATCTCTGAAGCTATGAGTCTGTTTTGAAATGATCCTGCAGAAGGCCTCCAAGCATAGAGTTTACTGTTGATAACTGTGACACCCAGTGGTCGTTTAAAGAACCATAAAAATGTGGTACAGAGTGACTGCGGTGGACACAAAATACTGAGGTTTACACAAGAAATGTGTGCTTTTAAGAGTAGTACTCTTTTCCTCAGTAATATGTACAGATAGTAAAAATAAGCTATTTTAGGAGTTGTAAGACTTCAATCCATTTAGTTTATGTTTTACCATATTTAACAAAAATATATATATATTTGTATTTACTTGTAGAAAGCTTTTTAATATCTTGTGAGGCTGAGATTACAACTCTGATAAAACACACGGGATGACTAACAAAAAGTTACTTTATGTCTGTGAAGTACGAAGTGGCTTTTAATTCTGGTTGGCAAGAAGCTGGCTCAGAAGAAGTCTGGGAGATAAAGGGACCTTGTTTCTCCTTCTTTGTTTGCCACTGACTCATTGCGTGGCTTAGAGCAAATTGCTTGTGTGTGTGGCTGATAAGTACTTCAGTCAGTACATTTGTGAAGGTGCAAGGTATAAGGTGTAATTAGTATTAGTCTAGGCGGCATTCACCTCCAACCATTTATGCCATAGTCAAGAATGATTAAATTATATGGCGTGTATAATGCATCCTATTTATATTCCAAAGCATAATATTACTTTATGAGCTGTGTTTTATTACAGAGCACTGGTTGAAGATTTAGTCTGATATACCTGGTAAATGAGAAATTAAATTCTATCACCGACCATAAAATATTTACTCTTGGTGGCATGTTTTAAATAAAAGAATGCCATCAAAATTCATTATATCTAATTGCAGTGGACCAAGCAGCACATGCCCATTATATATGTTGTTATATCTATTGTTTGCAAATGTCTTGTGGAAGTACCAAAGCTTTTTTCTTACAGGTAAGAAGAGTTATACAGCGAAAGGAGCAACGTCAGAAGGTATCCAGTTATACAACTGGAGAATAGACAGAGCGGCAAAGTCAGTTATTGCCTAAGGCTCTCTTCTTGGCTGCAATAGCTGTGTCTATACTGCGTGCCTCAGGAGTGCTCTTCAGCTCCCCGAGTGCATGCTCCCTTTCTACGTCCAGAGTTGGGATGACATTTGAATTCCCACCATTTATTCTTCTCTATCCTACCCAGTTTCCATGCAAGGAAACTGTGACCAGGAAGGGAGTAATGAGACATTCTGGCAAGTCTGCTCCAGTCAGGGTAAGGAGAGAACCAAGACACACACAGACACGTACAAGCTGAATGGCTGTGTTACAGCATTAATTTCCAAGAACATAAATATTACATTTTTCTTTTTTCTTTTTTTTTTTTTGTAATTTATGACCATCAATGTTTCACATTTTGATAGAATGAAAGGAAATATTTAATTGTCATAACCAAAATCCTTAAATACTGAACTTAAGATAAAAATACCTTAAAACAACTGCACATGTTGGAGCTATATTGGTTTATCATGACAAATACAGACTTTTTACATGTCATTACTTGGATTCCTGCAACATTTAGTAGTCCTGGTTCCGGATCCTGCTGTCCTGATTTTTACAAGGACACAACGAAAATGTTAGTCACTACTCTCAAAAGCTTACAGTCTCAAGATACCACAGCTAACAACAGATGGAAACAGATAGAAGAGTGCACACAAAGAAAATGAAATAATGCTTCATAAAATGCATTGTTTACTAGGTAGACTAGTAGATTCTTACTTGGTGTTCTTAAACGCAAGATGAAGAGTGTTTTTTGTCTTCCATTTTCTGATAAGCACAAAAGTATGTGATGTAATATTGTTCTAACATAAGAATACATGCTGGTGCTTACTGATGTACAAACGCATGCACTTGGTACAATTCTAATTTAGTCTCCAGAAAAAGACCATGAATGGATCTTTTGCTCTTTAAACTAACCCTGAAATATGAATATTTGCTACAAAAATTTGGTTTTGCTTAGTGTCCCTCCACTGTTTATTCTATATTTGAATGACTTGAATTCTGGCTCTGGGTCATAGATGTCTGCTCTTGGTTGTTTTTCTATTACATATAGCTCATTTCAATCATCCCACTTCGGTTTTTTTGTTTGTTTGTTTTTATTGCTTGTTAACTTTAAAAAGTTTTATTTTAGTCCTCACAGACTGGACAAATCATGTTAGAAACCAGTTTGTCTTCTACTTTGTTTATAGCATTATTTTGCTAGCCAGCATAAACAAAGCTTTGGGCAATTTGCCATCCTTTTCTAGACAGGATGTCTAACAAGTGTAGTAAATGCAAGATCTTTTGTTTACATTGTGAACTGAGTTTGGGTTTTTCGCTGCCCAGTTCTGTGTTCTTTGTTCTAAAAGTGTTTTCTTATCCTATGAGGTGAAAGCTCATGTGCAAATTTACATTTTTCAGGTAAAAGAAGATCCAGATATGTGCTAGCTACAGAAAGTGTTTCAATACTTGAATTACAGGAGAAAAGAGTATGCTGAGAGAAGAAAGAAGTCTGACATGTATGTTGATATTTACCTTAGTTTATGTGTTGGGAAGAGCATGACTAGTGATGTGTTTCATCCCTTCCTGCACACTGGAGCCTGGCGTGCACTGGCAGGGAATCTCCTGGTAATTGTTACTAATTGCTGTCATGCAGCATGCCCGTGGCTCATGAAGTCTCTCTGATGTCTCACCAAACCCAAATGTTTCACATACAGACATAAATATCATAAAGTACACTTATTCCAGTAAAGCTACATCCCTACTGATTAGCTGGTGCCCTGAGGCCTAGCGATAATAAGACCTCCTGACATAAACCTCCACGCTCATCCCTCTTCACACCACCCTTCTGTGACAAACCAGCTCTTTCAGCACTCGAGTTCATGTCAACACTTAAAAATTAGCTCCTTGCTCTCAAGAGCATTGAGGCCTGGCTCTTTGCAAGTGGTGGCAGCTAGATATGCACATTAATTTATTAATTTCAGGGAGGAAAAAAAACAAAGGTGAAAGAAGAGAGCTTAGGACTGGAAAAAAAAGAGGAAGAAGGTGACTACAGGAGCAGCCCCAGAGCCTGGAAGCAGGGTGAGCTGCAGTGCTCCGTCAGGAGATCAAAACAAGTGGATCCACCCTCATAATCTTCCTCTTGCACAACCCCTGACATGGCTGTGTGTGGATGTGTTTCACCCTGAAAAGAGGTAAAAAGAGGACAGACCACTGACTTACACAATGGTCAGAAGAGATAGAGGGGAGGTTTTAGACTCAGCCCCTGCAGCGGTACACTGAGTAAAATAGCAAGTGTGAAGGATGTAGTAAGCAAGTTGATTTTGTATTGGGGTGCAATTTTTAATAACTAGCGGGCCAAACTTCTGCCTTCTGGTGTTTTGAATGCTGAAGTATAAAAATAAAATGTGTGAAATACAAAATAGGATTTCTGGATAGTGGGAGTGAACAAGATGTTTTAAAGGATGTTTGTTTAAATACTGCTAGAGTGGATGTAATATAGATCATGCCATCTCACAAATTCATAGGAGTTCAAGAGTTGAAAATGGTCATTTAGGGCTTGTGTATATAAGTAAGTGTCAGAGAAGCCGGATAAATTATTTTCTCTTGAAGCTGAAAAACCTTCTCAGGCCCTACAAATGACAGAAATTTCATCTTGTTCACCAGGAAGCCTTTCCAGAACAGTCGGTGACTCGTAGTTTAAATGGCACTCCTGAAAGCCTTCCAACACGAGGAGAATATTAAATGATGAAGCATCCTCTGCTGCACATCTGTTTGAAGTACAGCACAACACCATCTTAGCACCAGTGTTTTCAGGAACACAGGCACTGGTCTCAGTCACTAAATGCCCCTGTTACAGCAAGACAGGACTGCCCCTTCTCTGTGGATTTTTTATGGGTTATTTTTCATCTTTAAGCATGGATATCAAAGGGACGAAGTAACTGTCTGACCAGTTATTGCTGTGACTACTGAACAAAGGCCTCTTTAAAGAAATTTCTTTGAGAATAAACAGACAAAATTATCAGTTGTTGGCCTACTGTTGATTGACAGTAGAAAATAACTTAGACATTATTCCTCAAAAAATCTTGTCTGCTGCTCTGCAGAGGCTCAGATGGGGCACTGTAGCTTTGCTTCATCATCACTTATACTGTGTAGTATTCCAGAAGTACAGGGCAAGGGCCAGAAATCAATGGCAAAATTTAAAAAGTTAGAGAGAGAAAATCTCAGTCATTGATTATACCAGGATTTCAACCCAGCTGTGCTAGAAATGTCCTGTATTACTTCGGACAAGCCGTTGCACCTGCTGGCACCTCACACCCTTATTTAATTTAGGCCAGAAGTTTCATGATTAGCTTAAGCCAATCTAAGACTGTATTGCTGCCAAAAGGGACATTCCTCCCCCTTCTTACATCAGACCAGGCACCCACATGACCGTACAATGAACTGATCCAACTGAAAATCAGCCCTGGCAGAAATAGAAGGGAAAAAAAAAAAGATATTAGTTTTTAATTGAGTCTGGAAGTTAAGCAAGCACTATATGCCACCAGACGGTTGCTGGTGCTAATGAAATGGATGGACTGGCAATGAGCAGCTAGAGGGAGGGAGAGGTTAGAAGGTTAGACAACTGCCCTCCGCAGCAGTGAGATTCTGTGCGTGAGTCTTGTGTTAAGTGGATACCGCGTCTACTTTAGCATGCAGTGTGGCTTGAGAGGATTGGCTTTGTAGAGAGAAACAGGTTGTGCTGTGGTCCCAACAGTCATGCGGTGTGCATCTGAGTGGTTTTATTTTGGGTTAACTCTAGGATTGTCCCTTGCATAAGGCTGGTGTATTGTGTAGGCTCCTGGAGCGTGTCTTCCAGTTTAGTGAATACAAAAGCTTAGGTAGATGCACCCAGTATGTGCCTGGGAGTACCACTAGTACTGATATTTCTTGAGACCTCTGGGTGCTACCGTAATGCAAAAGTATTTATAGTCTATTTAAACTCTCTGTTTGGGGATGAGATGTGGGAATGCAGCAGACCCAGTGTCAAGCAAGGAAAGACAGACCACGAAGATTTCATGTGGTTTTATCTGCACAAAAGACTGAGTGGTTTCTGTGGTCCTGCTCTCCAGCAATGGAGGTGTGCTAACGCTGGGCTCAGGTCTCCTTGCAGCTCCTTTCAGTCATTGTGCCCCCGATGCTTTTCCCCCATTTCTGATCATTCTTCTACCAACATACAGCTCTGCTATTCTCAGCTCCTGGATGCTTCACCAGGAGAAGAAGAAGAAGAGCAGTCTGTGAACTCATACTCTAATTTAAATGTGTGTTTATTGAGCAGGGTCCTTAATTTGCTGTTTGCAGGTGTTTTGTGCAGTTGGTGCATTTAGCACTTTCACACGTTTTTCATCGGTCGCTCTGGCAGTAAAACAAAAGACAGCAGGGGGCACCAAATCTGCATAATTCTGTTAGAGTGACAGCTTCTGGACCCTGCTCACGAAATTGAAGTTAGTATGCATACTCTCAGTTTAACACCTAGAATTTATTTCCAGCACTGATATTTTCTAAGAAACCCCTGTGCTTCTTAGGAGCTACAGTGGTGAAAGTGAGAGTCGGATTTCCACAAATGTAGAAATCTGAGCCAGTAGCAAACCTTTCTCCTGACAATGACCATCCCACTCCTTTCCCTGCTTGGTGCTGTAGGCTCCAGAGCTCATGCCCAGGCAGATGCTCTCTCTAACAATAAATTCGGGAAGGCATTTGACTTGGCAGAACTGGATTAACTGAAGGCTTTGCCTTTCAGTCCCAAGGTGTGTTGGTGTCAGCGTTGTGAAAAGATTTTGTGCTGAAATCAGTGTTGGACTTTCTAAAGAATTTAACCTCTCAATGACCATGAGAAATGTTTTCAAGCCTAGAATAAGTGTTGTAGCTTAACTCTGCCTCTGTTCTTCAGCAGAAGCTGGAACTCAGCTTTCTTACAACTTACTTTTTAATTTAGAAAGTCCTCTACAAAATAAAACTGAAACACAAAATTTTCTCATGATTCTTTGAGTATTGGTTTAAATGTCATCTGCGAGGTATGGATCTGGTTTGAAGGCCTTCTTCAATGTGTCATTCGCACACATGGAAGATCTGTGGGTACACTTAGGAAAGTAAATCCCATTATTTACATATAATACATATGTATTATTTATATTTTGGAAATGCTTCAGGATTGGATCCTCATTTGATGACAAAGACAAATAACATTGCAGTTTCGCAGATACTTTGAGAAATCTGTTAATTAGGAACCACTGGTAGTGTCTTTCTATTACAGCCAAGGACCAGGAAGATGAAAAAACATGTTGAAACCTTGCTGAGATCTTCATCACATGGTTTTTTTCTGCCCTGCATGCCCAGTCCTGGATTTATATTCTTCTAAATTCACTGTCACTTTGTTTGAAAAGTTGGGCCATAGAGATAATAAGGCAGAAAAGATAGTCAGCAATTAAGATGAGAGCCTAGGACTGAGACATGACTGCTCATTCTGTGACTTTCGGTAAGTCATTTTAGGGTCAGATTCATAAAATAATTTAGTTTTTTGAATTGTAAGTTCAGCTGGTTAGGTACACACCTAAGTAGGCAATGCTTCCAGGCTTATTTATTTACTTTAAATGTAATCACTCATTGGATATAATAGGTAAACAACATACCTGCTAAGCCTTCCAGAATAGCATGTTCTTACAGGTAATTAATTGCTATTGTTTCAGATAGCAGGGAAATGATGTCTTGTTTACAGTTGACCAAAACTCAGAGACAGCAGCTGCATATGTGTGTATTAACAGCTCAGTAGCTGTCTAATGATGCCTGCCGTGCTCTGTGTTGAACTGATGGCACGTGCTCAGCTGATCTGTGCATGTACTGGCAGTCCAATATATTTGGATTTAGTAATACTGGCAGATCTGAAATGTTAAAGTAGGACCTAGAAATCATGTATGCTTTTCTCCAAGGAGATCTATCATTACTGGATTACTCTTCATGATTTGTTTACTGAATCTTAGCACAGCATTTTCTCTCGGGATTCATGAATCTTGTATTTTTGACTGTACAGTTTCGCAGATTCACTGGCCTTACAGCATTTTTGTGAAGTACATTAAATATTGGTAAGAGTACTGATACTGCTGTGATGGGGATTGCATAAATATCTAGTGTAAATAGACTCTAACGTTCCCATTGATTTTTTAAGAGCAAGTTTACAGCCTTGAACTTTTAGCTTCATTTGTTCAACTCACAATAGCAGGCTAAAATAATTATTTCAAAAACATATTTTACAGTCATCTGGCAAGAACTGTGTAAGACTCTTGAAAACAGATCTGAGTTGTTCCTTAATCAGCTGGAGGGTTGCTGTGTTTCTTCTGTCTTAGCCTGGGAGCTTCAAGCTTGCCAGATTGACATTCAAGAAACTGAGGCCTTTCTCATCTGTGATCTACTTAATTGATTTCTGTGGCATGACTCCTAAGTAAAGTTAGGAAACCTATAGAACAAACTGACTGCTTTCCATGCTCAATAGCTGTGGATCATAGAATCACAGAATTGCAGAACGGTTGTGGTCTGAAGGGACATCTGGAGGTCATCTTATCCAACCCCCCTGCTCTAGCAGGGTCACTTAAAGCAGATTGCCCAGACAGCTTTTGAGTATTTGCAAGGAGGGAGACTCCACAACCTCTCTGGGCAACCTATGCCAGTGCTCAGTCACTCTAACAGTACAAAAGTATTTTCGGATGATTAGAGGGGACCTCCTGTGTTTCAGTTTGTGCCCATTGCCTCTTGTCCTGTGTGCAGACACCTCTGAGAAGAGCCTGGCTCCATCCTCTTTGCACTTTTCCTTCAGGTAATTATACACATTGATATGATTCCCCTGAGCCTTCTCTTCTCTAGGCTCAATAATCCCAGCTCTCTCAGCCTTTCCCCATGTGAGAGATGCTCCAGTCCCTTAATCATCCTCATGGCCCTTTGCTGGTCTTTCTCCATTATGTCCCTGTTTCTCTTGTACTGAGAAGCCCAGAACTGGACATAAAACACAACTAATAGGATAACTAAACCTTACCTATTTTAACAATTTGAGACATTTCTTTCTTCCCCATGCTTCCACTGCAGCCTGCCTTCTGGGGGCTAAGTCGCTTGTCCTACAAGGCCATAACAAACCTAATTTTCACAACCAAGTCATTCTTCACTGGAGATTTCCCCTGGTACAACTGGTGGTTGGTGGATATAGATGTGTTAAAACTTCAAGTAGACATGGACAGGAAATCTGAGGGTTTCCTTGAGCACCAGACAAGTCAGCACCTTGCATTGCTTATAGTGCTGAAAGGTCAATCCTTGCCCTAACCCTCTCCTATCCCAGCAATATTTCATCTTCTTCTGTACTTCCCATACCTCTCCCACTTCTCACTCTCTAATCCATTCATAATGTAATACCTAGCAGTCATAAAACAGCAGAATAAAAAATGACTGTAAACAGAATGAAGTTGGAGCCAGGCTGCTCTGAAGAGGATGGTAATTTCCAGGCTTTTGCTTCAGACTTCACGTACATTGAGCAAGTCCTCAGAGATTTACAGTTCTATCCATTCTCTGTTGTTCTTTGTCATGAAAGTGTTCTATATCTAGAATGAAACCTAAAGATAAATAACAGAAGTCACTCAACTGAGCCGATACCCTGAGTAAGCAAAGAACCAACATAGTTTGTGCACTCTGAAGTACCAAACAGAGCAGTTGAATTATTTCTACGTGTGCTTGTGCAGTTCAGCTGACTCCTGTAATGTTAAATTTTAAGGCTATACTTTCCCCTGCTGTTTGTTTACTCCACCAACTTTCCCTGCTTCTGCACAGAACTTAACAATTGCAGATAAATTAGCATTTGTCCTTCTGCTTGTGCCAATAAAGTATGATCCTCTGCACAAATTCACCTGAAAGGTTCTGGCTGGTAGTGTGGTTTAATCTTCTTTGTGAAATTTAGCTACCTCATCCATCAGCTATAATACCAGAAGAAGCAGTCTGAATACTTGCGCTTTAAACAACCTAGGTTTTCTCTTTTTTTTTAGTGAGTAGGTAGATATTTTAAAAATATTATTGCACTTCGCTAAATCTCAGGAAACCTTTTGAAGAGGCTTGAATAAAAGGTAAGAGATCATTTGGCCTTGAAAATCATTATTTAATCAGAGGGGTGGAAGACCTCTCCTATGAAGAAAGGCTGAGGGGAGCATTATTCAGTTCTTTAAATAGATATGCATCTAATAGACATGCATCTAATGAGTGAGTTTGACCAATGAGCAAATACTAATTTCCTGTGTTAAGTGACTTGAATTTTCAAGAACTTCAGGCCCAGATCTGAACCAGCAGAGTTCAGCCTGGAGAAGGCTCTGGGCATCCTTATAGTGGCCTTCCAGTACCTAAAGGGGTCTTATAGGAAAGGTGGAGAAGGACCTTTTTATCAGGGCCTGTAATGACAGGACAAGGGACAACGCTTTTAAACTGAAAGAGGGTAGGTTTAGATTGGATACAGCGAAGAAATTTTTTAATGATGAGAGTGGTCAGATACTGGAACAGATTGCCCAGAGAAGTTGTGGATGGCCAGTCACTGGAAGTGTTCAAGGTCAGGTTGGATAAGGCTTTGAGCGACCCGGTCTAGTGAAAGATCTCCCTGCCCGTAGCAGAGGTGTTGGACTAGATGATCTTTAAAGGCCCCTTTCAACTGAAACCATTCTGTGATTCTATGATATAGAATATGTGTTAGGTAAAGCAATGAGTCTTTGGTTCGTAATTTATAACCAAAGTCTAGTTAACCACCCAGTCTTAGATGCAGTGTGCATCAAAGTATGTGGGAATGTATCTTCGTGTAAACTGTTGTTTTTCAAATCAAAAGTAAATAGAGGGAATAGGGCAAAGTAATTGCATTACTTGGAGTTTTCTGTATTAGACTACATCACATATAGACCTTGAATATCTTTCTTTATTACATTTGCTGTCACAATTGGGCATTAAAGATATAATACTAAATGTAATTTGAGGAGTTCTTAAGAGAATTGATATAATGTGTTCTCCTATTCTTGCTTTTATTTTGCAGATGCAGACAAAGAGTTTTGATTTTTCTAAGCACATTCTGATTTGAAACCTACACAAAAATCTGAATCTATTATTAAGTTTATATGCTCAGCTCTTTTAACAGTTACTTCTTTCATTTGGGAAAAAACATTTGTTCTCCTGCCTGAATATGAGAAATACATAATCACTGAGAACTGAAAAATATTTATAACCATCTATAAAGCCATTTTGAAAACAGCTTTTAAAAAATTGCTTCATAGAAGTCTCCTGACCTGCTATTCAACCTGAGAATGATTCTCACTCTAGTGTGGTTGCTGCATATTTCATTGTTAATGGCACTGTGCCGTCTTTTGTTGGAGATTGTTACAGTGGAGTTTGTGTGAAAGAGAAGAGGAGAGGAGAGGCGAGGTGAGGCGAGGAGAGGAGAAGCGAGGAGAGGAGTTGGAAGGGACGTGCAATGATCATGCAGTCCAACTGCCTGACTGCTTCAGGGCTGACTGAAAATTAAAGCAAGTTATTAAGGGCATTGTCCAAGTGCCTCTTAAACTAACAGGCATGGGGCATTGACCACTCTCTAGAATAAGTCAATAGGTTTTTCCCGTACTCATTTAATATAATTAAAACAAAATAGAACATTCACTATCTGATTTAAAATATTTTAAAATCACAGGGTTGGAAGGCACACCAAAATGTCATTGAATTAACTACATGACAAAAAGCCAGCTCGAATATTTCTTGACATAGGTTTATGTAAACTGCTCTTAAAATCTTCCAGTTCATGGAATTGGTCTCTGTGGGCAAATCTGTTCCATTGCTTCATTGTCTTTACCGTTAGAAAAGTATTTTTAATTCCTAATTTAAATAACTTTTTGTAATTTAAGACAATTACATTTTATTCTGTCTGTAGTGGGCAAAGAATATTATGTTCTCTTTCCACACACACTACCCCTTTCCATATTTGGAGACTATTCATGCAGATCTTCAAAATTTTCTTTAGGTGAAATAAGCTCAATTATTTCTACCTTACCTCAGAGGTTACATGTTTTACATCTCCAGTGTCTCCTAAACTATCTCCAACTTGTGCACGTAGTTTTTACAAGTGTAATGTCCCAAACTTTAATTACTTCCCGTCTTCAATGCTACATCTTTGCTTATATATCCCAGTACAATGTTTCCTGTTTTCACTCCAGATTGATATTATTGACTTACGTTCAGTTTGTTACAAAACATGCAGCTATTTTTTTTTCTGAGGACTGCTGTCTGATTGTTCCCACTCTTAATATTCCTACCTAAATGCAGTACTTCTTATTTTTTGTTGATAAGTTGCATATACTTTTCACATTAATTCCTTAACTTGTTGTGATGGTTCTCAATTTGCATCTTACCCTTTCACAGGCAGTTAAGGGATCCATTGCAGCTGATGGCTGAATGGTATTTAATAATTTTCTCTACTGCATTATCCAAAATATTAATTGAAGTTTTGACTAGTGCTAGACCTGATGTAGGATCCGACACAATTCCAAGTGCAAAATCCTTCCACTATACAGTGAATTGTGAATAGCAAAACCAGCTGCATTTTCCCAACACAATGTTAATAGTCATGTAAAAATGTCAACCAAACCAGACTTCCTTAACATATGTTTGAAAATGTCTTGTGAAAAAGTGTCAAAATCTAAGAGTTGGGATATATGGCTTTAATTGCTTTTTCCTTTTCCCAAGCCCTGTTACTTTGTTATAGAAATAATTTTGTTTCATTTGATAAAACTTTGATTAATCATTGGTCCCTGCATTTTTTTCTTGCTCTCTTCTAGATACTTATTTAATTTAAATTAACAGAAAAATAATGGAATAACTAATGAACCATGCCAAAATGTTTATCATTCCCTAGCTATTCTCTTATCTTATTAAAGATAAAAATTATTTTTATCTTTATCAGTCTTGTGGAACCTCGGTCTGTCTTTCAAGGTTTCTCAAATATACAGTCAGTCTGAGATTATAGCAACTTTAAAAATATAAACCACACTGCAGATTTTGTAAACTGGCATTCCTGTAGGGACATTTCCTGGATATCTCAGTCTCATAATGTTTCATAATACTCAGTAAACATTTTTCTTGCTGTCCAAGATAGTAAAATATTAGTTATTATTGTGAAAAAGCACATTTTCATAATACATATAGGTACTATAAAACTTGCATATTGAGGCAGAATCTTATTTAAGTTGTACAGACAGAAGGGTGAATCTCTGCTATGAATTTTACAGATACTCAGATATGAAGTCATGTGGTGATGTATTTTCACAATATAATATGGCAGTAAATTCAGATGCCTCAGATTTGTGGTCCAAAATTCATATCTGATGTTCAGGGGCACAAGATGCTAAATAAGTTAACAAAAGAGGCTGAGCATAAAATGAGTTTATATGACTATGGTCAGTGCAGCTTTGGACTGAAATGCAGTCAGATGATTGCTCTTTGTTTATCTGGAAACTCTCTCCAGTTTGATTTCACACCTTGCCTAGGAATTCAAACAAAACGAACACATCTTTGCCTTGCAGCACAGTTAAATTAATGTTTCTGTACTCAAGTTTCTAAGGTGAAAGTTGTCTTCTTAAAGAAGACCTTGTCTGTGTAGTGGAAAAAATGGAGTATGTCATGCAGTATTCATGCACTTTTGTAGCTAACAGAGGCAACATTTTTATTTTTGCTACTGAGAAGCCAACAAGTTTATTTCATTCATTTTAACTGGCTCCCTCTGATTCCTAAAAATTGAAAGTGGGAATATGTTCCTAAACATGTATGTAAACATACTTGGCTGAAATCAACTCTCAGCCCTCTGTGTCTTTTGCAGAACACTGTTAAATTACATCTTAAGAAAACGCAGTATGATCCTTCAGACAGATGGTCAGTGTTTCATAGCATATTTTTATTAAGTTCAAAGAAAGTCCCACACCTGTTAACAAAGAATACTGAGGAATACAATCAAAGGATTGGAAACTACATGATGTGTTTGCACTTAATTTGGACCTGACAGCCCTGCAGGATGATACAATCCATGTAGGATGATTTTGGAGTGGGTGAAGGCATAGATGCTCCCCAGTGCAGTTTCTGGATGTTAGCTTGGAGGTATCATTTGTTGGAGCAGAAGAGTAATTAAGTCTTTCTTTCTCTTCAGTTGCACCAATATGACTAGCAGGGGAATCTTGTTGTGCTTGGTGCACTTCTGAGTTTTGCAAGACAGACACTTTTCTGATAAGAATTGGGTTTGCTTATTTCAGACAGTCTGGTGAACAACCATCAGAGGACAATTTCTTGACTGCTGTGTCAGGCTCAATGCAGTGTGCACACACCTTGCCACACTCAGCTACCCTAGTTGCTCAGATGGGTAGTTAGTTGCTATGCATATCAAGCTGTTTACTCAGCTACTTAAGCTTGTTTGCTATGATTTTACTTTCTTCCTTGGGATGCACTAGAAACAGTCCCTGCTCTTCAAGGCGAAAATGAACCCAGTAACGCTGCTTGTGGACAAAGATCATCTTATTTCATTTTCCCAGTGACTTTTGTCACTTTTGTGATAGACTTTTTTTCTTTCTGGGCACTTATTAGCCTGCTAGTCAGCTCCAAGACACCTCGCCTCAGATTATGTGCATTTTAACAGAAGGAAATTAACAGATATCCACATTGGGTGTGAATTTACAGTTCACTAATTAATTCACACTGTTTTGCTGAAGACACTTCAGTGCTAAAGGCAAAACAGCTTACTGTACCTTCAAAGCGAGATTACTTTCTCCTAGAAAGACAAAGTGGCTTTAGTGGGAATTAGGGAAGCTAAGCTGCAGCGCTTGGAAATTTACACCCTAATTATCACAAATTACCTTCTCCATCTGGGCCAGAACAAATATATGAAGAATACTCAGGGGGTTGTCCAGAGTGTTACCTTTTCCTGCGGTATGATTTACACTGAATACATGTGTATTGTCTGGTCATATTCAGATCATCACAGTGGAAAACTCTTCTCAACTCAAATCGGGAAAAATGCTTTCTGATTTTCAGTTATCTGGATGTTCAATGTACTTTGCAGAAGGTAGCATACATGTACACATGGTAGTGACAACAATAACTGATAGATCATTAACATGAATTGGAAATGCCAATATTGCTAAAATGTCATATTTGCTTCCATTTCAAGCCTCGGTCTGCCAGCCTGATTAGTTTTGCTTAACTGAATGGTTTTGCTGATGTTAATCGTTCTGATGGATATGGAATTATTGTCACTAAAATGAATCCTTCAGAAGCCAAAATACTCCCTCACCTAAACACTTGCTGAAAAATATTTTTCATTTAGATAATCATGTCCACAAAGAAAATCTGCCTGCAGTCAGTTTGATTTTGTGAGTTACTTTAATAGCAATTCAAAACAAACTCTTACAAAACTCTTATAATAGCTGTTAGGAAGAAAAAAAGTTCATTCCTATTATGTGCTGTTTCACATTAGTTTATAGGTCAACAATTTATGTAACCTAGTCAGCAAGAAACATATATATATACACACGTATGTATAGCATCTACCTCCCTGAATCAATTAGCTGGCTGATGTCAAGGCAATTACATTCATATAAGGCTGTTGAAGGTTAAAGGAGAAGAGGGCTTAGTTTCTCTATAGAAGAACTAAATGCCTTGAACTGAAAAACAGATTTGTGCGTGTGCATGTGTGTGCGCGCGCGTGCAGTACTTGTGAGTCATGATAGTTTCTTAAAGGCTGTTTAACTTTCTGAAGTTGACATGAGTCATTGTTCTCTTCCCAGGTAATGACTAGTTAAGATCACATTTAGCTCTTCCATTCCTCTAGTAATCTCTTAGGCTTGTATTTCATTGATCTTCCAGTGAAGGACTGCTTCAGAGTTCTGAGCGACAAGTAAAATCTTTAAAAAATAACACAAAAGAGCTGCATTTGGAGAGCATGGATGACTAGAGCTGGTACCTGTTACTGCTCAGCTACTTTTGTCCCAGAAATAAAAGTGACAATTGGTTTAAAAAAAGAAAGCATACCTTGTCCTTACTGATTAATGTAGGTACAAAACATACAGGACTTGGAAAAAGGCAACTCTGAATGACATAAATTTTATATTAACTTCCAAAAATAAGCCAAACAAGGGCAGAATTTTTACTTACTACATCACAATCACTGCTTCTCCTAGCTATTCCTAGAGTTAAATTGAGTATTTCAGATGGCATTCTGAATATCTACTAAAGATTTACACCCAGTTTTCATTATGTGACCTTTGTGGTCTAGGAAAGTTTATTTAGACTTTTCAAGAAAACAGAAAGAAAAACAAGACAGAAACCAGATGAAGATAATATATTTGTGATATAAAATGTACTAGAACTTCCAACCAGGATGTCAAACCTATTTTGTTCTCTTCTTCGTAAGAGATGGCTAAATTGCAGAGAGTCACTTTGTCTTGCTGGTTCTGCCTCAGACTAGAAATATTTTATATGATGTTAAAACCAGGATGGCTAATGTATTAAAGGTTTATATTTAGAACAGGAATGATCTTTCAGCACAGCATTCTCAAGAGACTTCTTGCTAAACATGTTCCCACTCCTCCATTGCCACCTCCAACCTTTTCTTCTGGTATTTTTCCAATACACAATATGAATTCTTCAGTTCTTCTTGTCAAATGTTAAAATAATTTTTATGAGGGACGTTAGCTGAACTGACTAGAAATTCTAAATGACACAGATTGCTAAAATCATTGGTTTAGCTCTTACAGTTAAAAATATCCCTATTTATGGGTTTTTCGTTTTCTCTCTGGTATAACATGACAAATATGTTTCAAGGTTGCAAAACCTTAGAGGATCAGTTTGGACAATCTTTAATTAAGTTCAGCATTTTATAAAGAGTTGTTATTGATATGCTAATAACACAACTTGTGGGCTTGAGGCAATTGATTTTTTTTTTCCTTTAAACAGAGATCAGTAAAACCTGATACTAATTTAGCAGCTACAGAGGACAAAGAGGCAGGGTTATAAGGGTCCTGAGCTGGTGGCAACTAGTCCATTTGTACTGTCAGTGCAGTGCATACTGGTGTATGTCTGCATAGCCTCTCCTTCCTTTCACATGACAGATGTACCCAACCTCTCATAAAACAGCATCGGAAATGAAGACACCTTTTCTGAATAAACACAGCCATAATTTAATGTTTATACTTTCATTAGTCAACACTGGTTTTTATGCAGACCATATTGTAACTATTCATTTATGCGTGCAAGTTAAAAATGACTAAGACCATTAATTCAGTTAGAACACATATGTCAGTTTGGTGAAATACTGAAATATTTCTAAACTGTAGCAAAGACTCCAGGCCTTGGTTTACTGCACCAGATTGTTGTTCTCTGGACAGCAGGGATGAGTATTCAGTAACAATCTCAGTATAAACAGATAAAGAGGAAGAGCATTTGGTTCAAGAGAACTTAATCTTCCTCTGAGAAGGAGAACTGTTGAATGGCATCACATATTTGACTTCATTCTGGCTTCTCTCTTCAGAATGATGGAGCCATGATGTGTGATCTGAAACAGCCTGCAATGTGTGGGAGCAACCGGCAGGGCTTGTAGATTAGCAGAATGTTTCAGGCTCTGGAGTGGGGAAAAAAGGAAACACCATTAAAATCAGAGGAATTTGGCTCAAAATGTTATTTCAGTGTTTGGAGGAATGCATATCTTAGGAAAATTGTCTTATTAGCATAGCTAGCTCTAGAGGATCTTCAGTGACTGATGGAGGATTTCTCATAGGTTTTTTATTCAGAAAATTTGTTATTCCATTTTCATTCATTTGATGGAATTCAGTTATTCAGAATTGATAAAGTTGGAGCCCACTCTCTCCCCAACACAGACCCAAATTAAATTCCTTCTTAGCAGGATTAATCAATGTCAGCAAGAATTACTTGTATAAAGTTTCCATGTATTGACTCGAAGCAAAACAGGTAATGTCAAAGGCAATGAAGACTGTTCTGGATATTCCGTGTTAAGATCTGGGGAAGTATTCTTTTCCTTGCATTAGGTCCCATTTTTATGTTGGGCTTCCTCTCCAGACTAAAGGTCTTGAACAGTTCAGAAAAATGTTTGTAGAAAAAAAAGTATACCTGTTATTTTGCCAGTGCTGAAAATCTTATTACTAATTTATGGAAGGCTCTTGCCTTCTCCATGTATTAGAAGGACTTCACATCTGGAAGGTGGTAACTTTTGTAAGATGCACGTGACTTCTGCTGTTGCCATCAATAATTATGTTTTTTGTCTAATTTTAATCCTCTGAAAATTTCACACATAGTTACTAGAGATCTCTTGGAAGTAAGCACATTCTTTCCCAATTCCATTTCATTGATTGTGCTTTAAAGCAGGACCTCCCATTGCAGGACCTCCAATTGCTGTTTCCACTTGCTTTTGGTACTCTGCCCTGGAACCAAGAGCAGAGATCTTGTCTTTCTGGAATGCTTAGTATCATAGAACCATAGAATAGTTTGGGTTGGTCTATCAGATAGTTCATCGCTGGCTTTAATGCAGCCTTAATGAACTCCCAGGAGACAAAAACTGAATTTGGAAGAGGTAAGGAAATGGAAGGCAGTGGATGGACCAGGCTGAGACTATAAACTAGCAAGAATGTAAGGGAAAGACAGACTGGTGGGCAAGAGCTGTGCAGTAGAAGGGAAAGAGGGCTGGAGAAATTGGGCAGAAAGGCACAGCTTAGGAATGAAGAGGTGTAATGAGATCTGTGCTCACAAAAAATGCTCCACTAACCCTGCAGATAATGGAAAAAGTCCCAGATTCCCTGTTCTCAAAAACTCTTCTATTTGCTAGCAAATTATCAGTGTCACGAACAGTCAAAATGTATATCATGCCTCTGTAGTGCTGGTTATAAAAGCATGGGACAGAACAGTTACTGAGATCAATTGCTTCAAGTGAGTGATCTGAGTTGCAAATCTGAAGCCCCAATTTTGCCTGTGGCCATTACGGCAGGAGTGCGGTAGTGTATAATTCTGATATGGGCTGGTAAGCGAATAGTAGAAGCAAAGTGATATATTGTCATGCTTTGAATGGTCTTATTTTGCTATTTAGGAACGTTCCTGTATTGCATATTAATCTATGCTTTCTTAAGTGGATTTCAATAATTAAACGTGGAGATCCAGCCTGACAAGCTCATGAAATCCAGCAAGGACCAATTTAAAGTCATGTACTAGGAAAGGAATAAGCCCTAGCAATGATACAGGCTGGGAACTGACAAGTCTTCTGAAGATGAGCTGAGACAGGCAGTGAAACAGGTTGTTCACAGAGGCTGAGACATCTCTGTCCATGGAGGTTTTCAAGATTTAACCTGATGAAGCCCTGAGCAACTAATCTGACCTTGCATTTGGCCCAGCTTTGAGCAGGAGTTTGGACTAGAGACTTGCTGGGATCCCTTCCAACATAAACTTTCCTATGATCCTATGATAAAGTAGTTAAAATTTATTCAGCGAGTTCCTACAAAAGAAGGTGGGAACACCATTCTTGGTAACTGCTGGTGAAATAGCATATTTATTCCTCTGGCAGTAAAATGAGATTACTGTCAGTGGGTTTGTGAACTATCATATTCCTGACATATGAAAATAAGACTTCATTAACAAAATGTCACTTGCCTTTATTATTGCAAAGGTAACCTTTTGAAAATGAACTGACAATAAGGTAGTGCAGTTGTTTCGTCTGGGATGTGCAGATAATCTAAAATAATAGTACTTAAGAGTATGAAATGCTTCTATTAATCTCTATGGGCTATTAGCTGTAAAGTGCAATGATGGCAATTTGTATATAAGTATTGTTAATTATTTAGTATTACTTAAAGTTCACAAAAGAGAGAGTTGTATTATTAAAATATACTTAATCTAATGAATGACAATTCTCTACTATAATTAATATAATTACTTTTACTCTAATAGGCACCCAGGAATATATTACACTTAAAACTATATGTTGTAACAATAATATATGAATCTTCACACTATGAAACACCTTGGCTGAGGGTATACCACCATGTTGGTGGATTTATGGTGGTTTTAGCATCTCACTTCAGAGACTACTGGTCTTAAAAAGACTTGTCCTTTAGGTTTGTACAGTTGTGGTACTTATCTGGGAGTTGAAAGGACTCTTTAGCAGTCTATTCTCACTTTTGATGCTGTTCTGTAAATTAGCCATGGGGAATTTTCTTTCAGTATCTTCAGTTTCTTTCATTATTTAGCAGAAAAGATAATTTCATCTGAAATCAAGTGCTCCAAAACCTGCTAACATAAGGACATCCTGAACTTATAAATCAACTACATCTATTTTCACAACATCTATAGGAACATTGGATGTCATTTGGTTTTGAGGGCTGTCTGTTTCTCAGCAAATGTACTCCTTTGTTTTTATTTATCTAGTGACTGAATTTTTATGGTCCCTTCATCGAGATCCTCACAAAATAAAAAGCCATCTTTAAGTAAAAAATCCCAAATCTTCTCTCTTTGTGCTTTGACCTATGACAATATTTGCAGAGTGATAGCTTTGAATATCAGTATCTCAGTACTGGTTGTACAAAAGCAGCATCGTCATCTGTCCTCTTGTGGTGACTCTGTATGAAATTGGGATCAGACCGTATTACAAAAAAAAAAAAAGTCTGCTTGATTCTCTAATTCCTTCAGGAACCTGCAAGCACGTTTTCAAATAAATGTGCACTGTAAAGACAAATACTTTCTGTTTACAAACAACAAATTCAAAACGGGCGCCTCAGTAGTAACTGTAAGCTTCCTAGATTTAGTCTGCTCAAGTAAAGCAAGGACCTTTACAGTCTTTTGTAGAAATCATTTCTCTGAAAGTTTTACAAACACACTGTCATGGTCGTGATCCGTTTGTATGTATTGTGAGATATAGCCTTCAAAATGAGCTCATGCAAAAACTTGTGCTAGGAAGTACTGTTAAACTTGAAGTACATTGTGTGACCCATCAGCAAATACATTTAAATTAAATAGCCTCTGGTTAAGGATAAGAGGAGAGAATACAAACCATTTTTTGATCAGTCTGAGCATGAATTTACTTTATGTTTCTTGCTGTCTTTCTACTTGATCTGAAATTCATCTCCAGGTTTCAGCATTCTGAATATTTTTTGCTGCCACATTCCTGGGTTAGAGGTGTGTGCTGCGGGCAAAAGCAGCAGTCCCTTCTGGGAACAGCTTGGGAATACACTACGTGGAGGAAGTATGAGCCTTTGTGGAATTTTGAAGACAGCAGAATGAAAGATGAGATGCTAAATCTGACACTGAGGCTGCTAAAAGTAGCTGCTGAACAGCAGAGAGCAAGGATTACTGCAGTTCCTATTGGACTGCTACAGAACCTGTGGGCCTTTTATTTCCAGTAATAGAAAAGAAACCAAGGTGTGTGTCAACGTGTGGGTGTCATTTTGGGGTTTGTTTGGGTTTTTTTGTAAGTAGGGTTAAAATAACAGTTTTGAAAGCAATAGAGGTTTTGTTTTGTTTTTTTTTTTTTTTTTTTCCCTAAAGATGGTTATACTCTCTATTTGTCCAGTGTGCCTATTCCAGATCCCTTCAGTTGATAATGCTGCATGCTCAGCTCTGCCACCGTCCATTCTTGCCTCTGTGATGCACCTTATTTCAAAGGAACACAGCTGGGTGCTGGACTGTGATTTTTCAGGCAGCTAGGATCAGATCCATCAGTTCATTGGAAAGTTGGGGCCAAGAAGTTAGAAGTGGATGGTGAGCTAATAGACAGACTGATGTTCCTGATGTGTTCACAGAGGCTTAAACCTCTGGGTTTAAGGGTCAAGCGCATCCGTATTGTTTTCACCTTTTGCCTCAGATGATGTGATTTGCGGTAGTCTCGTTCAGAAATGACAAAAAAACAGCTCTCTGCTCTGAGGTCCTCATGCCACAGAAAGCTGTAATGAGTTTGAAACAAGATGGAGAAAAGTAATCACTTTTTAGTGATTACTGAGACAAATCTTAGAAAGGTACTAAGTGAAGGGTAAATCTTTCCACAACTCTCAATCACTTAAATATTTCAGGGCACCTAAGGTATTGTCATGGTACAATGTAAGAAGAATTCAGTAGGACAAAAATGTCCTGAATATATCTTGATAGATTGTCCTTTCACTGTGTATCAGAAACTTTTGTAATTAGCCAGCTACTAGCAATGATTAATGACTAGAAATACGGCTAATGTGCAATGTGTGTTTCAAAATCAATATAAGGAAAAACTGCGTGATCTTGGAAGTGTTGAGCTGTGGAACTGTCTTCTTGCAAAATGGGAAACAAGTATTTTGGCTGTGCATTATTGAAGAGCTCCAAATACCTAGCTGGAATGTAAATGAAGATGAGAGGCATTGAAAAACAGGAGAATATTTACCTTGGAGTGTAGTCCTAAACTGAGATTTAATGGTTGTTTCCACTTCCATCTTTTATGATACCTACAGTATATTTGTATTTTTATAGATATGCTTATGTGTGTGTGTATGTACACATATAAGTGCTCCAGAAAGAAATGTGGGGTTTTTTTTTGTTTTCTTGGAAGAATCAGTTTTTGTGTTGAATCTTAGCATAGGTAATATATATCCAGATATAAAAGTAACTGTGGCAAAATTAAAAAAAAAATAATCAAAGACTTCTGTGCCTCATTTACAGCTCTTTTCAAAAAGTGTGGTTATGAATAAACAATTTACTTTCACAAGCATACGCTCTGCAGGATTTCAGACACAAAAGAATTAAAAGGTCAGAGAATTACAATGCATTTACTGCATCCCTGTATGACAGTAAAGCTCATTACTATTTGCTGTGTTCTGTCCTTCTTAATTAAAGCATCAAATCACATGTACATTTTGGAGCAGCTCAGTTATAAAAGGTTACTTCCATCGTTTTATTCCTGATTGATTTATTAATTACCAGCCTTGACTCTTCATTCAAATCAGCACTCTTTCCTCAAGATAAAAGTGCATATTATGGTAAAAATAATATACCATAATTTTAAACAAAAATACATTGTAAACATTTAAACAGAAAGCTTGTACTAAACTTGGCTTTGATGGAATGAGGATCTCTTGTACTATGAAGTCTGACTTTTCATAGGTGACAACTGGCAAATTTCTAAATAGCTTTGTTACTAAACCTCCTTCCATCTGTAAAAGGATAGGGAAAAAAACGCTGTGAACTGATTTATTTTTACATTTTTGTAAGGATATTTCAAATATATTGCTTTCATCCAGTTTTCAGAATGTTTTATAATGGGAACTCTGCTGGTTTTGTGGTGTTTTCTCCTGAAAACTTTTTGCTTACAAACCTGCTGTATTGTATCAGCTGATGTGCTCCAAAGAGGTGGAAGAACTTTCAGTGGTAAATCTAAAACAGATCTCCTGCAGAAATGGCTAAGTCATGTCTGGAGACACTGTGGATCCTGTTAAAGGCAAGGTAAGAAGGCAGGGGCTTACCTTTCCTTCCTTATTTTAAATATGTACTTTAGCAACTGGGATATTGACTATACCTGAAAGTCACTGAGACCACTCTCACAGTTTGTGGAAGGAATTTAGGAAAGTTTGTCTCTATTTACTCTAACAAGAAAGATCATTTTCGTCTAGCAGGGAAGGGCAGACCGGTCCTGCTTTGCTGAGCGACCCAACTTCAGCTGATCAGCTCCCAGACGGGGTTTCTGTCCCTTTCCCCCGTCAGAGGGCGGCCACCCCAGAGCTGGCCTCCCCTCGCCGGGTGATGCCGGGCCGCTGCCTCGGCCTTCCTCTGGGTACTCAGCGGCGAGGCCGCGGCGCCTGGGCCTTGGGCCACGTCTCACCAGATTTACCCGATTTTAAAAGGAAAAAAAAAAAAAAAAAAAACAACCCAAAACACTTCATGTTTAGGCAGCTATCTCCTCAGCATTTGGCCCAAACGGAGCAGCCGCCACCACCCCCGCTGAGGGGAGCCGCCCCTCGGGGGCGCCCTGGCGGCGGGGGCCGCCCACCGGCCGCGCCTCAGCGGGGAGGGGAGAACGGCAGCGGGGCTGGGCCGGGCCCCCTCAGATGCTGACGGCGCTGCGGGGGTCGAAACGGGCTCGGTGGAGCGAAGGGAGCGGCGGCCGCCTGGCCCCGCTCCCTGCCCGTCCCGCCTGTGTCTTATCTTGGGCGCTCCCCTCCGCCGTCAGGGCACACGGTCGCATTGCCGGCTCTCCCCGCTGGGATTTCGGGGGTCGCTGTTCTCCCGGTCGCCCGCCGGGACACCCCGGGGGAGGGGAGCGGGGGGAGCTCTCCCCGCCATGGCTTTCACCTTCGCCGCTTTCTGCTACATGCTGTCGCTGGTCCTCTGCGCCGCCCTCATCTTTTTCGCCATCTGGCATGTGAGTACCCCGGCCCCTCCGCCGCCTGCCGAGGCCGTTTTGACGGCTGCAG
>WHYT01016508.1:109993-148833 GCA_009806455.1 Tetrax tetrax | reverse complement strand
TCTATAGTCTTTTTTTTTTTTTTTTTTTTTTTCCCCTCTCCACTTCTCATTGAAAAAATATTACTATATAAAGCAAGGGTTTATTTTAGGAATGTCATTGTGAAGTTATGTTAGAAGGCACTAAAAATCACAAAAAATTTACAATGAAAGTAGGCTTTCTCAGCAAGATACTGCAAGATTGTTAAACTTAGAGCTCCAGTTTTGCTAATGTGAGCACGTGAAGCAGGTCATAAGGAAGAAGAAGAAAAGGTGCCTTCATTTAGTTGCCACATAGTACACTGCTTGAAACTCCTCACCAACGTAACAGATGATGAAAAACCTTTGGGTTGGTTTTAGGTCCTTTTGTATTTCTACTCTTCTTCAGGTTGTGTCATATTGTAGCTATCAGAGATAGATTTTATTTAAAAAAAAAAAATAGAGCTGAAAGTCTAAGCTTAGCACATCACTGGAGGAACTAAAGTTTAAAAAATTAGGATGATCTACAGTAAAATGGTGAGAATGGTGAGAATTATAAGCTATAGTCCTTGCAATTCTCTGATAACAGATGCTGTGGAAGTGTCAGGCACTGTTGATATAAGCACCGTTTTTTTAATAGAATGACATTTTAATTTTTAATGTATTTAAATGCCAACTGTCTTCACGCTGTGAGTCACTGTTTCAAGTGTTTGATTGTTTAGTCAATCTTCTGTTGCATTATTATTTTATTATGTTAAGGGTTCTGGCTAAATAGTTCACCCTGTATCACTGTCTATGTGTGAACTGCCTTGTACATTCACAGGATGGGCATTTATAAGAAAGCATAATGAAGGCTCCACTGAGATCAATTTCATTGCGTGTGCTTCAGAGTTGTTCTTCCCTCTGTGTTATATAAACACTATTAGCAGATCCTTTAGAAAATTGATTTGCTGATCATTTAAGTGGCAGGCCTCTTTGGAGCCATGCTGAAATGTATCCTTAGCCTTAATCATACTCCTGTAATTAAACTAACAAGTTTCACAAAAACATAGGTGAACAGATGAGGATGCTTTTCGGGCTGCTGTTATATACTCTCTAGGTTTGATCATTTTTGCCAGCTGCTGCATCCCTTCCTCTTGCCCTATTTTTGCAACCACAGCTGCATCGCTGCTGTATTGCTTCACCTTGCCTTATCTCTGCAAACACAACTGCGTGCCTGATGGCTGCTTTGTGTATGTGTGTGTCTTGGTCTTGGAGTTATTTCCTCCAAGTTCTGCCTGGCCTCTTTTTGGGAAAGAAAGAAAACTTGGCAAGATCTTGAATCGGGTCATTGCTGCCTGAGGCTGCTTGCATTAGAAGAGCCCCTGTTCCCTTGTCCTACCTCTTTCTGGTCCAGCTGCGTCACTGGGAGGCAGGAAGCATGGATCCCGCGGCACTTCTGCCTCTTGCCCCACAGTGAGCTCCTTTCTGAGACAGCATTGGTAGGACCCCACTGTTGAGTAGGGAATAAAAATAATGTGAGAAGTGGGAAAATGGGACTGCAGGAGGAAGCAGTTCAGGGAGAAAGATGTGAAGGAAAGAGCAAATAAGAGGAAGAAAATATATGTATGAGTAAGGGACTAACAAGAGGGGAGATTGAGAAGACAGAATTCTTTTTTGGGAGACAATTATTTGAGAGCAGGCTGCCTGAATCCAGAAGGTATGGTTGAATTCAAGTGGTGGACATTTTTGGACCGCCAGTGTAATGAGTCTTCTGTGTGGGTATGGTGTAATGTGTGACATACTTGAACGGATTTTTTTAGCGACAGAACCCAGATGCCCTTATGTGTTTCCTGGATTTTGGTGAATGTGCATAAATCAATACTGGTAGGAAAGGAGAACATGAGAGAGGGGAAAATAAATAGCAGCAGGGCGAAACCTATGAGGAAATGGAAGAGAACTCAATGTAAGGAGTGTGTGGGGGAAAGAAAGGTAATACTTCTCCCGAGCATATTAAGAACTGGGATTGTTTAGTCTGGAGAAGAGAAGGCTGAGGGGAGACCTTATCGCTGTCTATAACTACCTGAAAGGAGATTCTAGTGAGGTGGGTGTTGGTCTCTTCTCCCAAGTGACTGGTGATAGGATGAGAGGAAATGGCCTCAAGTTGTGGCAGGGAAGGTTTAGATTGGATATTATGAAAAATATCTTTAGTGGGAAAAGTGGTCAGCTATTGGAACAGGCTGCCCGGGGAGTCACCATCCCTGGAGGTGTTAAAAAAAAAAAAAAAAAAAAAAAAAAAAAAAAAAAAAAAAAAGTGTAGATGTGGCACTCTAGGACATGGTTTAGTAGGCATGGTGGTGGTATGTTGATGGTTGGATTTGATGATCTTGGAGGTCTCTTCCAACCTTAAGATTCTATGATTCTATGTTGATCAGAAGAAAAAGACAAGTAAAAAAAGCTGTATAGGAGCATATTGTGTTTAAGGTGGGGTAAATTAGAAATTATTTGTAATTTTGAGGAGAAACAAGGACAGAAGAATACACCCTTTCATATCTATAGGTAGCTAGTTATATGGCCTCCAGTCAGAATTAACATGCTATTGGTCCAACGTTACCATACTATCAGCCTTCCTTCTTTATCCAAGCAGCCTTTTTGTATTAGGTCTTTCATCAACTCACATCTAGCCTGTCTCCAGTTTGATGTAGAAAAAGCTGGGTAGTGAAGAATTTGGCCTATTAAGTAAAAGACATACAAACATGTAGCAATGAATCTGCGATATAAAGGTAGTGAGAAATAAGTCTTAGTTGTTTCGTTTCATGTTGTGCTATCTTAGTTGGTGTGGAGTTTAGTATAAAAAGAAGCAAGGGCTTGTGCTGAAATGAGAGTTCCCCAGCCTCTCCTGGATGTGGATAGAAAATAACGCTATTTTCTTCTAACGCTAGTTGGTTGAGAGGTCTGCAAACCAGTTCATCTGCAGTAGGCATTACCTGAATCAGAGCCACAAATCTGACAGCTGTAAAGCTTGGATCTAAACTCCTGTAATTTGCTCTTGGCCCATTGAAGAGATCAAGACTAGGGGTGAAGCTTTGGCCTAATCTTATACATCTGCTTGTTCAATTTATCTGTAGATATGGTCTTTGATCTTTTCCAGGACAGAAGAAAAAGCTGGACAAGAGTGTGTATGACCTCTACTAGGATACCCTTTCTTAGCTTGCTGGATGTGTGGCCATGACTGGGAAACCACGCTGTAACAGATTGTTTGCTTTTCAAGACAGTCCTAACTATCAGATTAAGTTAGTACCTAACTAACAAGTGGCAGCATTTCTGGTATGACACTAGTTTGTTTGTCACTGGTGCTCTGTGAGTGACTGATCTTAGGGTTTTGGTGCTGAACTGAAGAAATCAGAAGCAGTTACCCACTGAAATGCTTGAAAGGTTTTGATCTTGTTATCTAAATGGAAAAATCTGTTTGTTTCAGAAAGAATCCACATAAATTATTCCTTGCATGTAGGAGGAGGAGACCATATGCAGGGCAGAACATTGGCGGCATGCTTGTGTCAGAAGTACAAGGAGTGTGGGAGATTTATATTCACTTCCCTATTGCTGCAGAGATTCAACCTGTATTCAACCTGTATTTCCCATAGCCTACAAACATGCATAGATTTTGGGCCGGTGGGAAACGTTATCAAATCCTCTGTAAGATATTTTTGGTAGAAAAGGAGCATGCTTTCCAATGGCTTGGAAGCGCCAACTTCCTATCTGCTGCCTTTGATTCAGACTCTGACATTAGCTTCGGCACCGACCCGTGGAGTCTCCAGACACAGGTATCCTGCTAAACGGAATGGTCTCACACTGTACAAAATTCTTATACAGAAAAATAAGAGTAGATCTCTTGACTCTCTAATCCCTTCAGTGAAATGTATATTTATGCACTGTAGCATAATACCAGCAGTGGCAATGACACTGTTATGCACATTTAAAAAAAAAAATAGTAGTCTGATGATTTAGGTTGTCTTGTGAGAGACAGAATATGTGATTTTTTGGTCAGTGGAGGCAGAAGAATTGTTTCTACCACACTGAATGTAATTAAATTTAAGTAATGCATCTCCACGTACATGCAAGCTTTTTTCTCTTCAGAACAATGTGATGTATTTACCAGTTTTGTTGCTAACTGAAAATGTGTTTGTTGGTTTTTTTTTTCTTAATACCATTAACAACTATATGTGCCCCTTTTAAAAAAAAAAAAGTTGAGGGGTATGTTTGATTCACAGAATACTGCTGCTTTCTGAATTGTTTCCCCATACTTAATGCAGTAATGTTTAAAAAAAAAAAAGAATTGTGGCAACAAAATGATGAAATCCTTTGGGGCAGGAGGGAAGCATGGCAGTCTGGACCTACCTTAAAAATTCCTCCTCCGCTTGAGGTCTGCTTTGAAATGCGTTCTAGCTGCAGGAAGCAAAACGATTAGCCTATTTAGAAACAGGCTCTGTACAGCTATATTAGCATCATTCCTCCTCCACAGCTTGCTTGCTTGTCTTCCTTCTCTTAATGAGCTACAGTTTGTACATGCACAGCTGATTTTTGCCTGGCTAGATTTCAGCTGATCTAGACTGGAAGACAGTGAGTGGGTATAAAATTGTGGTACAAGCATACATAATCTCTGAACTCTGTATTTGGGGAATAGGTGGGATATTTGTCTCTCTCCTGAAGGAGAGGGTTGACATCTTTCAGTTTCAGGATAACTGGAGAACACATTTCAGTGTCTGTGGTGAGCAAGTGAAATCTCTATCCAGAATCCTGTTGTTAGCCAGTAAAACTGTTTCTCCTTGCAGCTGGATGAAATGACTTTTAAAAGCACATTTCATAGCAGTTGTAGAAATCTGTTAATAGATGCTTGTCGAATCATCCTCCTGGGAACATTGTGTTTGCAATGGAATTTAGCAGCTGAGGTTTTTTTACTGGTTTTGTCAAAACTAGTAACAACAAGTTAATTCTTTACATTCAGAGATCAGGTTACTTTTTCAAGTTGTTGTCTGCAATGTTGCCATAATAACCAGTAACTCGGGGAGATAGTAACTTTCTGTTCAAAGCACTCAAAGCTCTGTGCAGTATGGTTGTATTCCTGAAGATAAATTACTGTCTTTTTCACAATGTGGATGGAGTTTTTCATTCTTGTACTAACAGGTGGACTGTTTGAGGTGATTGCTGAATAATTATTCTTAGTTATTTCTCCTGCACCTCTCCACAGACTAGGAAATCTGATTTGGCTTGGGTGAAGTAATAATACTGCGTTTGTCCCTCTGTATAGTTTTTAGGTTTTTCGTTTATTTGTATAGCTCTTATTCACGCAGGGGAGTAGTGTTGTAACTATACAGACTGGTATGTTTGTGCACGTGCACCCTTGGCAAGGGAACCCTCCTCTATGGATTTTCATTAATATTTAATTACAGTACTATAATTATACGTCTGCATTTCTATAGGTAGATAGGAAATCCTTTTGAATCATGTTTGCAGGATGGACTTATGTGTTTTTAATTTTGGCTTTAATAGTTGAGGAATTACAATATGACTATTAAGTTAGCTTAAGCTTCCAATTAGAGCCTAAAAAGTTTAAATTGTGTTGACCTAAATGTAATATCATTTTACAGACAAAAGAACTTCAACAAAAGATGAAGACTAGGTGCTCAGGTGTGTGTTTGTGCAGCCCTGGATGGAGCCACCAGAGCTTTGTTTGCATTAGCAATGTGTTCGGATTTCTGCATCGGGAGTTGTTTAACAGTGGCAGCATATGAAATTCAAGTTAAGTAGAGCAAGGAAATGCCATACAACTGTTAGTGTGAAATCTGACAAATAGAATAATTTTCTACCCTTGAGTGATTTAAAACCATTTGCAATCTTAATCCAAAAAGGCACTGCTTAAAGCAATGCTCTGCTCTAGAGATGAACAACAGTACAATAATCAAACTTCTCATACATTATTAGTCTACTGACAGTATTCTTTGTTTCGTCTAACACTTTATATGGTGCAGCAATCCAGAAGCTTTTGTTCTTCTGCCACTGATTCTGTAAATCATTTACTTTCTCTGAGCTTCATTTTTTCCTCTTTTATATAAAATGGAAATGATATTTTCCTTGCGTTTAAGGCATTCATTGCCTTGAAGGGAGATTTGTAACTGCAAGGCATTTTTAGTTATTATTGTTTACTTTTATTAATATGTGGCAAATTAATAAGTGTAATATTCAGAAAAGTAAATACATTGGGGACAGGTAAGAGAAAAAAAGGGATATCTTTCATCTCACTTTTCTCTCTGCATTTTATTTCACTGTAGTGTTAAGGTTCTCATCAAAACTAGCATTTCAGATACACTGATCTGAGAAGCTACTGACTTATATGGGCACATATGATGAAAACTAAGATTTGAGCCTTTTTTCTTTTTTTTTTTTAATAGGAGATCTTTAACAAATGGATCTAGACAAGGAATAAAATACTACAAAAAGGATAAAATTATGTGTCTTTTGAGGCAAGTTGCCCATCTATTCGTGCAATTTTGAATAATCTTTCTAAGCAACTGCTATCTATCACTCTCTAATAGACGAGAGAAGGGCTCTTCATAACAGAAAGTCAGGATAGGTGATTTCCACTAGAATTATACTTGGCAGTGCAAAGATTACTCCAAATTATTTTGCTTTATGGCCTGTCTTTGCTTCATTGATCATGTAACTGCAACTTCCAGGGCGATTTAAGCCTCACATTAAAATATAATTAAGATGCAAATATGCTCCAATGTGCCAACTTGAAAACAGGCAGGTTTGTAGCTGAGATCGTATGGAGAAAGGCAAGGAACTAAGTCATATGAGATAACATTGAGACATTGACTGATACACCCATCTGGCTAATGGGGAAGTGCTGTTACAAATATCAGAGCACTTGCTGCGTTTCAGAGATAAGCAGTTAAAAACAGTCAAATAGATGGGTGAGGAGAGGAACATTGTCAAGGACAGGCAAGGATTAAAGGTTTATTCTTTGACACTAACATGAAACACGGAGTTGCATATTTTACTTATTAGGTTAATATATCCACATAAAATTAGAACATTAGTAATTTTTAAGCTGAACAATCATTTTTGTCTTTCTGACTTTATCTAGTAATTTTTCAGGGAATGTACATTTAAACTCGCATGTATTTTGCAGTCTGCCTACTACAAAGAGAAAGAGGTAATGCATCGTTTTTGCGTGTCATTGGGAGCTAAGACTTCTCTGAAAGCTTCTGATGTGAACCAGGCAGGCAGTATTTATCAATGCTGTTAGTAGGTTTCTTATCTGAAATGCAAACCCACACAAATACTGTGGGTATTTGGCCTACAGGGCTTTCTAACACCATTCTCCTGAATCTGAACTGCTATCTAAAAAATCAGATTTTAGTGCACCTTTGGGTTATCTTTTCAAATAAGGGATATTAAAGTCCATAAATAGCAGTGGTGATATCTGCCAGTATTTGCTGTCTACAGCTTCCTTTGCTCTCTTCAGCTTCCTGAGAAGGGGAAGCAGAGAAGGAGGTGATGACTTCTTCTCCCTGGTATCCAGTGATAGGATGCATGGGAATGGTTCAAAGCTGTGCCAGGGGAGGTTGGACATTAGGAAGCATTTCTTCACCAAGAGTGTGGTCAAACACTGGAACAGGTTTCCTAGAGAGGTGATCGATGCCTCAAGCCTGTCAGTGTTTAAGAGACATTTGGACAATGCCCTTTAACTTTCCATCAACCCTTATTTGGTCAGGCAGTTGGACTAGGTGGTCATTGTATGTCACAGAATCACAGAATTATCAAGATTGGAAAAGACCTAAAAGATCGTCCAGTCCAGCTATCACCAATACTTCTCAGCTAAATCATATCCCTCAACACAACATCCAAACGTTTCTTGAACACCCCCATGGTCGGTGACTCCACCACCTCTCTGGGCAGTGCATTCCAGTGCCTGACTACCCTTTCCGAGAAGTAATATTTCCTAATGTCCAGCCTGAATCTCCCCTGGCGCAGCTTGAAACCATTGCCTCTAGTTCTATCAGAGAGAAAAGGCCGACCCCTAGCTCACCACAACCTCCCTTCAGGAAGTTATAGAGAGCTATAAGGTCTCCTGAGCCTCCTCTTCTCCAGACTGAGCAATCGCAGCTCCCTCAGCCGCTCCCCATAAGGCCTGTGCTCCAGATCCCATGGATGTCCCTTCCAACTGAAGTAGTTTAGTCAATTCTAGTCTGTTTATTCTGGTCTAGTCTATTCTGTTCTATTCTACAAAATGCTTTCCAGTTTCTAGATGAGGTACTGAATTCTGTTACTAATTCGGAAGTTACTGACTATTGAGGCCATTCTTATACCTACCATATATAAATTCCTGCAGTGTGGCTTTGATGCAGGGGTGGAGAGTAGAGCTGTGTCAGGCCTCTGCTCAAACAGTTCCTGGTCAATCTGCAGCTGTTAAAATTGCAGTCGTATGGGTCAAACAGCTTTTCTTATCTCTTACTTTGGCTGCAGCTTGACTGATGAGTGGTGAATTTGTCTTCATAGGAAATTCCTGCTGCGCTTCCTTGTCAGGGATACTTCTTCCCTTGGGATGGAGTAGCAGGCATCAAGTTCTTTTTGTACTAGGTCCCTGCTTAGATTGGCAAGGGGAGAGTGTGATGTCCCCTCAGCCACAGAAAGCTGAGCCCACTGGATAGCCAGGTGAATCCCGAAACAGGAACTTTATTTCATCTTTTATTATTTCTCTGCCACTCATTATTGCGCTATCACATTATCCATGGCCCTTTTCTCATGTTCATAAGGATCTTCCTTTTTCTTTCTGCTGTTAGAAGTGAAGCATTAGTAATACAGGGATAATTTGATACGTGTAACTTACGTACAAAGGATCTTAAAGACATTTGGCAAGAAAAAGATTCTGACTTTTTCAAAAAAGGGATTGGTTAGATCTAATTTCTTTTAGCAGATGTCAAGATAAAAAGCTCTAAACACCCAAAAGTTATTCCACTCATTTTAGGAAAAAAATGTAGAGATACAGTGCCAGCATCATTTATCTGTGTTATTAATTCACATACAAGGGCTGTAAGGCATAAGATTTCTGTGTGTATGTGTGGGTTTGTATGAATGTCAATTAGCATGAACTGGGATGGAGTTTCTGTTGCATTGAAGACAAATGGTTTTGGAGTCCTGCCAATTTTGATGCAATTTCCCACAAAATAAAACTTTCTCATTTTGCTAAGTAGCTGTTGTAATGAAGCCGTCTTGGCAATGATATACATAATTTGTTGCAGAGATAACACAAACCTAGAAGTTGGGAGAAGACTTCCAACTTTCACAGCAGGTTCATGTTGTGTTCCAAATGGAGCAGTGAAGAAGGAAATCATGTGCCTCCTCCCTGTTTTTAAAATAAGCTTGATGGATTTATCACTTGGATCTTCTGATGCGGTGTCTGTAGAAACTGGGGGCTGAAGCTGACAGCCCAGGAAGTCCCCTCCTGTTCTTTTTTCTGGATTCTGTTTTGACAATTAAGTTGACAATAAATTAATAACATTTACTGGCATTACTGTTTCTTTATAGGACAAAAAAGAGACTTTGATCTGGAAAGGAAGAGAAAATGTTTCAATCTCTACTAAGCAGTGTGTTTTCTTTAAAATAAATACAATAGAATATTGAACTATGTCATATGATCTCATTTCCCTAAAGCCAAAGTAAATTCTAAAGCAAAAATATAATGTTGGAATAAAATTTTGCTTTTTGTCTTAAATCTGGACATTTATTCAGAATTCGTTTATTGGAAATGTTGAAAGTATTTGTTCTTCTGACTTAGAGAAAATACGTATCTTGGAAAACTCTGACATATAAACCTAATCCTCTTCTTTAAAAAGTGAGGATCTGATTGCTTGTGCTAGTTAACAAAATGCTAGTGTGCAGGACCATTGGTAGCTATTCTTTCTGGATAAAACAGGAGATGAAAGTAGGCCTATAACATCTCCTTGCAAGTTGTATGTTTTTGACTTCTATGTCTTGGTCAAACTGTAGCTTAAGTTTCACTTTCTGCTGCCTTAAATCCTCTAGTCCTTCGGTTTCAATACATATTTCTTCATTTCTTCTCTGAACTGTTTACATAGTACTGATAATAATGGTTACAGAGCAGCTGTATGGCCCCCAGCCCCTGAATGAGTAAATATTATTGAATCTGTACTATAGTAAGTTTTGGATCTCCAGTAAATTGAAGTAGTTTGGTTTATGAAGAACTATTACTTTAATGGAGATCTTTTTACATCCAAAAAGATAGTAATTGGGGACATGGGCGAGAACAGCTTTGTAAACTCATAATATTGCACAGTTCCAGCATTTTAAAGTCAATATGTTTCAGTATCTGGCTTACTGAAATGCTGAGTTTACTATAGTTATGATTGTAACTGTGATGAATAATTTTGTGCTCTTTCAGCGGATCATAGATTGAACTTGTGAACATGAACATGGAGCCACTCTGAGGCTTGCCAGAAAACCTTCATGAACTTCATTAAGTACAGATCCAGTACTGGTCACAGACCACTAGTGTTAGGAACATGAGTGAGTAGTACCATAAATGCTCAACTTACTAAGTAAGTACAAAATAAGAATATAAAAATTCCTTCTTAAAGAATTGGAAAGCAGAGGGTTATATTGATCGGGAGATTTTTCTAAAGGGTGTGAATGTTAACCCCAAGATTTAGAACGAAGGTTTTTTTCCAGCTTCCTGTCAGCATATACAACGATGTGCAGCATTGAGGTGTGTTTAGCCTGTTTCATTCTCCTGAATTAACCTGAGCAATAACAGCCTACTTTGTCCTCTCTTCTGAAGACAGAAAGTGACTTGTGAAGGGAATCTGGAAACTACTTTCATGCTGCATGTATACCCAGCTTCAGGTGTGTTAAAAAGTGAATCAGCTGATAACCCCTCTGTTATAAAGAAATGTGGGTATGATTACAGGCTGGAGAGGTGGGCCCGTGCCAACCTCATGAAGTTCAACCAGGCCAAGTGCAAGGTCCTGCATCTGGGTCATGGCAATCCCAGGCACAAATACAGGCTGGGCGGAGAATGGATTGAGAGCAGCCCTGAGGAGAAGGACTTGGGAGTGCTGGTGGACGAGAGGCTCAACATGAGCCAGCAATGTGCCCTTGCAGCTCAGAAGGCCAACCGCATTCTGGGCTGCATCAAGAGGAGCGTGGCCAGCAGGTTGAGAGAGGTGATTCTCCCCCTCTAGACCCCACCTGGAGTACTGCGTCCAGTTCTGGAGTCCCCAACATAAGAAGGACATGGACCAGTTGGAGAGGGTCCAGAGGAGGGCCACAAAGATGATCAGAGGGCTGGAGCACCTCTCCTATGAAGACAGACTGAGAGAGTTGGGGCTGTTCAGCCTAGAGAAGAGGAGGCTCTGGGGAGACCTGATAGCGGTCTTGCAGTACCTCAAGGGGGCCTACAGGAAAGATGGGGAGAGGCTGTTCAGTAGGGCCTGTTGTGATAGGACAAGGGGTAATGGGTTTAAATTAGAAGGAAGTAGGTTTGCCTACAGGTTGCCCAGAGAGGTGGTGGATGCCCCATCTCTGGAAACGTTCAAGGCCAGGCTGGATGAGGCTCTGAGCAACCTGATCTAGTCAGGGATGTCCCTGGTCCTTGCAGGGGGGTTGGACTAGATGACCTTTGAAGGTCCCTTCCAACTCTAACCATTCTATGATTTTATGATCTAAAAGCTTTGTGCATATTCTTAACTGAGCCTGTATCCTTCCCATGGAGTTAACTTTCTATTTGTATACTAATTATAGTATAAATATATATGATAATATTAATATATAATTATATATTATAATAAAGTGCATAAGCACACATTCTGAATGTTTTCCTATGACTGTACCTTCACATTCTTATTTGATGCCCTGTTTTGAGGGGCTGCAGGTAGGATAGAGTGCAACAGTAGGCTGTGTTTTTTTGCAGTAGAAGATAAGTTCTATCTTTTCTGCTTTCAGAGGTGAAAGCTGTGCTGTGCAGCTCAGTGATGATCAAGATGTTGTAGGAAGACATTGATTTATTACAATACAATATAAAATTGTAGGCTCAAATGAGTGTTCTCATTGGAGATCACAGTGGAGATGTTGATTCAGAGGAACTCTTGCAGAGGGAGAAGGGTTTTTCTTGTTGTGTTTATGTTGCTTGATAGCATGAACCAGACGACAAAGAGGGAAGAGGAGCAACCATCTTGAAGAAATGTTCACCGACCACATATTTAAATTTCTTGTTCAGATTAATGTCATATCATGATAAGAACTGGGTAACAAAAATTGTTCTCTCAGTCTAATGCTTTGTCAATGTCACCATTCTCTACATCTCACTATGGGCCTCCCTTACTCCATTATGTCAAGACAGTGACTTATCTTCCATTTCACGTCCTTTTAAATTCTTACCCAACAGACTGCCTCTCACACATTTTGTCTGTTGCTGCCTCCAACAAAGTAACTCACTCAGCTTGCATCAACAAGGTTCAAACATGATAAATGTTCAACACCATTTCTCAAACGCAGTAAATACGTCTATACAGCTGCTGATGAGGAGGCATGAAGTTTAGGAGCACAGCATGCTCATAAACCTGTCCACCTTCTGTCTATGTGCTGACTTGCAGACAGCCTATGAACTGTCGGTATGGGTGTTGTGAAAGCTATGCATGAGAGTGGAGGGGTAGACAAGTTGTTTAAATGAACCATTAAAGACAATCTCTTCAAGATGGGATTGTGGTATGTTGGCAGGGTGGTGGTGAGGAAACATATGTTAAGTGTTACTGTTCTGTTCTGTGATTAGTGTGGTTGTCATCAAGTTGTGGTTTATCTTAACTTTTCTAAGATGCCAGTAAGCAGTAATATCCAAGTTCTTTGCTGTCACTGAATTCACACCCACACCAACTCCCTAAAATGCGACATTCTCAATTTAAATGTATTTCTGTGGGAGCTCAGTGATTTAAAAAAAAAAAAATCCCTAAAAATGAGAGATCATAATTAATTACTGCCATTAATAAGTGAATTTTTCAGTTTTATGGGGGCATAAGCATAGGAAGAAAACAAAATTCCTGTTCGATCTTATGTGAATATTTCCTTATTCAAAGCTATTGTTGTCTGGAGAGAAGAGCACAGAGAATGTGGGTAATGAAAACAGATTTTATAAATATCATTGCTATTGTAGCTATACTGAAACATATGTTGTCATCACAATCTCATTTTTCAGAGTGTTTAAACTGGGGCAAATTCCTTGCTGACTTACGCTTGAAGTTAGGAGATTTGCAGATGGTGTGAATCACATGGGAATGTGACCAGTATTTTTGTAAACCTTTAGTTTTATGAGGTGGATAACACCCAGAAGTACGTTTCTATCAACAGACAAAACCACAGCTAGGGCGGTGGCAGAACAAACTTCCTGCAGTGTTTTGCAGTGTGCAATCACAGGGAAATTTCTCCAAGTAAGAAGGGAAGGTAGTTCAATATCCGTTGCCCATTCAATCTCTGGCCTCTTTTCTGCAGTAATGATAAAATTTGTTGCTAAACATAATGATTTTTTAATATATATATAGCTTTGCAAATAAACAGATAACTTTGGGTTTGTTTTTTTCTTTGTTGAAGTTTGCAAATAAATATCAAATGGTCCTTATTTTCTTTCTATGAAGCTGTGTACAACATTAATATTTACTAAGAGAAGTAAATTTCTCCTCTGTCTGAGATCAGTCCCTGGCATGTTTCCAAAATGCTGTCTGCTTAGCTATCTGTTTAGCATTGTCGCTAGAGGCCAGTCATTTTTATTTCAGAGGATTTGTTTATTGTGTGGCCTTTGGAGAGGTGAGGTGGCTGATGTCCATGCATATGTGTGTTTAGTGGTTTTAATTGCCACCCTGGAGCAAATTAGATTGCATAGCTAGAAGATATTGAACAGTTTATAAAATACCTTCATTTACAAAGACAAAATGATGGCAATTCATAAGGTGAAGTGACCTGACTGGGCTCTGTTACATTATTTGCCTCCAAATGAGCTACTCTGCCAAGAGGCTGATAAGTGTGGCAATTTCTGAGGTGAAACGGACCTTGAGCGTAGCGGGATGCTGTTCTAGAGTGTTCAGCACCTCCCATCGGCTGATGTATGGGAGGCAGGTCGCTGTGCTGCATCCAGCTGAAATGTAAACAGACAGAAGATTGTTCCTCTGAAGAGTGGCCAGAACACTGCACCTCCTGTGAAAGCATTGTGAGGTACTTAATGGAGGCAAGTAGTTAGTTATATGGGTTTCATAGGGAAAAACGACAACTCCAGCCACACAATGCCCTCGGGCAATACAATCCTACACAAGGTTAGTTATAAGTGAAAGAGGAAGATATTTCCTAATTAATTATGTAAACCATGCTGCAGCACCACCCAATCTTATTTTCAGTAATAGAATATAATTTATGGCACAGTTACATAGTGTACTGTGAGAAACCACCAATCTTAAGAAGCTACACCTTTGTTTTCATTGTTTCTCATTTGCAGGTTTAGAATTAGGATACATAGCATTGTGACATTAAAAAACTGACACAAAAAACCCATGCCCCTTCCAAATGTGGCAGTTTCTTTATATTCCTTCTAATTGTGAGCCTATTTAATGTTATGCTTTCACAGCTTTTCACTGTAACTGAGAAATAGAAATATGCTCTTTTTTTTTGTAAATTGAAATAGATATCTTCATGTAATCACTGGATTTCTATTCCTGGGATTTAATAAAATATAAACTATTATAGAACTTTTATGAAATATAGTTCTTTTATGAAAAGAACTGAGGAGGATTTATTTCTCTCAGCCTCCTTCTGGAGAGATGCGGAAACTTTTACTGAGGAAACTTTCCCCCAGTCCTGTGTCCTTGACACCAGACCTCAATCTGTTTCTTGCAGGTAGAGCAGGAATGTCTCTTATCACAGTCACAATTTGCAGGTGTCCCAAAAGGTTTGTCTGTGAAGCTATTGTATTTACACTTACTGGTTCCTTAAAAACGATGTACTTAATATTGTCAGATTTGTTTCAATGCAATTAGATACCATGCATGTGTAACATAAAATAAACTGCATGCCAGCAAATAAAGAACAGATTTTGGACTATGGAGTTGGGAACACTGGTTAAAAAGAGGAAGCAAAAAATAAGGAAATCTAAATGTGTAGTATATTTGAGGCTGATCTCTTTTCCAAACTGTCATTTAGGATATCTTCAAGGCTTAGCTGCATTAGTTAAGGCTAGCTTAACAGAGCTCTGCCTTAATGGTTCTGTTTTTCAGAGCGACCTAGTTCTTCATCCTGTCTCTGTCTTCAGTGAGTCTTTAGAGGCTTTTCTAGACTTCTTGAAGGGGGTCCACCTTATGACTCCAGTGTTCAGGTTCCTCGTGTTGTTGTCTCAGACCAATCTTTCCTCACAGCATGAGCTGGATCTTGTACTGGCTATCATTCCGTGATTATCTCAAATTCCTGCTTGCTGTTACTGACTACCAAAAGGAAGAGCACAGCACGTTTACTTTTTCTGCCCACCCCTGCCACACACCCAGGGAATTTCAGTTCATCTCTAATAGGAAAAAAGCTGTTACCACCGTACGTTATTAAAAACAGCTGTCACTCAAAGCTCATAACAGTTTTCTATCTTAAAGCTGCAAGTACCAGCGCAGTCAGGTGAAGGGAATTTAAGGGAGATGCAAAGGATCACAAAGTAAATCAGTGGCACAGCTAGGAACAGAGGCAGCTCTCTTACCTGTTACAGGACCGTCCTTCCCCCTTTCTGTCAATGCTGTCAGTGCTGATGTTGATACCCAATTACAAACAAGTGTGTGCTCCTGACTTGCATGGTTGTTACCTTCTACACAGTTGGCCCAGCTTGAGAATGAGACCTGTTCAAGAAGTATGAAATAAGCTTTATTCTTTACAATTGTACCTTCTACACAGTTTCTGTAGTTTGCTGTTTTACCTTAGTCTAAACATCGGTTGCAGATCTAATTCCTAACTTGTAGAGATACTGCATCCATGGGGAGAAATGCTTCACTTAGAATCACATTTTATAGTTCCCTTTGTGGTTTATTCCAGCGCTTCAACTTGTCATAGTTGAATAAATTCAATTCCGTAGAGTGCTCTTGTAAATTGTCACACTTTTGATTTTAAATATGCTTTAGTGTGATGAACGCAGCATTAGAGTGGGATGCAAAGTAATGCTTAGATTTGTGGATTACAGCTCTAGGTTTTATTCTCAAGCTTCTCACCAGATTATTATATGAATCATGGACAGGTCATTTTCAGACTTTCTGCTCCTGCATTCCATATACGTCAAATGAATATTTTACCTATACAGTAAGTCTGTGTTGACACCCAGCTGGTTATTTTTTGAACAGGCAGTAGGCATGCTGTAACGTGTCATAGAATGGTTGTTCCACTCATATACTAATTACCTAACTGCTACCTTATACTTCCATCATCTTTTTATTGAGAACAAATACTTTCCTGGGTTTGTAAATTTTCTAAAGAGAAATTATTGTTTTATATTACAAGGTGTTTATATTATTATTTTTTATGTACTTACGAGGTGACTATCATAGTGAGCTTTCATTCCTAGGCAAGCAGGAGAAATGTTGTTACTAGAACACAAACATAAAGTTAACAACATTCTTTGAGATCTTGAATGAAATATGCAGAGGGTTATTACAGCTGTTTTCTTTCCAATAAAACATTATCAAGTACTCTTATCTTTATGGGCACTTTTATCTGCTGTGCTTTAAAAGGAGGGAGTAATTACCATTGTGTCTGAATCCATTGGTTAATAGAAGAAATGGAAGGACGTGAGCAAAAGACGTGTCTCCATTAATGAGATTTGAGGTAAAGGGTCTAAAACCTGCTGGAATTTAGGAAGGGCATGTTTTGCTCTGGAGTAGGCTACTTTTGAGGAATTTCCTTGATAATGAATAGTGGCTTAATAATAACTAAGCTGATACTAATTTGGAATTAATATCTGAAGTAGTTTTAACAACTAATAAAAAGGAGCTGTTGTGTATGCATTAAATCTGGAATAGCAAATCTGATGTATTTCTGTGTTTCAGGCAGTTAATGACTTCCCACTATAAAGATGCATTCATTTGTGAAATAGTTTTATGCCATTTGGAAGTTTGAGCAGAAAATTGTAGCCGATATGTGAGAAGAAATCTGGAAAGCAATAATGCTGACAAGGCTATAGATATGATTTTACAGTGTGACAGATTAATGGGTTCTAGGTGTCATGTAGGAGTATCCCATGTTTTGTTTTAACTGGTTGGTTCTTAAGGGAGTGTGTTGGGGAAGCTAGTTTCTCATATTTTCTCTGGAAAGAGAGGAAGGGAGGCAATGCATCTGACTACTCTTTGAATGAGCATTCAGTACAATGAATGTTTGAATGAGCGTTCATTACAATATTTGAAAAAAACCCTGTTTTTCAGATAATTGCCTTTGATGAACTTCGGACAGACTTCAAAAGCCCAATAGACCAGTGCAACCCTGTCCACGCAGTGAGTACAACCAGTGGCTTGCTAAACAACAGCTACTAAAGAAAGGGAGATGAACCAAGCTATCAGGGAAAGGATGAGTGTGGAAATTAATGTAGAGTCTGTTGTGAAGTCAAATGTAATTTGAAAAGTTGATTTATTGGGCCAGTCTTAGGAAGCCAGATGGCAACTCTTTACGCTAGTAGCTTTCCTTTTTTTTTTGCTGGAGGAGGCAGGAAAATAATTTGTAAGTTCAAAAACTGAAGGATATGTAATGTGATGCCAATGCTTTCTTCTTATTTTTTCGTTCTGTGGCACAAGTTTTCCTTTTTGAAATCATTTGCTTTCTCTGCATTCAAGCATGGGATGACCACTTTCTCTCATACTGCCTGTATCAATGAGTCAAAAGCTTGAAGGGATTTGGTAAGAGGTACATTCCTAGACTTTTCTGTCCCATGGCATGGCCCTAAATAGTCCTGTACTTTAAGAGTAAGTTACACATTCTGCTATAGAAAAGGTTAAATATCACCCTGGCACCGTAAACTCAGTTTTACCTAATGGATCAAAATGCAACACAAATTTAAGCATATGAAAATTTCTCTATTAATTAAAGCTGTAATCTGGGGTGATTTAGCTGACTGCAGTAAAAAGGTGTCATATTTGTACCACCACAACTGCAAGCAGAACTTGGTTCCCTGTCATCCCACTGGGAATTACAATGATTATGCCAGGTGCGGAATTTGATCTTTATCAAAGTATCAAGTTATTAAATTGTCTACAAATGATAACCAGATTCAATAACTAGTACTTTGCCATTTAACCTTGTTTCATAACTCAGCAGAGGATTTGCGGTACTGCTTAGACCACTGATTATTTTAAACATAATCTTTACATGAATCCTCAAATAAGAAGGCTTGTTTACTACTGACTAAGACATAAGCAAAGAATGAGAACAGAAGAAAGAAATTATATGAAAAAAATCCTATAGATTACTTCAGTTGAAGTAATCTAGTTTTGAATTTACTGGAAATAATTTGATTTTGAATTCACTTTATCTGTTTTTCTTCTCATCTTGAGAACTGCACACAAGAAATGTGTATTTATATGTACCAAATTCCTGTAATTTTTTCACTTCCTGAAACTTGTAAGATGCTCCACGGAAATAATTTCCTTTTATTTTAAAATTGTAATGGAATTCATCTACAGGATAAAAAAAAAACCTTAAATCTCTATTTCAGTCATATTAGTGGTGTAATAAAAAATTTAAATCATAGAGTTTCCAGTAAAACACAGCAAAGTATTCTGTGATCAGCTTTCTGCAGTTTCACAGGCACATCTGCACAGGCAACAAGCAGGACCCGAGGTAATGGCCACAAGTTGTACCAGAGGAGGTTTAGGTTGGACGTGAGGAAAAACTTTTTCTCCCAAAGAGTGGTCAGGCACTGGAATGGCCTGCCCAGGGAGCTGGTGGAGTTGCTGTCCCTGGCAGTGTTCAAGAGGCGGCTTGATGAGGAGCTACAAGATATGGTTTAGTAGCTCTGGCACCAATGGTAGTGGGAAGACGGTTGGACTAGATGATCTCATAGGTCCCATCCATCCATGTGATTCTATGATTCTATGATTCTATGTTCATTCTCATATTTGCAACCGTGAGTCTAAAATTTCTGAATCTCCTTTGAATCACAGACACCAGAGAGAAGCACAATATTTGTCCGGTGCCTATCAAGCTTCCGCTCTCTCAGTCTCTCTCCAAAATGATCCTTTTTTAAAAAAAATGGCTTAATCTTGGGGACAGGAAAGAAAGAGAGACATTTTGTTGGAGAGTCGAACTTGGAACAAATTTAAAACATGTGAAAAGCAGAAAGCTTACAGAGAGTTGGCTTCTGATGTTGGTATATTTCATTACTTGTTTAAAAAAGGTTGTTGTTCAGAATATTTTTCCCCTTGTCTAAATGAAAATATGACCAGATAGTCTTCTGAGGAGAAAAAACCCACTCTACGTTCTGCAGTGTAACCAACAGTAGAATCTTTCATAGTAACTCCAGTGAAGGGGTTATGTGCAAATCTGATTATACTTGTGAATTTCTCATTATAGGCCAGTTAAAAGAAAACCTGTCTTTGACTTTTCTTCTTTCTGTGAATCAAGCTTAGAGTATCTTTCGAGTCACACTGCTTACGTACAGTGACTTTCAATATTTAATGAATGCATCTGTTGGTTAAAGTGGCATTTCTAGGACATTTCAGATGTTCTTCACTAATGGGTTAAATTCTAATATCACATGTTGTTCAGGCACCCTGTTAATGATAGAGGAAGGGCTGCCATACCAACTTTGTAGTTGTTTTTCCCATTCAGAATTATCTTGAAACCAGAGGTTAAGTACCTGAAAATGCAAGACTGATTCATTGCTCAGATTGACACCATTGGATAGAGCTACAAATGCTGACTTGAAATAGGGTGGAGCCTCTGGTTCAAGGCTAACACAGACTTGAATCCCCAGTTTATATTGTTACACCCAGCAACAGATGAAAAAATAACTTATTGGGACTTTGAAACAGGTAAACCATTTGGCTTGCAAGCAGTAGGTAAGAAGTGAATACTATCAGTTAAATAACGTGTTGCTTCCCTGCAGCCATTAATTGGGATCTAGATACACAGTAACTGTAATATATTCTCTTTAATTTATAACACCAGCTAATCTCCTCTCTTTTTCCCGCTTTTCTTGACAGAGAGAGCGGCTGAGAAATATTGAGCGTATTTGCTTCCTCCTGCGAAAGGTGAGCATAAACTAGCCTACAATTTCTGAAGTTTATGAGAATTAAAGCCATCAAGGGGCAATGTGCGTTGATTTGCTCTTTGAACGATCCTCACACTCCATGGATGAAAGGCTGGATTCTACTCCAGAAGTAGATGTCATGATGACTTTGTAAGGACCAAGTAAGACAAATTGTAAACGTTTAATATAATAGAAGATTTCTAGATAAGAACTGAAGCTTCAGAACATCAGCCCATTCATTTTGGAATGTGCTTTTTGAGACAGTGAATCGTTTTGCAGTTGCAGCTTCAGGTGCTTTTATAGCCCTATTAGCTGGTGGTATTGTTGTAGCACAGGCTTTAGAAATACCCTTTTTCTGAACAGTGGCTTATAATTTGATAAACTAAATGTTTTATTAGCTACATATTTAATGTTTGCTTTTTTAATTGTCTGAATAGAATAGTTAATATAGTATTTATTTTAACTTGACACAGGAGACATGCTGGGTGCCTCAGTTTCTGAGGGATGTGAAGGAGCTGATAAATTGTAGGACTGATAGATTCATGGGTTATTCATCTGTAGCTTGAAAGAGGCTTTTCATAAACACTCATTGTTCTCGTGACTCTGTCCCATTAAAGTCAAAATAATCATAGTTCCAAACTATTTTATTCTATATATTCAAGTTTCTATAAACTGCCTTCAGCAGAGTAGTGATGGAGAAATTATTCTTAAAGTGTGAACAGCCAACATTCACATACACATTCTGAAGTGTGGACTGTTGGCTGCATCCTAATAAAGCTAAGAACTAAATTCAGACATGGTTTTAAGAAACTGATGGCCTCATCCTTAGAGGTTTGGGGAAAGCCAGTGCTAGGGATTATTTGTTTGGGGTGATCCAAAGGTGTAACTGTGACTCCATGCAGAATCTATGAAGCATCATTCTCTGATCAGTCAGAACCCGAGTCGTATCGATTTGGCACCATTATGAGCATGTGAGTGTTAGGAGCCACATTTAAGTGCTTAGCCTGTTTATGACACTAGAGATATAAAAATAAGAGAAAATACTTATCACAAGTTGCTTTACTGGTGAGTGGTAATGTATTAATATATGTGAGCCCAATGGGAATGCCTTGCTTGCATCAGTGTCAATTTTATTGAGCCTCAGTCTCACTGTGAACGGCAAAATGAAGCATTTTGGCTAATTACAGACTCTGTATTCATAAGGGATTGGCTTGCTTCTGGTTCACTTAAACTGTTTATTAATTCAGCCTCTTCTTCAAAGTTCTTTGGGGACACATTTGTTTTAATTGAGGGATTACATGCAAGAAGAGGAAGGTGCAATAACTAGAGAGATTTGTAGTCTCAAATCTGACAGCCACTAAAAATAGCTTTAGTTTATGTAGTATAAAGGATTCACTGTTGGGCAAAATTCTGGAAAAACAGTAAAGAATTGAGTGCCACTGTTACACAGGAAAATAGCAATTAGGATGCTTTCAGCAAGCACTAAATATATCCATCGTTATGACATTGTGTGGCTTTAGGTCTATTTATCTTTCTATGAAACAAAAACATATCTGTTTCCCTATGTCTTGAAGTTAGATAATTCTTTTCATGGACTTTTAAAACAGGAATATCTTTCTAGTTCTGACATGAGAACATAATGCTTAAGATCTGCTGTAAATCTGCTCTTTAAAGAGGTTATAGGTGGCTATAAAAATATGTTTGGTTTCATTATATCTAGGGTTTAGAAGAGGTTCTTGGCAATTATTAAATAGACATTCAGTATGTTCTATAAGTCTGATCCCAGTTGGCAAACAGTTTCTTAAGAATGGATTTTTGATTTTTATCTCCAAAATACTTGGAGAAGATTGTTAACAAACTGTGACCCAGTATGTGATATGTCACCAGATATTATATAACTTATTTACATTTTCCAAAATAGAATGGAAGATGTAATTGTTCTGCAGCTAGGCAGATGTTTGATTTGGGGAAAATGTTTCTATATCATTAAAACAAGTAGGGATCATGTGAAGCAGATATATATATATATATATATATATATATGGCGCTGGTGTGTGCACATGTTTTTACGATGCTATAGAGTTAGATCGGCCTAAGTTTTCTGGTTACAGGAGAATTATTATGTATAAAGAACCTATGAACTTTGTATAAACAATATTATATTGGTCAAATATCTTCTATCCTGATGTAAATGAGTGGAAGGACTTATTTTCTGAAGCCAGCCCAAAGTGAGGTTCTCTGAGGATACAAGTATCTCATTTAATTCAGTGATATGTTTTGGGGGCTTTATAGTATACGTATATGGGTTCATCTGTGTGCTTGTTAAACTGTTGAATGTCCACCAATGTCCCCTGTGTGGGCATTGGTGTGTCATACAAGTGTTACATGATTCATGTAGAACATACACTAGTTTTGGCAAATGCTGTGGAGTCTGTATCTGTGCACTCTTTTTTGCTAAATTGCTTTTGTTTCTCTAAGGATATGATTACATGAGACGTGACAGTGCTGTACAGAGAAGTACAAACTAGTTGTGAATGAGCTGTCCTGGGGAGTGTAATAGGTGAGGCGTGCCATATAGGTCTACCGTGATTTTAATGATTAAATATTTTGGTGGAGTATTAAAACATATTCAGTTCATGGTGACAGCAACATTACAATATTGTAATTGCAGTTGTATTTCAAGAAACCTACCTACATGATCGATTTCTGTTGGATATACTTATTTTAGCACAAAGGACAATGAAGAATTTCCTAGATTAAAACACAGTCTATTTAATTAATCAACCACAGTAGTATTGTTATTTTAAAATTTGAGGAAATTTAAATTAAGTTGTGATTAGGCTAAGCATCGTAATTTTTTAATTAATCTGATAAATCCTTACTAAGGAGGAGTGTTGATTGAACTTGCTTTCTGTTCAGCGAATGTATTTCAGACTTCAGTTTGCTCATGTCAAACACTGCTACACAATATAAGTGACCTTTCTCAAATTATCAGCAAATATTTGTTTTTAAATGCCATTAAGATAAAGTAAGACTGATTCATGAACAACAAAACTGGAACTGGAACTTACCTGGGAGAGAATTGAGGTAGATAAAAGGCAGCCTTTTACTCATTTTCCTACTGTAATGTAACATTTTAGTTAAGTTAGGCATACAATTCGTAAAATTGCAAGTGTAACAGAATATTGTGCCAGAGTTCAATACTTTTTCTTTATTTTATCTGCGGGTATTTCATGGTTGTTTTAGTTTTGGCCTTGGTTTTGGGGGTTTTTTTTTGGTTTTTTTTGGTGTGGTGTTTTGTTTTGTTTTGGTTTTTTTTTTGCAAGTCCTGAAGTGGTGATTGGAAAAGAGCAAATTCAGCAAGAAATCTAACCACAGGCAAGGTGACATTAATCTCAAAGATGTTCCAGATGAACATGAACTGTCTTGAAAAATACAAACAAATACACAGACAAAAAACCCTGCAGGGACAACTTTTGAATAACCAAACTTAGCCTGTTCAGCACTCCAGTACTAGCAGTAGCAACAGCAACAGTAGATAGTAAATCAAGAGCTGGAGTATTAAAAAAAAAAAAACCACCTCAAAACCTCTTCAGCTAATCTTTTTTGTAGCAAGTTTTAGTGTTTTGGTTAGGAGGCTGGGAGTTACCAATATTTGGTCTGTTCTAGTACTTCTATCACTGGTTTCCAGTGGAGCTGGATCTGTGGTAATAATAGTGGAAATTCATTCTGTACTGAATAGTTCTAGTGTTTACCAGATTAAATTCTGGCTTTTACTACTCTGCAAAAATAAAATGAATCCATCTTTTAAATTTATATTCCATAGTATATACCCTAATACACATCACAGTTATGTTATGCTGTCTTTGCAGCTTTTGGTTAATAACCAAAACCAATGTTATCTTAAATAGCAATTATAGGAGACATTCCATCCAGACTGAGATACTGTAAAAAAAAAGTAAAACTTAGTGAACATAATATATAATTCCAGACACCTAAGTGTCTGCATACAATCTTGTTTTGGTATGTTTCCATATTTAAATATTCTGTAAAAAAAAAAAAAGTCAAAATTACTTACATGTATGAAAGTCAGTAATTCAGAGGCATGAGTAACAAGAAGGTTGAAGGGTTATGGGTTAACACCATACAGGTTCAGCTGTAGACAGAACATTCCAAGGACAAAGATAAGGCTTGATCCCGTGTCCATGTCATGCCTGTTTGTCAGTGTTGAATGCACATACTCAAAACTTGAAAAAAAAAACCACTGTGTGTTCAGCAAAACATTACTGAGTTCTCTGGATCAGCTAATAGGGAACAAGTTAGCTTTTTAGCCTTTCCTTAACAGCAGATGAAAACAGTATTTTCTGAGTATGGAGGTGGTTCTACTTTGTATGTAGATAAATATTATGGGAAGTCAGCATTTTTTTTAAAAGTAGCTTCATCTTTCCTTGTTTGTCCTTATTCAGCTGACATCTTATTTTCTGCATATTTTGGATGAAGGAAACAGACCAGTGTGCACTAGAGTAACTGCCATATAAAATAGTTTTTGTATTTGGACCTTGTTAAATTCCAGACCTGCACCTAGAATTCTCTGCCTGCAGCAGCTACAGTGGACATATCCCTTTGGAGAGTGTCAGGGGTCATAGAATCGTAGAATGGTTAGGGTTGGAAGGGACCTTTAAAGGCCGTCTAGTCCAACCCCCCTGCCAGGAGCAGGGACATCTCCAACCAGATCAGGTTGCTCAGAGCCCCGTCTAACCTGGCTTTGAATATTTCCAGGGATGAGGCATCCACCACCTCTCTGGGCAACCTGTTCCAGTGTTCCACCACCCTCATTGTAAAAAATTTTTTTCTTAATATCTAACCTGAATCTGCCTCCCTCTATTTTAAAACCATTACCCCTTGTCCTATCACAACAGGCCCTACTGAAGAATTTTTCCCTGTCTTTCTTATAAGCTGCAAGGTACTGCAAGGTCACCATATGGTCTCTCTCGAGGCTCCTCTTCTCCAGGTTGAACAGCCCCAACTCTCTCAGCCTGTCCTCATAGGAGAAGTGCTCCAGCCCTCTGATCATCTTTGTGGCCCTCCTCTGGACCCTCTCCAACTGGTCCAGTAGCTGATTTGTCACGGTAGCTATTTTGAGTTGACTGATCATATTCTTTTCTTCTTGATAAATTTGCTGGTTATTACGATGATCAGTCCTCCTGTTGTTCTGCTTCATAGTAACTGGCAAGCTTGAGATAATGTGTTGGGTTTTAAGTGTGTGTTTCTGGATATGTCAGTCAATTGCTTCATCGTGGATTTAAGGATTTATAGATGTGTGGCATTCTTTTAGCCAGTCTGCAGGCTGACACTCATTAGCAGAGCACTTCTCTAAGCCTATAGCATGGTTCATTAAGATGCTTAATGTAAGGTTATAAAAGAAAATTCAGCAAATGTGATGTACAAGCATAAGGAATTTTTAAAGTGATGTGCATTCATCCATGTATAAGGAAGAATCATACTTTCTTCCTGCAATTGAAAAAATCTCATAGGCAGAAACTACAGCAATAAGACAATTAGTTTGTTGCAGAACTGGGAATAGTAGCAATAGTTTTACCTTTTGTAGTGCTATAAATTTTTTACAACATCAGTAAAGATGTTTTAATTCCTCATTTAGTTACACTTAACAGAAAAATAAAATGTTGCAGCATAGCTGCACTAGAGAGAGAAGTCTGTAGGGTAAATACATACTAGGTAGGTGGTATACATTATATTCAGCACCTCCTAACTGGTAGTCAACATTTCATCTTTAAAGTTTAGGTGCTTGTGTTATCTAAGAAGAAAAAAACAGAATTTTTAATCTAGTTAGAAGGTATTTTTGCTGTTGAAACAGCAATGGTATTCTGCCTTGCAGGACAAAGAGGCTGATGTTTCTAGAGTTCTGATAAACTGCTGCTGTAACAAAGATCATAAAGGGAACAAAAAATGGCACCATGTGAAATTTTTCATGTTAATAGTAATTGTTACAATGATGGAGCACATGAACTCTCATTAGAGACCAAAGGCTTCATCGTTGTTACTGGTTTCTCAGTACGTTGCATTTCTTGGTATATCTAATGCTCTCTCTTTTCATATCTCATCAATATGATGAAACTGTTGACTCTTGGCTAATGATCTGCATAGCACGAAAACTGTCAGGAGACTCTTCCTACTGAGTGACTGGGAGCATAAACCTTAATCAAGAAACAATGTGGCTAAGTTCTGAAGAATTAATATAGAATTATCTATATAGAAAGCATCTACTGCAGGTACCCAGGTAATTATTCAATACTTTATCTCCCTTTGACTCAGTGCAATACAAAAACTTGTACCCAAGCAAGCGTTGCTGAGTATAAAATGATTTAAGTAGATACAATGTATTTTAGAAATAATTTTTATAATCTTAAATGCTTTTTGTCTTTTTTTTAAATCTTTCCACTGCAATCCAGTGGTTCAAAACACAGTTGGTTAATATCAAAAAGCTTCCTGAACATCCTTGGTTTATGAAGGGTTTGACTTCAAGTTTGACATTCATGTTTATCATTCATCTCTAAGACTGAAAACAAAACCAACTGTGATAGCCCTCTGTGGGCACTCTGTCTCTCCTTGACATTGACAGCTTCGAGTAATCTCTGTTTATTGCTCTGAGATGAAACATATTCAAGCATGAACCCATGTAAAATAAGCCTGGACTTAGATTTGGATTTGAAGTTCTTATAATTTAGACAAAAACTGCGTAGTGCGTTGTTGGTAGTTATGACCAAGTATGTCTGAATTTGCATAGAAATTCCCAGTGAAATTCAACAGAAACCACAAACATCAAACTCTGAGTAGAAAGAGGGGAAGCAATACGTGGTTTTTGATTAGACAATTCAGCACATGCCTTTATAGCACTTCACTGGAGGTAGTAATTCTTTAGTCCTTGGAAAGTCGTCATTTTCTTCCCTGTGGGTTTGGCTGTTACTGGGAGAAGACTGTGTCATGAGGGAAGGTGACTGGTACATATTTCCAAGAAGTCGGAGTGTCTTTTGTTCAGATCACAGTTTCATCTCTAGTTTTATCAGGATCTGACCTTTCTGTTAACTGACCTGATAAACAATATGAATATGAAACCATTGTTCAGTAATCCTTTTTTTAGAAATTTAAACATATGATCTGTTATTGTGACTACAGTGATATTCTGAATTAATATTATCGTATGAAAAGTCTTCATATTTTAAAGAAGTCTTCAGTAAATTTAAAAGGGTGGTTTCAGGATGTTCTATTTGTCGTCTTTCTGGAAGAAAATATAATACTGCTCTTGTTGTGATTACGTGCATATTCTGCTGTCTTACATTTTTGCCACTGTTTGAATTTTGATTCTTTTTAAAAAATCCTTAGTTGGATAATTTAATCTTTTAAAGGTCCTATTATGCTTCAGCCAGAGATTCCTTTAAGCAAGTCTTGGCTCTCCTTTTCTATTATGTTTTCATTAATGTTTGGTACAGCAATACTGTGACTTAAGTAATTGGGCCAGGTGCTACAAAAACCACGTGGTAATAAATATGAAGAGCATTTGTTTAAACTCAAAAGACATGTACACGACAGGAAAGGAAGGATTGTGCAGCTGATCTGATGATAGAAATCTTGTTTTCAGAGAGCTACTTAGTTTTCTTGTTAGCTAGCATAGTTTGAATCTCTTAGTTTTAACTGAAGCTAAAAACATTTGCTGTTTTTGAGGGGTCTGATGGTTCATTGAATTAATAATTGTATGTAGTCTTTAATCTCTACAGCAGCTGTTCAAATCCAACACAGTCTGTAATCAGACTCAAACTACTGTAGTCCAATTGATGAGTGTTGGGAGTAAAATTATCTTGTGTTGTATGCTTAGAGACATGATGCTTGCTCTACAGAAATACTAATAAACAATATGATGAGATAAATCTTTGTCAACATCATGGTGAGTATGAGCTACACCCTCCTGCACACATAATTAGCTCCTAAGCTGCCTCAGAAAAAAAAAATCTAGAGTTTGCATGCAGGCTCTGGAATAAAGGATATTTCTGTTTCTAAAGCATTAATTAGATCTGCAGATTTTGTAGGATGTAAGTTTGCCATGCTGTATGGATTCTGTCAGTTAGGACTTGGACTGAAATACAAAATACAATATCCTTCATAAAACTAAATTCATTTAAGTTCTCTTTTTTTTTTTTTTTGAGGTGACCTAGGGCTTTTTAAAGTATATCAGACTCTGAACATACGTGAGAGACATAAAACTGTATTCATATACAATTTTCAGTTTATGGAAATAATGACTTATGGATGAGTTATTTTTAGACAATTTGGTACAGCATCTCTCATTAGTCAAAAGAGCATGAGATAAACTTTAAATCTGCTATTAATGTAAGGCTGTCCTTAGGTTGTACACGTGAAAAAAAAAGAAGAATGTAGCTTGACAGGGGAAGTAGGGATATGGGAAAAGCAAGTAAAATATTTTTAACTGAAATATTATACACTTCCACTAGCTCTGTGTTGGTTTGATTGTTTTCTGCAGCTTACGTAAAAGAGGATGGAGTTATCATACTGATAGTGATTCACACTTGGTAGAGATTTTGTTTGCATCCAGAAACATGAGGGACATAATGATTTTCCCCCAAATCTTGCGATAAATTTGCAGTACAGACAAAACTTAGCTCTTCAGTACCTTTGTTGCTGAGGTGCCTTTCCCTCTGTTGCACTCGAATAGGAAATTTGCTACAGATCATCTAAAAGCTTCTCTCCTTCCTTCTCTTAAGTGTTTTCTGCCTACTCTTCTGTTACATTTATTATCTGTGAAGGGTGGAATGGGATAAAATGGGAGTGTGTCCTATTCAATCAGTCTCTTGGACACTCACATAATTTTAATTTCATCAGAAAGAGCGGAACTTGGCATGGGACCAAAGAGCTGGCAGTATTAATACTTTATGCACAAATAATCCCATAAATGTTGCTAGACTAGAAATAGTGCATCTCTTCACACTTTTCATTTTATTGTAAATATACCAGGTTCATATTACTATTACAGTTCAAGTACTGAACATGATCCCTTTCGTCCTTTGCTTGTATATGGTACCTTATCTGGAAAGAAAGTCCTTAAGATAGAACTTAAGAACTTAGAGGAAGTATAGTATTTCTGGCAGGCAATTCATTTACTACTGATGCTCATTTATTATGTGCGTTGTGCCATCACTATTTTTAGTCAAATTTACAAGTTCCAGAATTCAGCACTTTTCAAAGGTTGGAACATAACAATTGTTATTTTTAGCAATCATTACCTAAGGATGTCTGTGTGCTTACCTAACGGTAATGAAAAGATACATCCCGCTGTGCCTGCACAGATACTCAAAGGAGAGGCAGGTTGTAGGGGAAAAAGTTACAAAATTATTACGAGCCTAAGAGTGAAGAGTTTAAACTTGTGACTTGGTCACAGTTTGATCCTTACCTGCTTTTTACTACAGGGAGTAACTAAGATTAGCCAGTGTGATGCCTGTTGGAAACTGTAATATCTTTTGGAGGGAGATACATATGATTATTCATAATATTATCACTCATGAAAATATGTACATATAAAACTATTTCAGGTTAACCAACTGTATTTTGCAGTTAATCTCATCTTTTAAGTGTTTATTCAATAATCAAAGTGGTAAAGAAAGTATCACCCTGTAATAGAGAACTTCTTGCCTTACAGTTCAGCCTCTTTCAGTACTGTTTTGGAGGATATGTAAACAGATGTCCTTACAATATCAGAACATCACAAGTAAGAGTAAAATAAGGCTGAAGATGCAGCAAAAATGTATATGAGTAACTGTTGCCTGTAACGTACTCCTGAGAGCAGTGCACTTCTCAGCTGCTTGGGGTAATGTAATTTATGCATCTGTTCCTCAGAGCTGTGTTGAAGATATTGGCAAAATTTGACTTGCTAATGGACTGTATTTGCTCTAATTTGGTATGCAATAAAGTAAATAATTGCATTTTAATAAACTAAAGAAACTGGATTTAAATCAAATGTCACTGTTGTTTAGCAGAACCTTAATTGTGTATTTAAGTCAGGATCAGACCCTACAAATTGCTCTATGCAATTACAAAAAGCAATATAATACCTAAAAATAGAGTGCACTGATTTTACCTCGTATCAGTTATATTGATCAAAATTGTTTCTGGTGGGACTTAAATGTCCCACCTTGCATTTAGATGCTGATGTTTTCAATACAGCTGTTAATATAGCCAGAGCAGGGATTGTCTTTACCATGTCTGCACTGTACCAAATCTGCTTCGTCAGATTGACAGTCTTTACATGCCAGATATGGAAACAGCCCTTTAGTGAACACTTAGTTTTCAGCATTTATGAAACTGCCAGTCTTAGGCAGACCCCCGGGAGAAGGCCTGAGGGCCCTTCCTGTGCCGTGCAGATGGCTGAACTTTGTTTTAATGATCACTGAGATCTCTGCATTCATAGACCTGCCTGTAAAAGGAGGGGCTGGTTTTCTAAATCCTAATGAGCAGCTGTGGTACTAATTGTCATTCTCATTGGTTTGGGGAGAGCAGACAAAGACGGCATGAGCTCTTGGAATGCCCCAACTGTAGGGAGTCCTGGCTGCTTGTGTCTGAAACGCAATAGTGAGGTAGGGCAAGAAAGCATTTATTACCCTATTTCGTGTCAGCATTGTGAAAATTAGAGAAGTTTGCACTCTAGGGTTGCTAACCCAGCTTCTATTACTGGTTCTGAATAAATGTTAAAAAAGAAAGGTTGTGAAGATATCTCCTAATCCCTGCTGAGTGGAAAAGAACAGTTTGCAGAGGAGATACACTGGTAAGGTCACAGCACATCTGCCTTAATGACGTGCCTTCCAAGGGCAGGGCACTTCTTGAATTGTCCTAGTGCTCTGCAGGCCTTACAGTGGAGAAGTCTTTTTAAAAATCTTTTTCGTAACCTCTTTACCTCTTGGCTGATATGACCTCCCATAGGCTCTGCAATACAGAAATATTTATAGATGTTCTTGAAAAATGTCCCATAAAGACATGATCTTCTTCTGTCACTCTCGTTAAAGTTATTATTTGTATTATGACAAAACTTAAATATTCTAGTCATAAAGTAGCTCCAGTGGAATCTATAGATTTAAAATACAATTATCCCTGTGTTGCAGAAGACAAAAATGAGACAATGAGAAATGAAACAATAGGCCTAAATATAGACATGTTTATAGTAGCTGGGGTGGAAAGAGCATCCAGAAATCCTGTATTTTAATATTAGATCTGGTACCATGTTACAGATGGATATGGAGTGCTTTGTGAAAATGATAGTTGTCTTTTGTGTTATTCATTTCATTGTCTGGTATTTGTGCTGTGGAGTGACTTATGTTCACATCCACTTAATACTGTTTAAAGAAATTCCAATAGTGCATTAGAATAATGAAATTTCCTTTACAAAGCATTTGCTTTGTGCTGCTTCACTTTATTGTGATCCAGAAAGGTGGAGGGCTGAAAACACAGATGTTGAGTCCTTCCTTTTATGTGTGCTCTGCATTTGGTCTGTAACAGTGAGTCTTGCCTGCATGCAGCGTTGCTCTCCCTCAGATAAAATGTAAAGCCGTGTACGTGAACTCAGTAGGTTCAACTGCAGGCTGTTCTTTTGATAATCTGGAATCTATTTTCCAGACACTTTCTTTTCAGCTGGTTGCATACATCTACGTAGCAAACTGCTAAATACTTTGAGGTTTGCATTACATGGTTTTGAAGTACTTAAAATGCTTTGTTTATAGGCTTGTGTTATAACAATTTTAAATAAACAACTGAATTTCTAAGGGATTGTTATAAGCAACCAGAGAACAGAGCTTGTAGAGACACAAGCAAGCATGGATTTTAACAGGAGAATTGAAAGAAATTGAACCTGAAAATTTGGAATGAAAACCTCTGTATATTTACTGTGACAGTATTGTATTGGGCTCTAGGGCAGCCTTTCAGAAAAGGTTTTGGAAGTCAAATATCTCAAATCATTTAAAGTAGATTAGAAAGATAAATTTTTCCAGTGTAAGTGGGAAGTCTTCCAGTATTTCAACAGTAACTTTAATGTGTTTTATGTGTGTAATCAATGCAAGCAGTATGTTTAAAACTGTTGCAAATGTTAAGATATGTCGTCTGTGTATTTAAGTTATACATAGTTGACCTTGCTTCTTTGGTTTGTGTAGCAGCAGGAGCAAACAGATATGATTCATTTGTTTCAATGTATGTACACTCCCCATACATACACAGTCTGGCCTAATGCACGTGCTACTGCTATTTTTCTGTTTGTGTCTGCTTTATTTTTTTCACTTGTTTGCACTACACTTCTGACTTTTGTGGTCTCTGTTCAATTAGGAGAATTTCAGAGTCATTAAATAATCAGCTCTCTTTGGTCTCACGTCTTTAATTGAGCAGCTTGCACTCCCCTGCAACCCAGGTTAGCTCTGGCAGGCTCTGTTAGGGTGGGCTTTAAAGGGTAATTAAAATAACTCCTGTGTTTTGAAAACCTTCGGTACATCTCAGTCTCCTCTTTCCCTGCTGCTGATGACGACCAGTTGTACATGTCAGCTTTAGCAAGGGATATCGTAGAAAAAAACAGAAAGTGAGCACCATAGTGAAAAGCTGCAGCCATCCTTTAATAGAAGTAGGTGCAGCAGCATTAACCGCTGTGATACAGCAGCATGCACTTCGATTAGGCCTGATTTGGGGCTTTGCAATGATTCCACGGTGTTTTCAGTTTCTTCCTGCACTTAGGTGGATGGAAAAGGGCTTGTGTATTTGTAAGGTGAACAACTTGTTTCCACTTGGGTGGTCCCCAGAGCTCTTACATTATGTGAAGGAGATTCAACTTCTCTTCATTTTTTTCCCCTGCCATCTGTGGGAGGAGGATGCAGGCATTAAGAAGGGAAGTTATCTCAACCTCTAACAGTTTAATGAAGAATCTCAGAAGCCCTGGGAAGGATAGAGTGTCCAATGGCTGGGAATTTCTGAGCATGGTGTAAAATCTGTGGTTACAGTATGGAGGCTGGCGTGCACAAATGGAGACTGATGTATACTCAGAGTCTTTTGAGGAAAGAAACAGCAGTTCTGTGAGAATTGTGGTTATTGTTTAGCACTCAGGAGTATTGGTCCTAAGCAAAGTGCTGGGAAGAGGTATGAGGTCTTGACATTTCAGTGGCTTAACAGTGACTAGGAGAACAGTTTGATTCACTTGTCACAGTTGATTTTTTAAGCACAAGAATTTAATCTCACTGATGAAGATAGATTACTATTCCTGTTAGAATATCTTCCCCGTTTCAGTTTCTGAAGGTATTTTATGTGCCCTGTTCACTGGGGAGACAAACTGTAGGAGTCATTCTATGTCAAAAAGATATAAAGTTCTGTAAAAACAAAATTACATTTGAGAAGGAGGTATCCATATGTAATAAACAGAATAAAGAGGGAAAAGATCCGTTTATCTTTTGTGCAAAACCAAAATACTATATTTAGGAAATAGGAAACAATACAATTGTTTAGGACTGAGCTTCCTGAGAGATGCCCTTCTGCAGTTGCGATCTACAGAGGTCTTTGTCTTCCTGTAAACACAAAGAAGCTGCTGACAGGTGCTTAGCTTCACTACTTGTTTTTCCATGCTTTAGTTCAGCCCAATCTAGATGTCTATATACAGCAAAGCCTGCTTTATTTTCTTTGGAATTAGAGGGGAAGAACCTGTCTACATGCGCATGTATGTCTGTACTACTTTGTGTGAGGATGTATTTAAGATTTATGGTCAAATGGTAATGACATGCTATCAACCTAAGATTTTACATTTTAGATGCAAATGATGGATTGTGAATAAGGATTTTGAATATTTGTCAATATGGATATTTACTTAAATATACATATCAGGGAAAAACTTAGAAAGGTACAGTAGTTTTCTTTCCCTTGCTTATGTTATAGCAAAAGGTGTTTCTGATTATCAGCATTTTGGTCCAGAAGCTGACTTCCTTTTCAAGCTTTCCTATGATTTTTCCACAAGTAAGTGTCAGCCAGCAGAATTTCTGGTGGTAAATTTGTAATGCCATTCATTAGCTTAGGACTAAAAGTGACCAAGTTGCAGCCCTTAAGAATTGTGCTGCTTTGCCAGTTTTCCTTCAGCTCTGTGTTTCATAACCATCTCAAGATTTCATCTTGAGGTGCATCAGAAAGCAGAGGTCGTTACCTGAAGCAAGGTGTTCCTGGTTCAAAATAGAAATAGACTGTTTATATCCTAACATGTTTACCATGTTCACATGCTCTCCCAGAAATGAATAAGTTTAATTCCTATTGCACAGCTATCCGTATCACAGAAGTCACTCCTGCAGTTAAGCCTCAGCAGAAGCAACAAGGATTGACAGTTGCTTTCTCAACCAGCATTCTTCTCATGTTTACTCAAGTTGATTGAAAGTGCCCATTGATTTCACTGTGTCAAACTGCAGCATGATTCTTACAGCCAAGAACTGACGCAATATTATTTTTAGTTATTTAGTTTTTCGGCTATTCAGTTGACTTTTCCTCACAAGCTTTGCTGTTAGTGCCTTTCTACACTTTATGCTTTCGGTTCTCTCACCTGCTTTTAGATTTGGTCTCTTAGGTGAATCGTTTGAATATAAACTGTAATTGGCTTTGCAGGCTGTGCTTTGTTTGCTTCTTTGCATGAATTCTCTTCAGAAACTGTGCTCAGCACTGATCCTTTATTTATTTATGTCTACCTGAAAGTATGACTCCAAGGAAAGCGTGAAGAGACATAAACGACCCATTTGTTGTCCTATCAAAAGCAGAGGTAGATTTAATTTACAGCAGAAACTGTGATTGGAAAGTGACACTGTTTCTGAGAGTCCACTGCTTCCTTTGTTTTCTTTCTAGCTTCATAGCAGATTGTTTTGTTTTGTTTTTTAAGCTCTGCATAAATTTTCACTACGGGTTTTTCTTCCCTGTTATTACTAGCCAGCCCACTGATCAGGCACCAGGGTTGTGTTCTTGCTAAGTTTGTGGATTGTGTTGGAATCAGAAATCAAATAGGTGATAATGAATGTAATATGCTTTCAAGTGTTGTGATGTTCAGTGGGTAGACGTAGATCATGAAGACCTTTCTTGTCTGCAATTTGTGATGAAGGTGAATCATTCTTTGGGGAAAGGTTATAGTCGTGTTGTAAATCACTTTCTAAAAATGAAAAAAAATACAGCAGTCGTAAATAACTACCATCTGGAATCTGAACTATGTAATTGTATTATGATTTGTCATCCAGGTAACATAAGCTTCAAGTAGCGAAGTTAAGTGAAAGTAAAAGAAATAAGTTCCATGTGAGGTGGAAAGACTCCTAGAACCAAGAAGATGGAATTCATTGCAGCACAGCTGTGTAGGAGTAGGTAGGCATTGGGAGTAGCTGTATAGCAGGTTTTACATTATTTTAAATAATATGGCTCACTAATTATTTGACAAATGAAAATGAATTTACAGGAAAAGAAGCCCCTCAAATACTTTTTGTGATTTAACTTTAGTTAGTGTAGCTCTAAGATGCAGCAAGGCATGCAGATGAACTGTGTATGGGATTGTCTGGCTTTGAGAAATATGTACTGCTGGAAATTAGTCTTCTGTGACTTTAATGAAGGAAAAAAATAGAGATTTCTGAGAAAAAGCATTGGAAGAAAACAAGAGAAGAAAGACAGCTAAAAAAATGGGAAAACAGTGAAAAAAGCAAATTGCCTTTAGAAATAACTACTCTGAATCAACATCACACAAATTTCTGCTTCTGCCAGCTGCCCATTCACTTTCTCTTTTAATAGAAAGAATCATCTTGGATCTGAAACAAGTAGTGTGGGGAGCCATGGATTTACTAAGGAAGTGAGTTTCCCGTCTTAGTGGGTTTTAGCTTGCAATGGTAGAAGCAGCCTTTTATTTTTCCAAAAACACTCCACCAGTATAGAATTGAAGCTTCAGTAATAGCTACATTCAAGGCCAGGTTGGATGAGGCTCTGAGCAACCTGATCTGGTTGGAGATGTCCCTGCTCCTTGCAGGGGGGTTGGACTAGATGGCCTTTGAAGGTCCCTTCCAACTCAAACTATTCTATGATTCTATGATTCCTTTCTGAAGGCATCAGTAATGAAATTTAGTTCTTTAACAACTCTTTCACAGACATTGATTTAGTCTCACAGTGCTTGTGTGAGGGAGGCAGTAATATAATCTCAATTTTGTAGACAGAAATCTGGAGCACCAGCTAAGATGGTAAGTGATTTATCCCATGTCTCTCAACAAGTCCCTGGAATACAGCCGTGGTTATAACTTTGACAAACTTGGCACTGCGTCTTATGCTCACTGCTCATAGCCAAGCTGTCTGTCAACTGAGGCATATGTAGGAACACAGGAGACTTGCAGAGATGGTTTGTTTTCTGAAAAACTGCTTAGGTGACTAAAATCAAAAAGGTGTTTTACTGACATCTGTTATTTCTGTTCCTTTCTTTTTAGCTGGTGTTGCCAGAGTACTCTATCCATAGCCTTTTCTGCGTAATGTTTTTGTGCGCTCAAGAGTGGCTTACACTGGGGTTAAATGTTCCTCTGCTTTTTTATCACTTCTGGAGGTAAGTCCATCCCTTATATGCTGACTGCTTGTTAGCCTTAACTTGCCAACTCAACACACATGCAGATTATATGAACTAATATCTTTTGCCTATAAGCAACTGAATCTTACATTTCCACAGAAAAAGTAAGTATTTTTCATGAACGTTTACGATAGGTAAAGAAAAGACATAATATAAATGTGGCTTTCAGTTACTAACTTAGATATATATTCCAAAGGGTGTCAGGATGCACTCACCACAATTGAATTAAAACTTGGAAATTAAATAGGCTGGAATCTGAAAGTGGAACTGGATGAGGCTCTAAATACTTCACAGAGAAGGAGCTGTAAGGCAGTTCATATCTGAAAGATCTTGGACCTAGTCATTCAGGCCTAGCAAGGAAACCTTTCGACTGGAATTGTGCAATGAAGACTGGATAGATTAAGATAATTTTGCTTCTCATCTTCTTTGGCATCTTTTTCTCTTTTTTTTTTTTTTTTTTTTCTTTTTTCCCTTCAGTATAATATAAGTTATTTCTTGCTGTATGGTAGAGAATTCTGTTCTGCAAGAGAAGTCTGTCTTAGAGACTCTTGAAGTAGGGATTGCAGTAGATGAAGAGCTGTTGTCTTCACCCTGCCCATGTGAAAAAGTGGGGAGTGTTTCTGTTGTGGATCTCTGTTATGTGTTTATATTCACTGAGGAGCTTTCAGAGTTGACCACATAAGACCTACTGTTGAGCAGCTTTAATGTTTTCTTGACAGGCAGTGCTGCTGCTGCTGCTGCATATTCCTCTCCATTCTAGGGGAGGATCAGTCTTCTGTTGCCTCTGAAAATAACCAAGAGACATTAGCTTTTGTGGTTGTCTGTTTGGAGTCTTCTAGTTTTGCATTTCCACAACGTTTGTAAAAGCATAGATGATTTTTGCCTCTCAGGATCTCTGTGTTACAAAGATACGTATGGCAGTAGATAACTCTTGTTGTGAAGTAGCTTGAACAATAATTCTGTAAAGAAGGGAAAACCATTATTTCAACCAGCAACTAAAAAGTAGATGGCAAGTCAACTCATGGCTCAGGGAGTGGTGTTACAGTCAGGGCTTTGGGTATCTTGACCATGGGGCATGCTTTGAGAAGCCCGGTCTACTAGGGGTGGATGGCATACACTTAAACGAGAAGGGGAAGAGTGTGCTTGGACGTAGGCTTGCCAGACTTGTCCGGAGGGCTTTAAACTAGTGTTGCTGGGGGAGGGGGAGCACAGTTCAGCCCACGGCTGTCAGCATGGCGCCAGTGCCAGCACCAAGTGCCCAGAAGCCGGGGAAGGATCGCAGGTAGGTGCAAATGAACCTAATCTGCGAGACAAAAGAACACCTGTCACTCCAGCCAGCAAGTCGGTTTTATCGGGGGCCCTGCTGAAGTGTCTCTATACCAATGCACGCAGCATGGGGAATAAACAGGAAGAGCTGGAGATGCGTGCACACGAGCAGGGCTACGACCTTGTTGGCATCACGGAGACGTGGTGGGATGACTCTTACGACTGGAGCGTCAACATGGAGGGGTACAGGCTTTTTAGAAAAGACAGGCAGGGAAGACGAGGAGGGGGTGTAGCTCTCTATGTCAGCAACCGGCTGGAGTGCGTGGAGCTCCTCCTGGGGATGGGGGAGGAGCTGACAGAGAGCTTATGGGTCAAGATCAGAGGACAGGGACGGACGGGGGATGTTACGGTGGGGGTCTGTTACAGGCCGCCTGGCCAGGAAGACAGAGCGGATGAGGCGCTCTATAGCCAGATAGGAGCAGCCTCACAGCGGTCACCAGCCCTGGTCCTCATGGGGGACTTCAACCACCCCGACATCTGTTGGAGAGACAACACGGCAGGGCACAGGCAGTCCAGGAGGTTCCTGGAATGCGTGGATGACAACTTCCTCCTGCAGGCGCTAGAGGAGCCGACAAGGAGAGGTGCCATGCTGGACCTTGTGCT
>WHYT01016508.1:44639-102376 GCA_009806455.1 Tetrax tetrax | reverse complement strand
GTCTGTGTCTGCATACATGACAGAGAGAAAGTAAGTAGAAAGGCCCAGGCTCACAGAAGCTGGTGGGTGCCTGACTCACACTGAGATAGATGGGGCATGATAATCCGAGCAGGAGGTTTTCAAGCAGTAACTTTGTGGGTTTGGGCTGAGTGCCTTTACCTGCCAGTCCTCTTCACGGAGCCGAGAGTGGAGAGCATGGCAGTTACGCTAGACAAGCTCCATTGGTAGTGCAAGTAGAGGTGGCAAGGCATGGCTGGAGAGAGAAACATTTTTTAATCTACATTTTTGTGTTGGCTGAAAGACCCCGTCAAAGCCAGCTGCATAGTGTGGTCTAGCATTTCTGCTGGGACTCCACTGTTGTGCAGCTTCCTCTGAGCCCTGCTTCCTTTATTCTAAAATTCTAATCCAAAATCCACTGCCTGTAAAATGGAGCCGTGACAATATACTGCAATGTCTTTACTTTTCAGAGTTGCATTTAATATGTATGGATTTGCTCCAGCTGGTGTCTGCATCTTATGTTTCTTCTGCTGCATGGAGCTTTTTCCAAAGGGAACAAAATAATGCAGTTTCATGGGAAACTTTGCTGGTCCTGCTGGGAGTTGCTAGTTGAAGTTTTAAAGATCAAACGCGCAAAAGCAAAACGGTTTTGTTTCTTCACTGTTCGAATTCAGACATCAGACTGCACTTTAATAAGCTCAAACACAGCTTGTGGTGCAGTAGGATGTCGATAATTAATTTTTTATTTCTTTAGTGCTTTTTGATAGCCATCTTGAATACACCGTAATTAAGATGCTTTGGAGAGACAGAAAGAATGCAAAGGAAAGCACAGACCATTACAGTCAGACCTGAGGAACAGACAGTAAAGGGTTATAAAAATCAAAGTGCTCTGTATGCTTCAGAAGGATACTTTCATATTGTGTCTTTCTTTTACATTCAGCATGATCTACACTTTGGTGAGCTCTTAACTGAAAGATCATCATTAAAGACTGTGAACAACAAAGGCTGGAGGTGCAAGGACGAATGAGCCAAGTGATGCATGATTAAAAAAAAAAATCAAAAAGAGGAAAACTTTGAACCCAAGAAGTAAATAGAGTATGTAAAAGAGACACCCAGCAAGAAGCAGCAGAATACTATGGGAGAATGGCCGAGTTAACTGTGTTTCTCTCCTATTTCTCCATGTGTGGCAGTAAATGAGTTTGAAAACCCAAACAAAACAAAACAAAAAAGCAACAAGGTGGGCCAAGTTACACAACTATTCACCTCTCCAGGGATAATGCTGTTTGGTTTAGTGGATTCATTATAAACTATAGTTCGTACTGTCTTCCAGGGAGCAAAGTTTCATTTCTTAATGACTGTTCTGGACTGAGGAAGCAGAGGGCAAGATCATCTTACACGGAAAGAACAGCTATACAACACATTCTGAAAATGAGCACCAACTGGAGTTCTGATAAGATGTGTGACTGTTCTGCAGGGATGTTCATGTGACAAATCAAACAGGGATGTCAAATCTTGTGGAATTGCTTCAGTGGGTTTTTTCCACCTGTAACAACAAATAACAAAAGAATTTGCAGTTGCAATGTTCTGTTTTCTATTAATATGCCACTCCTTTAGGTGAAAATCCAGTATATTTCTGTACTTCATTTGTAATGCACCGGTAACATACAGCGATATGTGTAAGTACGTTGAGATTGACCTACTCATGCCAAGCATTTATCAGAACAGTGTTACTCTGATTGGGAAGAAAAAGAAAAAAGGTAAAAGCTACATATATTAAGGAGGATTGTAACGTAAGTATAAAGGTATTACATTCATCACAATGCTGGATAACAAAATACTGGACCAGCTAATCGTGGTCTGTACTTCTGTTTTGCAGCTTTATTTCTGCTGTCAAATTTAATCTGAAACAAATATACAAAGTCTTTGTCTTGTATGACATTCATATTGAAAGATGTTCAGTTTTTTATAATTTAAACTTTTTAGTTTTTATCATATAATTCTCATTTAAATTAATATATATGGGCTATATATCTTTGTATATAAATGTATATACAAATACATATCTACATAAATACTCACAATCTATTTGTATTTTAGGTTAATCTGTTTGATTGACAGGTCAAAGACATCAAGTGTCCAGAACTGCTGCTAAATATATTCCAGCACTGAACCTAGTAGACCAGGGCTGGTTCCCTCAAAGTCACTAAGGTATTTCAATGCAGCCACTGGTGCTCTGAGTAGTTGGCAAGCCTGTAAGATCAAGACCATGTATACACAGAGACCACATGTATCTCGCACTGTACCAAACTCTGAGGACTTTTTAGTGTGGATGCAGGACTTCAGCAGGAGAAATGCAGTCTCACACTCAACACCACATCTGTGCTACCATACCCTGTTTCAGAGCATGGTGCAGAAGTAATGGCAATAGTGAATGTTCTCAAGACCAGATTTGTCATTTTCTCCGTTAGACTTGCCAGCCATATTGTAAGAGAAGCAGCCCAAAGAAAGGAAGGAAGAATGAGTGATACAAGATATCTGTTACCCCCTTAATCTGTGGCTGTGTATCTGGCTAAACACAAGCTAAGCATACTTTGACCAAGGGAAGCAAGGGAAGTAAAGAACTGCATAGCTGTTGATGAAGAACAGAAAAAATGCTGTGATCTTTCAGTCACAAGGCAGTCTCTTCCCCTTGTTACATTTTTAAGGGAGAAATAATCCATGCTATCTCTTTTGCCTCCAGTTCCTCCCTGTTGACTGGTGGAGGCTAGAGATTTCCTCCCCAAGCCTGCTCCTTTCCCGTCTCTTCCTGGAAGAATGAATGTCATTACTTAAAAGTAGCAATTTTGTTCTCTTAAATGTTCTGGTGATACAGACAAATCCCCCAAAAGTCATAAGAAAACACATCATCTCCCTTTGGTCCTTTGAACAGGCATGCAATGAGCACATGCTTAAATGAGTGTTCCTTTTCCTCGTTTGCACCATCTGTGAAGTGAAAATGGTGATACCTGGCTTGTGGAATCTTTCCATATATAAAGTACTCTTCCCCTCCCGTAACTGTTGAATCCGCTTAGAGGAAAAAGGTGGGAGATGGAAAAAAATGTGAGAGGATGCGACCTGGATGAGCTGCTTACCAAAGGGGCAGCTATGAGGTGTGCTGGCCTGTAGCTGCCTGTTCCTGGAACTGGAGAGAAGGCAGCTTTGTTGGCAAGGTGTTGCTCTGTGGTTCTGCCTGTCCTATTTATAGTCAGGTAATTGCAGCAATGCTGAATAAAATTGTTGCTGCTATGACTGTTTCGGTTTCAAATACAGCAAATCAATGCTGATAGCAGAATGCTTCGCCTACAAATAATTAACTGCACTTAAGCTGTCAGAAATGTTTTTCCATCTGTTTCCTTGGGCCATACTTTTCGTTTTGCACTAAGCCGCTGAAGGGGGAAGAAAAAGTTCTTCAACCTACACCTTCTTACAGAAACTGCACTGATGTTGTTATGATCAGCCACTGCTGTCGGGGTTATGATTATTCATACATTAGTATAGGTATTAGCAATCCCTTTCTTTTTCTTTCTCCCCACACAGATATTTTTGTAAAAAAAAAAAAAAATCTTCTTGCAGGGCATTGTCCAAAATCCTTGAATTTACTGAAGATTTTCTGTTGTTTTCAATAGACTTCATTTAATGTCCATTACACCAGAGCTACATGGGAAATAGGTTCATGTTGGAAAATACCTAGAGTTTTGCCAGTAGGGATCCTGTCCTTTAGGTGAGCATGCCAGACTGTCACAGGAAGTTATACCAACTTGGTAAAAATTTTACTTCATGGAAGTTAATGGAAATCTTGCCTCCTACTTCATGTGAGCCCCACATAGCATCGTACAAGTTCCAATGAGAAGTCAATGGAAATGAAAAATAGAAGAAAAACCTGCAAAATCAATAAGTTTAGTTAATAAAAAAATGTTATTGGATGTTAGATAAAGCTTGAGTTGTGACAACTAGAACAGGAGATCAAAAGGTTCAAATAAAGCAAGATTTTTTTTTTATTTTTTTTTTTTAATTTGGGGAGCAACAAATGTTAGATGACCATCCGTGCTGCATTGAACTTTGCCTTGATGATCTCAGTCAGTATTCCAGCTCTGGTGAGCTTTTGATCATTCATTGCTCATGAGCACATTATTCTGTTTTATTTTTGTTCTGCACACTTATGCAATTGTAGGTGAGAAGAAAGGAAAATTTAGCTCTAAAATGCAGCATTCCCCTTTTTAAATTACAGATAACCTGTGAATATGCTGTAACAGAATTCTAATGATGTGTTTCAGTGGTACGCCTCGACCTAAGAATGAACCTATTAGCTGCAGATAATATTTGCTGTAATTTAATAAATGAGAGTTCTAGAAATATTTTTAAGTGCTTACACAATTGAAGTGGTAATTTTCTTAAGTTGTTGGCCACCTTCTTATGTAAGAGAACATGTACTTATGTGGCCCAATTCCATGACTTTTTAGGCAGTCAAACTTTCAGTAAAGCTCTGAGGGGTGTAAAGCAGTTTGTAATTTTTTTTTTCTTATAATGAGACTCCATGTTTAGGTCATATATTATAGAAATGGAGTGAAGAGTTAAAAAGCTAAATTCTCTTATTTAGTCCAAAGCTTGAATTAGAGGTTGCTCCTTTTATCCTATGAAGTATCCCTAATATCACCAGTCTCCTGACAGATCTGAAGAAATCTGACTGTGCCACTTTTCTGACAGTTTCAGTCTTGTTAAGCAGATTTGCAACCACTGATCACTAACATGAAACACTGAGTGGAAAGCATACCTCCTACAAAGCATGCTGAGATTTATGGAAATGTCTTACACAACAGAGATCTAGTCTTACGGAATAGTTCTCACCTATGCATAGTAATACAGAGTACCAAACAAATAATAGTACAAGAAATATATAGTACAAGTAGTATAGTACATGCAAAGCAGAATTTCTGCTCCATCTGTAATATTTTTTTTATAACACAGTGTTTTGCTTGGTGTAGAAAGCAATATAAATTACAAGAGAAGAAAATCAGGCTACAGCAGCTAACAGGAATGCGAAGTCTGACCATAGCTATTTCTAAACATGGAAATCAGCTAATTTGATAGAAATAATTTTTATTCTGAAGTACAAATAAAGCCACATGTTTATAAGAACATGATATCTAAATGTACTTATCTGCTTTAAAATGGATTTGTTATTAGACTAGATCAGAAGCATTTTGAAGCACAGAAGTTACCTCCATTTGGGAAAGAATGATAGATTTTTATAGATACAAACCAGCTGCAAAACAGAAGAGCTGTTCATGGTCAGGAATGTGGGCCAGTTGCAAGCACTGGTGTAAGCACTCTCTTACCTTTCCTGGTGCGGAGTCATGCAGGACATCAGTGCCCATCTAGCCTTGGAGTCAATGCACTTGATTTTGCACTGCAGTGGTTGTGGAGCATTCACAGGTTAACTTCACTGTGGGACCAGTGGTTTATAATCAGAAAGGAAGTAAAACCCCCTGGGAATTTGGCCACTTAATATTTCAGTTTTAGATCCTTGAGTTCAACAGTCAAGTAGACTGGTTTTTTATATGTATGTACATATTTTCTAAGAGATAGCATGAGGTGGACTATAAAGGAATCTAAGCTTTTTCTATATCCCTTTTATCGTCCATTTATAAGCCTTTAAATACTCTTCAGTATTTAACTTCATGCTCCTTGATATGCACATACACACACAAGCTATCTAGAAGCTAAATAAATTATTGTCTGTTGATAGAATGAACAAAGGGAAGTTGTCTTCTGTTTTCTCTGTGCGTCTACCACGTATAGCAGGTCCAAACAGTAATATTACTTATGAGATTATACTGAGCAAGAAGAGGAAGCCGTATTGGACTGCAGTGTCTTTTCTAACAAGTTCATTTAAAATTCATTTTTGACAGGCGCTGCTGGCGAGTTCAGAGGAGCTGCTGTGCAGTCATTGTAAGCCACACCACCTCAGGTCATCTGAGAGTCTTTTTTCAAGGGATGTTGAAGGCATTCTCCAAATGTGCCCATGCTTTGACTCTGCCCTTGAAAACCTAAATGCGATTATCAAGGTCTGTGGGAGAAAAATTAAAGCTGATCAGTCCTGCATGTCATCCAGGGCATTCTCATTCTTACAGCAGCAGCCAGCACTTTGGCTTTGAGTATCTGTGAAGGAATCTGTTTTATTTTCTGTCATGGATTTGCCTTACGAGAGCCAGCAACGTCCCTTAAAGTTAATAATAAGTAAGATTGTTAAGTTGTATTGGAAAATGTGAATCATTCTTTCAAAATCTGTTGCCTTTAAGTAGAAGCATTATTTATCTTCCAAAAGCTTCCTGAAGTGCTAGCGGCAGCAGCAGAATTTCAATGTACCTTCCTTCTCTCATTCATCATTTGAAGTCTATAACAGTAAGCAATGAATCTTTAATGAACCTTGTCAAACTTCCTCAAAACTGTAATAGCACTTTCATAAGCTTCAAAGAAGTTCAGAAACAATTTGTTATGACTGTATTTATGTTTTTTCTCTATGAGCGCTCAGCCCAGTGCTGCTGGACACTGATACATCACTGGATTAGAAAGTCTTGTCCCTGTGTTTCTAGTGTAAATGAAAACCTATGTAGCAAACATCAGAAGGATATTTTCCAGTGAAATCCCAATAAAAGTTACCAGACTACAGAGATGCTTTTAAAGATATTTTTTTTTTAATGTTGTTGTTGTAAGTGTAATGAATCCATTGACTGTGTCTGGAGACAATCTTTTATCCCAGTGCACTGGGAGTAATTATAAATTCGTTATGCTTTATTCATGCAATTGTAGGTCCCTGTTTTCTTTCTGTAGCATGTTCTAACATCCATATCTCCAGCAGTTATCTTGTTCCCAGAGCTTGGTACAAATTTTATCAGAGACAAATAGTGTGTTCTCAAATGAGGACATTACTTTTGTCATTTCTTGTTTTGTCATCTTGTTTTTGTGCCTCACCCTGCTAGAGGCTAGTGTCTGAACTACTGCATGCAAGCACTGAGAACTCAAAGACCTGGAAATTTGTTTACTGCTAGCACAATCTTCGTAGTCACCAGTATTGTTGGCTACAAAAATAACCTGCTCTTTTAAAAGTTTGCCCAGGAACTTTATGACCTGCAGGAACTCTGGATACAATTTCTCACCTCTGTTAAGGTGTCTCTCCATGGCTGCCTTGTTTAGTAAAGACAGAGCAACTGGTCAACAAAAGATTCTGATGCCTTGCAAAGCCCAAATGGAGCAGAGGTGCTTTGCCACATTCTTGCCAATGATCAGGAGCGACAGGTTCTTGGTAGGACTCCATCTTACCTTGCTGATTCTAACTGCTGGAGTGGCTCCTTGGGAACTGCTACTAGCTGGCCCACACTGAAATCAGCTTTCTTATTATGTTAAATGATGGGCTACTCCACCAGTTCTAGCTTTGTTTCTCTGGTGTTTCACATGAGCAATACTTTAAAGTGATATACTATTATGATGATTCTGTGATATAATAAAGCTGGAGAGGTGGAGCAAAAATATACAAGTTGTTTAATGGTCTTCTGCAAACTGGTACTGAGGTTACAGACTCCTTATATACTCTCAGGGTAGACAGGTATTTATCAATTGTGTCTAACAACAAAAATTTCCGTTTCAGCCACTGATAACTTAACATGCAGGCTACATGTGCAGAGCTGAATTTATCAGGAAAGCTTCTTCATCAACAGTGGGTAAAAGAGGTTACCAAGTGATATTGGAAGTGATGTGTTTTATTTGTTTTCGTGCCTCACCCTGCTAGAGGCTAGTGTCTGAACTACTGCATGCAAGCACTGAGAACTCAAAAGCCTGACTTTCGAGCCTGTGGTTTCTCCAGTACGTTCAGAAAACTCTCATAGTATTGGTCTGTATAATTCACCTGTGACTACCGACCCCTCTTCGCCTGAGGATCCAACTCACTGATTGGACTCTTGATCCACCTACAACTACCCACAGTGACTCAACTTCTAGCTATTTCTCTGTTCCTTCTTGGAAAGCTTCCTCCGTTGCCTGTCCTCTCAGTTTCCGCCAGGTGGTATCTGGAGCTACAACTTTCCACAAAAATGGGAAGTTTGTGTATTTACATGAGGTGTCCACGCGTGGCCCAGACAGCAGCATCCCAGGAAAACAGTATGGATGAGGTGGCTGTTCTGTGTTTTCACTGCAGGCAAAAGAGGCTGACCTTATCCTATGACAGATGCCAGTCTTTGGTAATCTAAGCCCTGTGATGGCGTGATCCTATCTGTAGATGTTCAAACCTGGCTGTTCATACTAACTGTCTAGCTCAGTAATCCCTATGGGGGCCAGAACCTTAGAAGAATGTCTTTGTCAATAGATGTGGTATGATCTGTCCATCATGTTAAGTCTCTTTGTGACCTCTTATAGCTGGAGATTAGTACAAGCTTCTGAAGCCTGAACATACATCCCTGAGGCATTAATTGTAACTATTTTTATATATATGCAAATATCCAAACTTTTTTATTCAAACTAAATTTATGGATTTGTGTTGCCATGGACTCTAGAATTGTATTTGATGTTGTTTGGGAAAAAAAGACTATTTTACTGCTTTGGAATGTATTTCCAGTTTCACTGAAAGTCCTCGTTCTTTTTGGTTATGAGATTGGCAAGACAGAAATTCCTAATGTATCACCTTTACAATTTATTATCAAATTCTTTCATGAACCACTTTGTCTTCTTTTTTTTTGGTGATCAGTACCAGAATTCTGAGTGTTTCTCTGCACCTACTTTTCTATGCCTCATCTTGTCATTTCTCCCTTTTTGTGATAGGATAATTGCATATATATTTAGTTTGGGTGATTTGAACAACATTTTTCTATTCTCTGTGTTATTCATTGTTCTGCTTCACATACAACTATGCATGTTTGATTTTTTTGTGTTTAAATTACAACTGCCATGAAGCAGAACTCTTGTCCGAGCTCTCCAACTGTGATAGCCAGTTGGGCAGATATCCAGCTGGGCAAATTGGACTGAGATATCCAGTTGGACCAATACCTTATTTGGATTTGAAATCCAAACCAGCCAGTTTTAAAACTGAAATAAAGCTGTGCGCTAGCCCTTGCAATGTATCATCTGTGGGCTGATGAGAGGCAACTTCTTTGCTCTGGCGTGTAAATGTGCCGCAGAAGCGTTGCTTCTGACAGGCCACCTGAAATGCACCTACACCCCCAAACAGAAGCGTTGCTCATCCTGATTTCTCAAGCTAAGAGGTACAGCATTGTAAGAGGGAGAGGAGAGAGGGAACACAGAAGTGGATGAAGAAAATTAACTTTGAGGAGAAGCAGGACAGTGTGGAAAATGTATAAGTTCTGAGAATGTCTGGCACTTGTAGCAGGTAAACTGGAGTATTTAGTGACCCACCATTTACCCAAGCAAAGGTCTCTGCCCACCATGGGAGTTGCTGTTCCAGGTCTCATTGCAGGGGTTTCTCAGTATTGACCCAAGCAGCTTACTTAGCTGCTTATCACCTATTTCCCTTCTTGAAGCTACTGCCCCTGCACCTCTGCTGACAAGACGGTTTGAGTGAGAGTTCTTCAGTCCACCTCAGTGAAACCTATCGGCTCATATTTGCCAGTCTTTTGAACTCATGTGATGATACTGAAGACTGTATTGTCCAGGGATCTTGCACATGTCTGCTGCCCCTAGTACTTCTTGCATGGAGCAGAGTGGGGTGGTCACAAACAGAAACATCTGAAACGGTGGCAGATGAAGGTGCTGCAGCTCCCACAGCAGTCAGTAAAGACACTACATGGAAAGTAATTACTTCTTTTTCTGGCACTCAGGGCATTATGTACTCGATGGGAGTGAGAAAAGACATTCAGATAAAATTAAAACTACTCTGGCCTTAAAATCTGGACTGAAAGTTTTTGGAGAGTTAGAGATTTGGATCATCTCTTTATTCTCTTATGACTGGGAATGGAAGAGAAAACACAGAAAAAAACCAAAAATCTGTTCTTCCCAAAGAGCCGGTTCTCTTCCTCCAACCTGAGGAGGCTGGTTTGTTTGAATAGTGAATGGTATGGGTAGGTGGTCCACTGGACAGGCCCACAAGACCTTTTGAGGTACATTTTCCGTGTCATTGCTGCAAACTTGAGAAGCAGAACTATTGTACCCTGACACAGATGCAGCATGTGATCGTGGTCAAAGGGCCCAACATGTCAACAGTTCCTTTACTTCACCTTTACAATGGAGATTAAGATATTATGTCTCACTGCTGCATTGTAAGGTTTATCTATAGCTTGCAAAGAAATTTGAATACATCGAGTGTGACGCATTTCACTAACAAAAGAAATCATTTTCTAATGAAGAGAGGCAGTGTATTTTAATATTTTAAATACATGACAAGGAAGCCTAGGTTTACTTCTGGTTATCCTAGTGACTTATTGTCATGAGACATCACCTTATTTACAAGAACATTGATTTCCCTCTCTCTCTAAAAGTGGGTGAATGTTGAAATATGTGATTTTGTAATGAATAAGGAAATTTCCAGATGGAAAGTATCAAAGAGGAAAGAACATTATCAATATCAGAGCTCATAAATGCAGGGTGCCTTGAAATCAAGGGATTTTGAATGGTTAACATGGTGCATGTCATATTAGGAAAGCTGCCCTGGCAGCAGAAGCCGTTAAAATGGTTTTGTTGAATGACTTTGTTTTTAAGAAATTGTAAGTTCTTATTTGCATAATAGCCCAACAATTTCATCAGCTCCTGTTTGTAGGAGATCTAATGCATTTTCTAAGTACCCTGAGCAGTTCACTGACACATGGCACAGAAGTCTTCCAGGTCTGACTGCACAATAGCTCTCAGGAATAGGCTAGTTGAGTGACAGTTGTCAGAATTATCTAGTTTTATTCACATTCAGCAAGCGAAGGGGGAGACAATGGTTAAGATAGTCTGTACAAGAGTGCTCCTGGAACCCTCTGGTTCAGGTCAGCGAAGTTAATTCCCGTGAGAATCTGTTTGAGAAGGAAAACTTACATAACTAATGTTGGTGCCTGACAAGTGATCACTCATTCCAATTACCAAAGAGCAATTTTTGCTCCCAGCAGCACAGCGGTTTGAGTTTTGACTTACTGAAATGATTTGTAATCGTGGATCAAAAATGCATTAATTTTCATTTAGAGTGTTTTATTTATTAGGCAAGCTGGGGCTGTACAGTGGCATAGCAATTCCATTACATTTACAGCTCAAAAAATGGCAGTTAAAAGCAAAAAGCCTAACATGCCAACCATTTATTATGCTGTCAGAAAGTTCGGCTGAAATCTTGGCAAGTCCTTAAGGGGTTGTTACGTTTTTGTCACGTTTCCAAGTGTACACAAATCATATCATTGACTTCTTAGAAAACTGGCAGTTTCTGTGTATGTAGCCAGGAAACAGCTCCTGTTCTCCAAGTTCTGAACTGTGGCTCCCAAGGTGGGACTGGGTCAATCATACCAGTGATGTGCAAAAGCCGGAATTTCTAAGGCTCTTTAAAATCCTGAGTAAATAACATAATTGATTTAGAGTTGATTTAGGTTTGGTTGTTGTAAAAGTATTTCATTTACTGTAGGAATTACAATCCTTCCTATCTTGTACCAGAAAACATATTAAAAGCCACTGCTACAAACTTTTAGCATTATCCTTTGACACCATAGTAAGAGTAGAAGTGCTGCTAATTTTGTATGTTAAATTTACCATCTGAGCCCAAGCTGAGACAGATATTAAACAATTTAATTTTATGTTTATGTTTATGTATATTTATTTATACATTTTCTCAGAAAACAATTTTGGTTTCACAATGAGACCAAACTCCTCACTGGCTTATTTGTAATTTGAGAATATTCTGCCTAAAAGATAAATAAAGCCTATAAATACTCAGTAGAGACAAAGGAGTGAAAAATAAGGAAAAAATATTCATTTCCATTTATAAATTTTAAAAATACGCTGTTCTTGAAATTGTTTACTTTTCTCTGTTGCTTTGGTAGTATCTTGGGGAAAAGCTGCTGGTTCATCTTCAGAAATGAGTTAATTGATGATTAGGCTGATGTAGCAAGGGGACGGACTCACTTCCCTGCTGTTTTTATTGCTACTAAGAGGTACCCTGTGGCTTGGAAAAAGGAAAAGGGAATATGCTCTACTGCTAAAACTGCTAAAAAAGCTATAGATGCTCAGATAAACCTGATAAAACATGCTGAAACACACTAAAACATACAAAAATTGCTTAAAATGCTAAAACACACTAAGCCTGCTAAAGCACACAAAACATACAAAAACCACAAACCATCAAAAAAAAACCATCAAAAAACCAAATGCACACAAAAGCAAAAAATGCAGTAAACAGTATAATATCCTACAACATGCTAAATAACATAAGACATGAAAATCACGTAAAACCCACCAAACCAGGAAAAACTGTAAGAACTACCTAAATGCTAAAACTGGAAAAGGAAATTTAAAAAAATAGTAAAATCGCAAAATTGCTAAAAGCTAAATAATGCTAAAAATGCATAAAAACCGCTGAAGGTGCAAGAGTTTGGTCTGAAGGGACAATTCTGTCCCTTCTTCTCTGAAGCATCTGAAGCACATATCATTCTGGAAGACTAGACTTCATGAGTAACACCCATGTCTCTGTACTGCAACCACTTTATTATTTTTATAGCATAGAACAATAATTTCTCTAATACAGATAACTTTTACTAATAACATTTGCTCACACATATATTGCTTCTAAGAATCTCGGGGACTCTCAACTTCTATTAGTGTTATAACAAAGATGTGACACGCAGGAGCAGTGCTGGCCTGTGCCACACCAGATGAATTGGCCAAGCAAACAGCTGTGTCCCTCCAGCAGCTCCAGCAGCTACTTACATCAGCTCTTATCCCTCTTCCACAGCTGGAGATTCAAGAAGACAGAGGGGTGAAGGTCAAACAGTCTGAACTTCAAAATAGATTTCTACAACTACTTTTAAAATTCCATCTTACTGATTAGATGTTTGGTGTCTGCTGGAGGACTGTGAGTACTTGTGATTCAGGTCATTCCTCCCATGAAGGGATGACATTTGATGTTCCTTGGATTAAACAAAGTTACCAGCTATCCTCTAAGCTATCACTGTCACTATCAGGTATCCATTAATCATAGCAAACATTCTCTTGGAGACTTAAAGAATAATTACACTATTTGCCTAATTACTTGTTGCATAGTTAACTGCTTGTTTTTACAGTAAAAAAAGATGGCAAGGGAAGCAGGCAGGCAATCAGGCTAAGTCCATGGATGGAGTAAAAAATTCACTTAACAATGGAGAACAGATGAGTGGGAATGGGAATCTAAAAGGATAAATAAATTTGTTCTGTCTTTCCATATATGCCTCCTACCAGTCATCCGAGTTCCAAGAAAACAGTTCCAAGTCTGGAGACAGAATTCCAAGTGTGGAGACCAGGAAGCTTGCAATTACTCAGAGCACAGGAGCAAAATAATCGTGGCGAGTACAATCCTGAACTCAAGCTGGCTGATTTCAATTTCTAATCAGACCTGTCTCATGGCACAGAGTAAATGACAATTGTAAGCACTGCAGGAGCTTGTTGCTGTCATGACTGAAGTCTGATCATTCTGTATCTGTTACTTAATTAAATTTGCTTATAAATTCCACATTATGTGACATTTAAGATACGATCTGAAGTTGTTCTTCATTTGGTTTCTTTTCACCTTTTAATCCATCATGGTTTCTAAACCCCAGCTTCTCCATTATGCTTTCTTCCCTGAAAAGCAGATAGTAGTTAGATCTGTTATTTTTACTTAACAGCCTGCTCCTTTTAAACTCATTCATACATTGAAGCAAAGGGCTGAGTACTCCATGGTGACTTAAACTTTGAATTGTTTTTATTAAATGTAACGGATCTGCTTAGCTATTTACGGAAGTAATTATATGGCTGCTGTTGTGTAGCATCCGAACATCTGTGATAGTACGAAAATTGTCACACAGGATTTCAGCCTTTGGGAATCATATTTCTGTTTTCAGATTTAACAGATCAGAGGCTATACAGAAAACGTGTGTACAAGCATCTCTTATGTCCTTTCCCTACTAGAGAGAAATCTGTAAGTGGAAACTTTGGACAAAAGAGCAGTCCAGAGAACCCAATGAGGCTCAGCTCTGCCACTGACCTGCACAGGGCTTTTTTTTCCCCTCAGTTTTTTTTTTTTTTTTGCCATTAACATAAACATAGCCTGAATTTTACTTAGACAATTGAAGGCACTGAGCAGTGCAAGCAACCACCTCTTTGGCGGTTTCATGCTTCTTTGCAGCTGTGGTTATTTGATGCTACCATTTCTTAGTTTCTTGAATAGAAGCCTTAACATCTCAGATTTCCCTTTTGTTAAAAATCTTTAATTATGTCCTTAGTTGTTGTGCTGAGCTAACGTTTTTCCTTCAAAAGAATTCATATATTTCTTTTTTTTTTATCTCCTCTTTGCCTGGACTGACTTGGAATTGTTTTATCCTTCTTACAGATTTGGGGTCTTCATCCCTAACACAAATTGTAAGTGGTCACTTTGTGATGTTTATAAGGCTTAATAAAACTCACTTTTTTTCTTTTACTAGAAAAAAATATCCTGATGCATTAACATTAAAACTGAAAATTAATTTCATGTATCAGCCATCCTACTGTAAAAATTATTTCCTAATACTGAGTCCAGGTCTGCAATTCCTTACTCTGCATTTGGTGCTGCTTGCTATCAAAGGCAGTTAATGACAGGAGAGCTGATAGGAGTTGATGGTGATCTATGAGAAATATAGTGCCTTCACAGTGATCTAGCATATTTCCTAGATTTCCTACGATACATTCTACTCTTAACTGCAAAGGCTCCTTTAAGCAAAAACAACCTTTCATCTTAGCATTCACTGACACATGACAACACAATGGCTCTGAGGAGCACTACACACTGCTGCTGCTGCTCTGCATGTTCATGTTCGTATTTTAATTGGCACCAAGCTGCACTGATGACTAAAACCAATTTATATATGAGATGTTGGTACAAAAGTCTGCATTATTCTAATTGATGTGGCATTTGTATACCTAGTCTTCCTAAAACAAATCCTTTGTAATATCTTGCATTTGGTTTTAAAGAGAAGTATGATATTATACTACTTTAACCTTCTTTGATGAAGATTACTTGCATAGTTGTAGTAATATATTATCCTCCTTATGAGCAAAAAGATCCTTTAAAAAGGTGAATAAAACAATAAAATAAAAATATAAAAATATATTTATTAAATAACTGTATTCAAAAAGGATGAGATTTTGGATGGGAGACCTACCATTTTCAGTGAATAATAACACTAAATAACAAAATTTCGGGCCTGTTGTGATAGGACAAGGGATAATGGTTTCAAAATAGAGGGAAGTGGATTCAGATTAGACATAAGGAATACATTTTTTACAATGAGGGTGGTGGAACACTGGCACAGATTGCCCAGAGAGGTGGTGGATGCCCCATCCCTGGAAACATTCAAGGCCAGGCTGGACAGGGCTCTGAGCAACCTGATCTAGTCAGGGATGTCCCTGCTCCTTGCAGGGGGGTTGAACTAGATGGACTTTAAAGGTCCCTTAACAACTTAACTTCAGTTATGTCTCTATTTAACTTTAATTTCAACTTGGTCATGTCTTCTGTATTCTTATTGTACTAGCACTGTGGCTTTGCTAAAATCTGTCCTGTTCAAGTCCAGAAAACTTAACTCTTCTGTCTCTAACACCAGTAATAAACTTGTCCTTTTCAGCATAATTTAGTGTAGAGACAGTTTTTTTCAGACCCAGTTTTTTTGGTGGGTTTTTTTTTTTTTTGGCATTACTATTCGTCACCTTTCATGTACATTTTGCTCTTTCTGGTTTGTATTATTAGAGGCTGAAGTGATCGTACTCAGGCACTGAAGAAATTTTTGTTGCAGGGTGCATATAACATAGCCAGAGCAAAGAGTTCACATGTTACATGTTCACATGATTGTAGAGAAATGAAAATTGTTATTCCGCTGAACTGTCCGTTGTTCATAATTAAAGATAGCAACAGTTGAAAAATAACTGTATAGCAATTACACCAGCCAGGTGCTCCTAGTAAATCAAAATGGAAGGAATTCCACTACTCAGGCAAAACGAGGATTAATCTTGCATGAAACTAGCCCTTTAGTAGCTCCAAGTTACCCAGAGCATTTCCTTTTTACTATCCAGATATATAATCTGAATAAAGTTTGTGGGACCAGATCATTGGTCTGGCACTTCTGGACAAATGACCACTGCATGGGAATGGATAATTCTGTAGCACATCAGCAATAGTTTGCCTCCGTCCCGAGACACAGAGTGCCGTACATCACGATTGGTTTCCAAAGCGTGAGAACAACATACAGCACATGAGAGCAAGCTGTAATAGGTAAAGGGCAGGGATAGCACTTCCCGCTCTGTTTGACATCCTGTGTATGTGAAGCCATGCAGTGGAGACAGGCAGTGGGTGAGGGACAAACCAGTTCCACATAATGAAGCTGTTCTCCCACTGATTATTGGGAATGTGGTGCTACAAAGGACTTGGATGTTTATTTTTTCTGGGCAAACTTGACAGGAAAGCAATGACTTTTGCACTTATGAGCTAGGATTTGGTATTCTGAATTACCTAAGAAGCACAAATACCAAGGAAAACTTTTCTAGCTGTTTTATTCAGAGCAAGCTGAATAAACACTGTGCTGCCTAGATACTTCATGATTAATTAATGTTTTGTGAGTCTGGGACTCCTTAATTAGACTAACAATTTGAAATTGCATTCAACAATGCAGGATGCAACTTATATCTGAAATGCCTGTAGTAATTATTAAGAATGTAAAAGAGATTACCTAGATGTGATATAACAAAAAAATTTTCAGCAAAAGAAATTAAATAAACAACCAGTGCTCCCGTGAGGTAAGAAAACTGAGTCCCTGATCACTCTCTCTGTGTGATTTTATGCAAAACTGTTCTGTCATACTAATTCAAGGATTACTTCTTGTTGTTTAACCTCCCTTTCCTTGGCCTCCATGTGGTTGCCAATGATGAAATCCCCTAACAATATACCTCTAATAATAGTGAGCACATATCTCAGATTTCTACACAGAAGTAACTGCATCTCGCACAGTGGCCCCTCTATACACTTACTGAACCTTCAGGGAGCACCTATAAAACATTAACTATCTAATAAAAATGTACTCAGTGCATACTTAGGTAATTAAGTTTTGGGGTTTTTTTTAACAGGTTATGTGATTAAAGGCTCATCTCTGTTACAGAAAGAAGCATAGAAGTACCATGGCAGACAGGGAAGCCCCAGTAACCCCAGTTGGGGACATTGTGGGATGCTGTGGGGGGACATTGTGGGATGCAAAGGAAGAGCATTTGGGGATGGTACAAGACCCGTGATGGGATGTTTAGAAGAGGAACCAAAGGTGGGGAAAGGGAGGGATCAAGGTGGTTTGAGGCGGGACAGGTATGAAAAAACAGAAGGATGAGGGGCTAAAAGGGGACAGCCACATGTAAACAGGGCTGGTCAGTACACGTCTGCCCCATTTTCTTGCTAAACTCCATTTCTGACTATTGTCCTCAGTCAGGGGACTCTGTTCTGCGTGTTATGTGTGTGTGTGTAGGTTTAAGTGCCAGCCACTGGGATGGGGACCATGGGTCACAGCAGGGGCCCATGTGTCTTTGTGCCCACGATGGGGGCGGGTGGGGGTCCATACCTATTGTGTGGGTGCATATGTCAGAGTGTGATCACTAGCAACTATCAAGCAGGACCAGTGGCAAGCAGGATAGGAAGCTTGGGAGCCAGGTGTCGAGGTGACTGTAAGTCTGCATCAGGTACTAGAGAGATCGATGTCACCAGGTGCCTACTGGAGGGACCAGAAGGTCCAAGCCAGCTACTAATGAGACCATGGGGTCTGGGGCTGACTGAGGCCAATTTGCATGTCTATGTCTGTGTATGGGGCAACTGGGGCTGAGAGGGTCCAAGGGTCAGGTACTGGGGCCACGACATATGTATACGTATGTATTTTCCACCTTTGTCCTGATCAGCCAGAGAGAGGAGCAGGATGAGGCTGTTGGTGCCATCTGTGTGCAGTAAGTGTTTCTGTCTGGGGTAACGTGTGTGTGTGGTTATCATCAACTAGCATGAGAGAAGAGCAGTTTCTGGTCTCTCCGGGTTACCATAAGGTGAGTTTTCCTGTACGTCAGGTACATTGAGTACTGGGGCTGAGAGGGAGCAGCGCTGAGGCAAATGGGTGGATAAATAAAAGCAAGATACCTTGTTTGTTCCGGGCCACAATTAGACCATCTCAGGGTTCCTGTAAAAAAAATGTTACTGTTTCTGTGTCTTTCCTCCTATTTATCTGTAAATATTGTCATGTCTGTTCAGCTGTTATTTGAATAACTTTCTACTGTTTGGTGTTTTGTTCCTGTCTAAGGACTAACTGTAGTTAGTGTCAAGAGAGAGGTTTCTCACTGGGCACTCCATATCTAAGATGAGCTCAGCTGCAGTTTTGAACGGACAAAGGATGCAGATCCTCAGCTTCAGCAGTAAGGTATGCAAAACACAGCATTCGTGGTGGCCACACTGCTGCAATGCAGTCCTTGATACACCTCTGCTTCCCCCCTTCAGAGGAAGTGGGAGCTGTGCTCAAAAGAATGAGTGATCTAATGGTCTTCTGCTGCTGGTTACAGGTGATACCCTAATGTGATTAGAGTTAATGGAAATACAACGTAGTGCTTAGGCTTTGGTTTTCTTTTTCAAGAACAAGCTTACAAAGTGGGTTTATATAAGATTCAGTGAGGAGTTTCATTTCAGAAGTGCTGGATGAGTTTTGGTGACTAGATTGTAGAAACTGATGTGACATTTCCAGGGAAAACTGGAAGTTTCAGAAGTTTCTTTTCCTACAGAGTTATCATTCTACTGGAACTGTGTGTGCAGCTTCATCAGTTTTATTTTTACTAGACGCACAATATAAAAGATCTTTCTTTAAACAATTTATTACAGTTTGATAATCCTGCATTATCAAAATTATCATTATTGATACCAAATACTTTCATGTTCCTTTAGATCCTACCCTTTTCCTATGTATAATCTTTGCCAACAGCAGTGATGTTTTTACTATATTGTGAATACACAGTCTATTCTACGCATATAAAAATGATTCATTATACTACTTTCAGCTTGAATCTTCCAGACGAGAGAAATAAGAACATTGATGGGCATGAATAATCAATCAGTGGTATATATCTTTGTCAACTTAATATTTTTTCAGCAATCTTGTAATGGAAATGTGAAAAAAATCTGTGTGCATGTTTGTATTTATGCTTTAATGGCTGACAGTTTTAATTATTATTTAATGTTTCTACTGAAAGCACTAGACATTTAATCATCTGATTGCCCGGGCTTTTTCTCAGCATTCCATCAAGTTTATGAATAACCTGTAATGACAGATGATAAAGGGCATTTCCTGACAGTCAATGACTGACTGGAGTTGCTGAGAAATACAGGCAAATATCTACTCAACCATCTGTAGGACAATGACAATACTGACTCCTCAAAATAAAATCTTTGGCTAGCAACTTCTTAAATTTTCCTTTTTTCCCAATCATATTTTTCCTAAGGTTCTTCTTTCAGAACCTCTTGGAGTTTTGTGGAATGAAAGCTGTGCACTTTCAGGCTAGTTAGTAAAATTTGCTGCTTTTAATATTTTTCAATAATAACGAATAATCAAAGCCATTGTAAACTGTGGATCAACAACATTTTTGCAATATGTTGGAAAAATGCTTTTCTGTGAAGAATTTCAGAGTGTTACATGGAACACATTCATTTTCTAAAAAAAAAAAAAAAAAAAGAAAAAAGTAACAAGAGTTGGACCAGGCACCAGGGCACCGAACTGCATATTTGTTGCCAATACGTGCTTCTCCCTTCTGGCATTTTCAAAGATTAGAACAGAAGACATTTTAATGGAGTTCAACATCAGTAGTTTGTCTGGCAGATTACTGTGAAAGCAGTGCTTTTAAAGAAGATAAAATTCATCTTTCTTCTTTGTTAATACTGTTTGAAGAATTGTCTTTGACTTCCCTTATTAGGGAAGCAGCAGAATTAGCCCTGCAGAACGCTAGAAATTCAGCCTCAGTTAAGTCTGCAGCGCTGAAACACATCAGCGTTTGTTGCTACATCTTAAGTGAAACTTAGAAGACAAAATAAATCCTGCAGAAGACAAGGTCATGAAAAGCCTTGTCAGTTTACTTTAAAGGAATTGGAAGATTCTGCCTTTTAGGGCAAAAGCTCAGCTCTCATAAGGTGGAAATCTTCAATAAGTAACTGTGAGTGATGTTTGTTTGAAAATCATACAGAGCCAGTCTACATGTTTTTTTTTAATTTTTCTTTTTTTTTTTAATAAGAATTGCCATATTAAATGGTAATTGTTACTGACCTCAATATAACATTTAGGCTGCCTTCCAGTTCCCAGCAGTATGTGGTCGCTGGCTCAGTAATGTTGACAGTTCAGGCCAATTCTGAGTGCGTTTTTTGTGCCATTGCTACCTGCAAATTAAGAAAGAAACTATCAATGGATTTCACACTGACACAGTGAAATTTGACTAAAGCATTAATAAAGGAATAAGAGAAGTATTTCTTCCATATGAAAAAGAGTGCAGAACAGCACTGCCAAAGTTTCACAAGGACAGCAGTGATTTTTTTATACCAGTGAGTAGAACTTTCCCTGTATGAATTCCTGTACTAGCTGGCTCATAACTGCAGACAGTTTTCTTATGAGTCCATAGGTATTTATCTATGTCATTCCTGGGATTCCCAACACAGTGGGACCTTCATGTGTTACAAATGTTCCTTCACATGAGTACAATAGAAAAAATTCAGTGAAAATCTGTAGGTGGTTCTAGCTGCTTATGGTCATGTTCTAGAATTAGTCTGTTCTAGTGATTTTTTTTTTTATTATATACTTTGAATGCACTATTTAAAGATATTTTGTTGAATATATTTGAACCTATGAATCGTACTGGAAAAACATGGTTCCTCTTAGAATTCCACAGCCATTCTTGAATGGCCTCAGGTTAGTTTTGTAATGTTTTAGGGCCAAAATTCTTTTTGAAACATTACCTCATATTCCCTAACAAAGTACAGTGCTTACTTTAGCAAGCTGTAAATTTGACAACATATGTTCATTTTAACTTTGTTTACTTTATTTGGTTAGGAGCATGTTTCCCTTCAATCACTTCTGCAGTAATGTTATTTGTCTCAGCAGAAAGGGAACACAAAATTCCCATGCAAAGAGAAATCACCCTACATAGATCTACAATGTGTAAATATAGCCATATGCAACAACAAAAAAAAAAGGTAAAACACTTGAAGTTCATTTCAAAGACACATCGAATGTTTCTGGTTTCAAGTATTACCCAGATTTATGCAACTATTTAAGCCAACAAGCATGATTGGAGCTGCTTTTCAAATCAATTGCATCCAGATTCATAGTAGCACTTAGAAAATGATTTTTATTCTTGGATTAAAAGTGAACATTTTCCAGCTGAACCTACCCTAGAATAATAGGATAATACAGAAAGTCTCAGTTCTCTGGAGTGATCCTTTCTAAATCTTTCATAACCCCCAAACATTTATAAACAGAAAAATCTGCAGATGCAAATTAAACCATACATTTTAATGGCTGGAAAATACTACTTTTTTTTCTTTTTTCTGTGTTCTTATAACTGCTCAATGTTAACTACAAGCTCCTATGATAGGAGCTTTGTACGTAAATCTCCTGTAGATAAGTGGAAAAACAGATGAGTCTCCTGCAAGTACTTAATTATTTTTTGTATCCCTTGAGATTCCATTTCCTTAGTATGACACTTGTTACTGACTCACCAAGCCAGACTTATTCATATTAATGTGTTTGAAAAAAATTGTATTTTATTTGAGTATGGGCATTTCAAATTAAAAAATAAAGGATTAGTCACCATTTACATCTTTAGGGAAAGCCATGTATAGTCAAATCAAGTATGGATGAACTAGTCCTGAGCAGATTTTCATTTTCCTTTCCACATTTCTGACAGTGTGGCAGTTCAGATAAGATATCCTTACATTTCTTAAAGTACACTTTGTTCTTTTAATCATGAAATAGTGTTATGATTAATGAGAAACAATTTGAAGGATATAATCTGTATACACTGGGGACTCAAGAAAACTTAAAAGCAAACTGATTTCAAGATACTGAAGTACTAAATACTTTTACCTTTAAAAAATCCACTTTGCTGAGTGTATAGTAAGTATTTGCTTTAGTCGTCTTGAATTTCCCATAGCTTGAAGTGTCTCTCCATGACACAGAGCCATACTACAGAAATTACTGAACTCTTCAGGATAGTAAGAGAGAAAAACTGACCATGAAGATCCTAAGGCTGTGTGATACTACAGGCAATAAAATAAGTTACCAGTTGGGGGTTACTAAGGTTGTATAACTTCTGGTCCATGGAGCGTCTAAGGACTGGTTGTTGACAGCATTGCTGTATGAATACCCTAATGCTTGTGGGTTGTCTTCAAGCTTGTGTTGTGGGTCCTTCTTAGAAAAAAAAAAAACAAGTTGTTAGGAAAATTTTCTGTTTTGTTTCTTGAAAACATCTCATAGGTCATCTATAAGAAGACATTAAATACTTTCTTACAACTGCTGGAGGAGAAGATAATACTGATATGTCTTGGATGCCCCGTCCCTCTTCATTACAGCACCAAACATGCACGTTTTCATTTACACTTATGCTTAAGTTTTGATGTGCATATACTAAGGTATCTGCAATATAGGTAGAGACTCTAACAAATCTTATGTTTTTCATGCACATATGCATTTCTTTAGTTTCTCGACATTTTTTGCTGGCAATTTGAAAGATCAAGTATTTCAATTGACTATCAGCTGGATTTCAAGTTCTTGTGTTCTTGTATTATTTGATCAGTTGAGTCCTTAATAAAATATTGATAATTTTTATACTTTTAAAATAAATAATATTTTTAATAATAAATTTTGTTCCTTGCGCCACAACCAAATGGCAAATTTTAATTTTGTTTCTGTTCAAGCAAAGTGAATGGTGTCTTCAGTCTTCTTCAATTTTCCTTCCTTTTTATCTCTACCATCATGCTATGCTCTAAAAGTTAATGAAATGAGTGAGTTATAGTTATCCCCTCTGTTTTCTGCAATGATGTTACACCTCAAGCTTTTACAGAAGCAGCCTGGGGCTATAGCTGGAAAGGGTCTATCCAGACCTGTAACAGTAGATTCTTAGAAGGGAAGCGAGGTATACCTGTTAGAGGTATTAATTACTTCTGCATGGCTATTGTTAGTACAGCAGCTTCTGTACCAAAATTTTTTTTGCCTATATAGCATTATTAGTATATATGTCACCTGGAAGCATGATTGCACTCTTTTTGGCTCTAGCTGTTATGGGTAAAGAGTTTATTACTAATCAATTGGAGCTTACCACTTCCACAGTTGAGCTAACATCATTTGTGAACTACCCTGACCAGTTCTGCTGCACGGTTAGTGGCTGCATTTATTTGAACCATCTGTTCTGCACTAAATAGATTGAGGAACATGCAGGTGATGTCTGAAAATCTATCAATTGTGGGAATAGTAGCTACTACTTGAGTGATAGGAAATGGCAGGGAAACAGCAGCACTTTGTATTGTTCAGGTATGAATTAATGTCCTGGATCTCGTAGGTGTGGTTTGAAGGGATTACCGTCACCATTTGCTTCCAGCTGCCTCAGCAACAAATTTCACAGCACTTCCCTGCAGAAACTGCTCCAGACTGTTAGAAACGTGGTTTATAAAGTAGTTCTACAAAAATGGGGAAAGGGCCACTTCTCAACACAGGATGCTTTTATGTTGTCAAAAAAGGAATGTTACCAGATGTTCAGAAATAGACTCAACTTCTATATTCATATTAGATCAGGATTCAGCAAACCTCTTCAGCACATGATGAAATTTAAGGTATGTTCGTGCTCTACTGTCTTGCTCTTAGTCTTTAATTCAATGAGCATAGTGACCTGCTGTGCCACGGTGGATATGGCTACATCTAAAGAAGATTGTGTGGTTTCAGAAGCGATCTCAGCCACTGGGGTAAGACGCATTGCTTCCACCCATTTCCTGATTTTAAGATCAACTGAGTGACCTGGGGACTACTACAAGGGGCCACTTGTGGATCCTAGAGAAACAGGACAAGAAAACTGAGCTCAAGGGATTAGCTACGCTTGCAGCATCGTAAAATTATGTTCTACTGTTGAGTTGCCTTAACTCCCACTGGAATGAGCGAGTCTGCCTCACTGACTTGTTAACACTGAGTTTCAAAATCCCAGACAAAAGGCACTGTAGCCAACAGTTAAGCCTCTTGCAATTTGAATGTGATCTTTACCTTTCTATTTTACCTATGTCATACACGTTCTCTTATGTAATATACAGTAGCAACAAAGACTTCAAGTGGCATTTATTCTTCTACGTATTCTGTTTAAATCACTTGAGAATGCAATATTCAACATAATTTCAGTGGTTCTTCTTGAATTTAGGTATTTGGCCTTAATAGTTTATAAGATTTATAATGGGATGAAATAAAACATCTTTTTTCTAGACAGCAGCTATTGGGATATCAGTCACTTTTTTTTTGGTGGTAAATGACAGTAATTCTGGGAGATACAGGCGGTAAGCTAATAACATACGAAATGAAGATGATGAAGGAGCTACATATTCTGTCAGACTACTTTTTCCTATTACATATCTTGTCCCTCACAAAGGCCAAATCAGAGGAAAGAGGAAACTACTTTTCCTTGATGCTCTTAAGTATATGTCAGCAGAGAGCAGCATTTACAAGTGGTGAATAGAGAACAGGCTGGGTTTGTGCAGTGAGCTAGTGTACGCTGAGCCAGATCCTACCCCTACTTTAGCAGATGTTGATCTGCAGTAATCTATTTTGATCTACATTTGATTTTATACAAAACATATTTGCAGTTCATAATTAACTGTTGCAAATCGGCTTCTGGAGATAGAGAGCTAGGGTGTATAATACTTACTAGTTTTACCAGGTTACTTATTATCATGTCTGGGCTTTGATGATGCTGTCATTCTGAAGCATGTGAGGGAATAGAGAAGGGAGATCTAACTGGGAAACTAAGCTAATATGATATCTGAGTGAGACTGGCAAGTCAAGAATGAAGACCTCTGCTCTGCCCTAGTTTTGAATCCTTTTTTCACTTTGTATTAATATCTTCCTGGTTAGAAAGTACAATGATATTTTTGAACTGGATTTTTTAGATTACTATTTTTGGCTGGATTCAGGATTTTTAAAAATCCTCAAAATACCTTTTCAGACTCTTTTGAACTTTCAATATATACTATGTATAGTATATATTCAAAAATTCAGAAATGTTTTTTTTTCTTGTAGAGGTCCTTGTAAAAATGTACATTCTTCTTTTATCTAAATTGTTATTAATGCTGTAAATCCATTTTCTTTAAATCCATTTGTCTTTATAGTTCTATGTTATTCATTTTTCAAGGCAAATAAATGTTTAATTTACCACTTAGTTTACAGTTAACTGTTTTTAATTTGTCAAATATGTTCCAACCCTGCAAAAGCAAATATCCAAACACCACCTGATTTCTAATAAGGCATGCAGATCTTCTCAAGTACAAAGTTTATGCTGAGGGTGTAGTGGGGAGACAGTCATTGCTGCACATTTAATTCAATAGATGTTTTCTTACTCTTAGGATGAAGAATACCTACCCTAGATGGATGAGCAAAACAAAATGCTGAAAGAAAAATTAGTATCTCATCTCCAGTTTGAACTAGAGAGGGCAGAGGTACTGTTTATGGTAAAAGGCCAGTATATTGTGTGTGAACAGGCTAATAGCAGTGAAAAAGACAACAGTGAACTGGTGAAAATGTGTGTGTTTTTTAAACCAGGCTACGTGTTAGTATTTTAATTGCATTTAATATCCTCCTAGCTATAGTCTTAATATATTAAAAGTCTGACTTAGAGTTAACTATTAAAATTATATTGTCTTAAACTAGAATTAAATATGAAAGCATATATGTTCCTGAATCCTTTCTAAATCTGGGTGCCCAAAAGCCCAAAATTAGATCTTTAAAAGTTCTGATCCATTGATAATCCTAGAGTCAGAACTAACTTGTGCACTCATAAATCAAAGCCAGGGCCATTTCCTGCTTCTGGACTGAACTCTGGTCCCGGGCAGCTCTGACCATTGCAAGTGTAGTGTTACTAAGCTGTTAGAGATGTCTTAAGAGTGGTCCAAAACCAAAATATAAACAGACTTGTAGTAGAATATAGGGGCTTGTAGAGACTCTCTCTGAGTTTGGAACAGTGTTAACATTAAAGTAATTTTTGCACAACTGATTTTGTTTGCCAGTGCAAATGGAGATAGTGCTAGTCCCTGAACTAATTCACAGAACATTCACAGACAGCTTCAAGGTTCAAGATCTCTAGAAGAGCCATAGTGAGAATGCGAAGGTAGCTGTTACATCTAGTTAAGAATGCTGGCATATCAGGCAAAGCCACTCTTTTTGTCAAAGACCTGAAATCAGTTTTCAGAAGAAGAGGCTGCTGTTGAAGAGCTACACACAGGTTAGCGTACCAAAAGAAAGAAGTTATGGCAAACAAGTACCAGTAGAAGAAAGAAATTATGGAATGGAGTAACTTATTTGAGATGTATTTTTGGTATAAACAGTGCTCACTCTGTCCTTCTTTTTAGTAGATTGCATTATGGAATTCTGTCCTGGAAGACAAACTTCAAGACTTGTGTACTGATCTTTCATGATCTTGTGGGAATTGCATATATAGTGTGTGGCTACTGCTAAAGCAAAGGTTCTGGCACGTGAGTTTTAGACAATTTCAGCTCCTCTTAGTGATTCTTCTTTGATGCCATTGTCACTTCTATATAATCTAGATTATGAATTAGCCTTTTCAGGCTGAATTATACAGCCTGATTCTTTTACCACATATCTACAACAGAGTTGGACTGACAGTTAGTTGAAGCATAGTTATTCCTAGCTAAATCATTTTCCCACCACTATTCCTGTGGTTTATTTTTGGTTCTTACTGAAGATGTAACTTGTTAAATGAGAGCAAGCTGTGAATGAAATCATAACTTCCTTTGCGGTCTTTATTTTAATTTTGTCCTGACAGGTGGATTTAGTTGGAACTTCACAGATTAAAAATATATCTAAAGTCTGTATGCTTTAGAGCATGTAGTAGCTAAGTCACCCACAAGATGTATAAGAAGCTGGTGTAGCTGACTTTCCTGTGTCCTTTTTTTTTTTTCCCGCATTTTAACTTCTGATAGTTATTTTTCTAATGTTTTCATACAGGCAGGCTAGGGTAGTGCATATACATTTCACAGTTCTATTCCTTATAGGTTCTATAACCTTGAATTACTTTTTCATGTGTATTGAACTTACTTAAGAGATTTTCAGATTGGCTTACAAATCCAAGAATGAACTTGAAAAAAAATCAATATAATACAAATCCTATATTACAGGATTCATATTTTTATACTTTCTCTAGGAAATAATTCAGTTTACAAAATACAATTTATTATCTTCTTTCTGTTCATAGTAGATACCATGCTGTTGGAATTACTACAAATTTGAATAAATTATAGCATTGATTTTTTGAAGTATTGTTTTCTTAGGTGTGTTTCCCAGAGTTTAAACATAGTTTAGTTTTGAAGCTCTCTTACCTTTGAGGCAAAACAAAGTGATTATCAGGTTTTACGTATTACTGTTTCTGATGCCTATAGTGGCAGAGCACAAGAGATAGGACTGTAATTTTATTTTTCTTTCTTTCCCCACTTTTAGTGTATATTTTATTCATCATGAAAAAAGCTCTAACTTGGTGCCATAGGACAGCTGTGTCTTAATCATAAATGCAAGTCAGTATACAAGTCTCATTTTTGTTAACTGTTCTATTTTGCCTGTGTGACTGAATCTTCATTTTTTTCTCCTGAAAGGATATATTATTCAATTTTAGAGTCTCAAGAATACATAAGAAGGGAAGAGAATAATCTGTTTGTCAGCCTACTGGCATGTCGGAGCATGAGATAATGAAGTTAAAAAGGAGCATAACAAAACCAGTGTCCTTCATGTCAAAGAATGAGAATCTGAAAAAGACGCTTCACACAGTTTCTACTTGCAAATGAATTCAGCATGGTTTTGGCACAACGCCTTCATAGAGCAATAAAAGATACTACTGTCTTTCCTCTTCATTTTAACAATTCTTTTCCAAACAGTTGTAAATATAGTGTCCTCCAGTGAATTTCTATCGATGAGTACTGCAAGTCACAAGCATTCCAGTTTTTACTTCAAGTGTGGTCTGATAGTCCGTTTTCTGTTTTTCTGCCAAAAATAGCAGTCTTACTGGGCTTCTAATATTTGCTGAGATACAATATTGCAGTGGGCAGCTGCAGCATGAACATACACTCTCTCCTTCTCTCGGAAACCTTTAAAGGGAATATTGCTCTTTCTCTGGTCATTACAGGTGATGCAAACAACACTTTCTTTGTGGGTGGTGAATACATAAAAAGACTCCTGCAAAACTTACATCTTAAAAAAAAAAAAGTGAGAAGGCTGTGTAATGAGTCTTGAATATTGGGGTTTTTTTCACATTTTGGGAAGCAGACACTGGAGAAATGTAAACTTCTAGGAAGGTTAACTTGAATTAGAAAAATATTGTGCATAGAGATCTGCTTTAAATGACTAATATTTTCCTTTTTAATGTGTCAGCTGCAGATAATATTAGAAAGACGGGAATGCAAACAGCTTGTTTGGAACTGACATAAAAAGACTTGTGAGTAACCAAAAGTTGAAAGATCTTCTAAAAAGCCTGTGAGAGCAAAAGTTCATTCTTATGATAGAACAGGTTCGTAAATGGTAGCATCAGCTCAGGAATACTATGCTCTTAGTTCTGCCCATACAGCCAGAGTATTTACTTCAGATTTACATTGACAGAATGGAGAAAATATTCAATTGCTACTCTCTTTCCTCAACCCTCTCCCACCTTTAGAGTAAGGGTACAAATGTGGGGGAGAGCTGATAGAGCTGTAAATGAGAGAGTGCTGCCATTTTAAACCTTATCCCAAAGGCTAACAACTTTATCCTCCATATCACCTTCTGAGGGTTTATATTTTTATACCTGATCTCAGAGTAGAATTTACTTTCAGACAGTATTTGAATTCTAATTTAAATGTTGTTTATATTTTATATAAGCACCAGTAAATTTTCTTTTAATTAGAAGACTTGTGAAGAGTAGTCATGATTGCCTACTTATCTTCCAGGATTAGCGTGGGGAAAAATAGATTTTGATCATTATTTCTTCATTAAAAATATCTGTCACTGAGTCTGAAAACTGAGGGAGTGATACCACAACTGGATTCTAATTTCTTTTTTTTTTTTTTTTTTTTTTTGTAATCTTTTTTTTCTATGTGCATTGTAACAGTGATAAAAGCCACAGGAAAAAAAAATATATATATTTTCCAGGACTTCTCAAATTGTACTCCATAATGTTATAGAACTGGAGTGTTCTTCTATAAAGGACTAGATTGGTCTGATTTCTAAAGGAGTAGTAGGTTTCCATGTAAAACTGACTTTCTTTTAAATATTAAAAAGAAAAGTATTATTGTTATTCTTTAATTTTCAACATTCTTTTTGTTTAGCTCAGATTTTGCTCTGCCTTCAGAAGCCTTTTCTCATTCTTTCAGTCTTTTTAGCATTTGAGAAGGTCTTTGGCCTGTAAATAATATTTTTTCTACATAATATTTTGAATTTTGCTGTATAAATTACACCAAAGATCAGTGAAATATTGAATAGAAATTACTTTAAAGTAAGATGAACAACTGTTCTTCAATTGCAGGAAAATACATTTGGAGTATCTGATGGTTGTTGGTTGGGTTTTTTTTGAGAAATACCTTCCAAGACATTCTTTCAGTGTCTTCCAACTCCATCTGAATAACATTAGACCAATCCTCCACACTTGTTAAGGCTTATGCAAGGAAACTAAAGAATGAATGGCCAGCTGACTTGTGCAATGAATCTAAAGATTTTATGTTTAAGGGAAACCTTCCCTCCCTGCCTTTTTTTTTTTTTTCTTTTCTCGATGTACCAGAACAAATTGATGATGATCTTATAATGCGTATTTTGAGGCAAACTTATCTGGCAACCAAAGTTACCATCATGTGAATGGTTAGCTAGAAAGGCTGATGTGGCCAGACTTCAGAAGTTCACACTTCTGGTGATTTTTACTTTCCCTTCTCCACATCCTCTGCAATTACATGTTCTATTGGCTGATTATAAGCGTGAAATGCTTATTTCCTGAAAGCTTTTGACTCTGAAAAAGGATAGATTTTTTTTTTCTTAGAATCAACAAAATGTTTAAAGAGAATAAACTTTTAGAATTCTAACTAGCAGGACTGAATTCTAATTCTTAAAAATAGAAAGTGGAAGCCAAATTACGTCTTGCAATGGTCAGATCCACAGTGAAGTTCTGGGAGAAGATGGTACCTAGAATTATTCTGAGAGGAGAACAGTGGTACCTAGAATTATTTATTTCATCTCTGGGTCCATAGTAATCACTTAAACTTAGCACTTAGCCGGTGCTCCCCGTAGTTGAGCTATTCTAGCACTAGGCAGAATTGTGATCATGCCTGTCCTGATCAGATGTGCCAAGTGTGAGACCAGTATTTGTTACGAGTGGTACTGGGCAGTCTGCTCTTGATGTAGCCAAATGGGATGCTGTCTGTGTTCTCTTACTAGTTTGGTGCATTCAATGACAGACAGACACACATCTGGTTTAATTATAATTTTGCATACATGCTTTTTCATTAACAAAACAGACAGGCAATACAGCAAGAAAAATAGGGTTTCTTTCAATGTGCACAATGTTGTGAAATTTTTTGCATGCACAATAAAAATAAAATCTGTGATTGGCTTTGGGACTTTTGATTTCAGAGATGGCTATAAAATGTTTAAGAAGCATTGCAGTTGTCCACAAAACTAAGTTTTCTTCCAGCTATAATGATGCATTTTCAAAATAACTAGATACCACTGATATCTACAGTGTCTAACAGTTAGCTGTTTGCTACTTAAGAGCTTTGTGGTATTTTTTAAGCTTAACAATGCTTATCACTTTTTATAGATGGAGAAACCTAATTACTAAAAGGTTTCTTCAAATTTAGATAAAAAATTTTGAACACTAACAGGGTTATATGAGACTTTTCTCAACAAGAAATAGTAATATTGAAGTAGATGCTGTTGGAACTGAAAAATAATTATTTAGTGTGGAAATAATAGAATAGAAAAATGTGGTGAGACTAGAATAACTTTCTGGTCAATTCAGTGTTATTACTAAGCTTGTTATATGAATGTTTGGATACTTTATCTTCTCATAGTAGAATATATAGATATAGAACTTGTAATCATGAAAAACAAACTATATATATACATATAAATAATTTCCTCTTTTGAAAGAAACCTTTATTGCTAAAGGATATTGGGGAATGTATATACTGTCTTCAATGAAACACAAAAACTTTAAAGCTCCCTGCAGTGCATATGATTTACAGTCTCTATGAATACAACTCTGCAAAACAAAGAATATTGGACTGTTAGAGCTTCATTTGTGTCTAAGGTAACATACATATTGTACGGCACACAGAACAACATGAACCCAGAGATTTCCACAGAACATTTTGCTTTCCATTTATTATCATGTTGTATTCTCATTGCGGTTATGTTACCTTCTTTGCTTAAGAGCTTACTGGTCCCTCCTAAAGACAAGTCCTCTGTTGGCTTTGAGCTGAGCATGGCTCATCCTTTTCCTCAGGCATGCGTTTAGATCTTGAACGATGGTATCCAGTTTGAACCTGAGCACGCTAGGTGTATCAGAAGATGGGTAACTTAAAACTTAGCACCCAGTAATCCACTAACTGTCTGCATTTCTGGGCATAGTAATGCAAGACAGGGAATACACTCACATCCTGCATGTTCTGGTCTCAAACAAGGCATAGCCCATGCTAGTTGTGCATGGAGATTGGTAACGTACATGACTTCTCGTTGGTTTTTCTGTTCTTTTACATTTTGCGTTGTAAATAGGTAAGCTCTTAATGACTTATTGATTAGTCTTCGTTTAGTCTTGATAGCATTTTCTTTTCAAAAAAATTAAGGACTAAAGTTTATTCTCTATCTCAGACTGAGATCTCATGACTGGTTTAAGCCTATGTCTGGCTGCTGAGAGACTGGCTGTAAGCCACCCTCTCTGTGCATTGGCACTGGTGATTTCATGGCCGGTATGTTGGATCATCTCACTCACTAACTTAGATGAAAATGAATTAAAATATATGTGTTTTTATCTGCTTGCCAGGTTAATTTCAGTGAGATTAGAGAGCTAATCCATCTCACCAGGAGCATAGAGTAATGATATGCGCTAAAAATAATACCTTTTAAGAATATGAGCACAACATTGCTTGATGTTTCATCAGTTCTTACATATCTTTAAAGAAAACTTTGAAGCCCTTTTTCTCTTTAGCATAAGTGAAGTTCAAAATCAGTGCAGCGCTAACCTTGCATGGAAGAAGTGATAATTGCATAATTTACATAGTTGGATTGTTGCTGGATGCTAAAGTTAAACTTTTTGTTGTATGCATCAGATACATGATTTGAATGTCAGAAAATTACAGACATGATGCAATTACTGTTGTTAAAATGGGGAAGATGTCTTTGCTACCAGTGAAGACACTACGCTTTTGTAAATCCATATTGGAAGAAAAGAATAAATGTTGGGAATGTGACTGGGGGAAAAAGACTGCGACCTTGTTCCTTGCCTTCAAAATGCTTGCTGTAGTACATAAATTTGAGGTACAATCTTGATTTAAAAGCAAGGTGATTTCTTCCAAAATGTATAAGATCTACTACTTGCCTTGGCTAAAAGCAGAATGATTCTTTCAGAGCAATTAATTAGTGCTTAGTGTTCAGTCTTGTATCTCTTATATTCCTAGGAAAGAAAATGAAGATTTCTACAAAAGCACATCTGCCGAATTGCCACTTTATTGTATTCTTGCCAGTCAGACTCAAGTCCATAATATGAAAAGGAATTATGCTATTTTTCCATTAGTAATTCTTATAGCTTGCACATAGATATAACATTCTCTTTGGAGAATGAAAATCTTTTTGCTTACCTTATTGTTGATTGGGTTCTAAGATGTTGTTTGCCTACCTGAAAGACACAGCAGAGGTTCAAGAAAAGGTTTTTTGGAGTCTGCTGCCAGAAGGTGTTATTATGCTCACCACCCTCTGAGTGGGTATACCTGTCCACATGGTACTGGAAATCTTTCCACAAGTCTAATTCTCTTTTCCTCTTATTCAGTGTTGCACCATGTGGTGATGGGAAGAAATTGATATTCCATAGTTTTACTTGTTAAGAGTAAATAAGTACATTCATATTTCTCCTTCTTACACACTTTCTGTGAGATAAAGCCTTTTTATACAAGAAAGGTATTCAGTAAGCCTAACAAAGTGGATTTTAAAATGTATTGAAGAGCTTTCCTAACTAGGGACTAGACGTCTGCCTGAATACTTTCCTGGATAGTGTGTATGTGCCATAACGACATGTTTTGAATGATGGAAATCTAATAATATTTAAAATGGTAAAAACATGTAGTAACTGTAAGCTTGTTCAAAATTAAGAAAAAACTATGTTGGTAAACAAAATAAAATGTGAATTTTGCCACCACTGATGTCATCAGTGTTTATACTTTTTGTCTTTGATAATGAAGATTCAGTAACACTTGTCAAGTTTTCTTCTAAAAAGGACTTGTATGTTTTTTTCTTAATTTGTTTCCTAGTTTTCTGCAGGCTGTACATTAGGAGAAATAGAAATAACACTGATGCCACAAGGGCTGCATGAAAGACAACTGTACTATAGGTTACTTAATTTGACTTTTTTTCCATTTTCAGGTAAGGGAATTTTAAAAGATTGAAGTTAACCAATTACAAAAATCATTTTCAATACCTTTGTATGATAAAATGCCAATTTAATACTGTGTTAATTCTTGCACAAGTTTTTAAGGATTTCAAGAATTATGATATCTACATATCTGTTGTACTACTATGAACTACAATACTCAAAATCTTTTTAGTTCTTTTATCTAAATCATAAAAGGAACTAAATATCCTCTTTTCTCTTTTGTTATTTTTTTTTCTTCTAGTTTATTTAACCTTAGAAAAAGTAAGAATATCTCTTGTAATATCTTCCTATGCACTAAATTTTAGGAGACAAGTTAATTCTTCCATTTGTTCTCTTTCAAGTTACACAGACTGTATTAAATAGCTAGTACTGTTCACCTTATATAGAATGCATTCAAAGAAATTATGTAGTGTAAAATAGAGGAAAATATTTAGTGGTGAAATCGTCACATTCTTCTGGGTGACTGTTTTGGAAACATCAGTAAAAACATGACAGCTGAATTTTAACCTCTTGCTTGGACACGTATTAAACATCCATCTCCTACACATTTGTTTAAATATTTTAATTTTTTTTATTACTTTTTAGTGAGAGATGCTTGTTTCTGGTTTATTTTTTGGCTGTCATCTATAGAATATTGCTAGAAGTGGTTCAGTTTTGGTACTTGACCATATGTCTCGTGGTGGATTCGTGCATGCAAGCTTTTCGTGTGTGCATCAGTCATCACAATGATGGCATCACAACTTTCACATATTTTTGAAATTGTTTTTTATGTTTGACAGTGCCACATTGCACATACAAAAATTAACCAAAGTAATTATGATCTTATTTCACTACATTTCTCCACAAAATTGTGGTTACATTTTTTGTTACTGAATACATGTGTATATGTGTCAATTAGGGAATTAGATTGCTGTGATGGGAATGTTTAGAAGACAGATAAGCTAGTTTTAAACTTTTAAACAAAATTTTACTAGACTGACATTCTTTAACTACCTCTTTATGCTAATGCTTAGTTTATATCCATTATCAGTCTTTATCACTCTATAGTCCGTTAATCCTCCACAATCTCTGAGTATGCGGAACCACAGAGGTGGTGCGGTGTGTTGAGCACAGTTCTTGGTTGCCTTAGTCACTGAGCTTGAGATAAGACCCAAAACGTGTCTACCAAGGGAAGCTGAAACAATAATGAACGGGTTTCTTTTCTTTATTGATTTTCCTTAGTTGCTGCTTCTCTTCTTATAGCAAAAGTAATGTTTGCCCAGCTTTGGGAGCTGTGTTTTATCACCGTCCAGTAATTGACCATCAGTGAGTTATGGGTTATGGGACCCTTTGCTTTCAATCTGTGGCCATATTTTGAAGGCCTTTCTTGTTATCCTGCGCTTCACCTACATCCCAGCAAAAAACTTCTGGTACCAAGCTCTAGTTTACACAGAAAATGGTAACAAGATGGTAACAAGCCTAACCAGCCAGGGTCAGGCCTTCGTGCAGTTAACATGAGGCACAGTTAGCTTAAAGCTTCTGGTTATTATTGGCAGAGGCAGTACTATTTTTACTCGACACAAAAATGCTTATGCATGCTTATGTTTGGGTTTAAAACAAACTAATATTAATGTTTGCTTAGCGTACTTTGTCTTTTGTGGGTACAATAGGCCTCTGCTTTAGCTATACATTTCACACGTCTGTCAAGATAGATGGAGAGGTGTGGAGACAATGTTTGGGAGCAGATTGAGAAAGTGAATATTGGTTAAATAGATCTGCATCTGTCTCCCAACAGCCTAAGTGCTGTTAATGAGCTGTTGCGACAGGAGGTGTGACAGTCTGTAAAATTTACATGCATAAATAATTAATTCTGTTGCTTCTAGAATGAAGAAATACTTTCCAGAAAATCCATGTTAGAAGAAGCAAGATCAACAAGACCAAGTCAGTTTGAATACAGGTTTTTCATGGCAAAAAAAATTAAAGAATACTTTCTCTCCTGCTGTACAATTTACTAATTTGTATCTTATTTTCCTTAAACAATTTATAAATCAACAAAGACCACTGTACAAATGCCAGATTACCTGTTGATAACAGCATGGAAGACTTACTCTAATAAAATTTTTATTATACTTTTATCTTGCTGTGAAGTAGTGTGGAATTTTAGTCTGGAGGAACCTGAGCTTTAATTTGATGTTTGTCTAGTGCCAGTCACAGTGGGGTCCTGCTTTATGACTGGGGATTTTTACTATAAATGGGATGAAAAAAAATAATTAATACAGTGTTATACTGTAAAATGAGAGTGGTTGCACCAAGTCCAGGCTGAATATGGGCTGAATGAGAAGATGGAATTCAGTCTGTGTGTTGAGGTGAGTAAACAAAATCCTGTCACGCTTCACCTATTCTCCTTAAGGGTGTCCATTGTTGTCATGTGAATAATATTTGTATTGTGTAGATGAGATTATGAAAAGACATTGTTAACTCTTCAGAAGAGATTTTTTTCCCTTTTATGGAAATGTATCTATAGTTAAGATTATTCTGACAGGTTTTTAATTAGCTCTTGTGTTAGGAGGAGACGTCTTGGGATTTATATAAAAATTATTATCTTTGTGCTGAAAGTGTATGCATTCGCTCTTTCACTTGTACCTAGCAGTAAGGAACTGAAAAAGGTTGTTGGCCTTTTTCTTCCATTTGAATGGTCAAGAGGAAAAGACATAAACTGTCAGGTAGTACTTTGTCTAATTTTAAAATTACTGAAATAGGAAAAGTATTTAAGTAAATAGGGTTTTTAAGTATATAAAATCTGAAAACTGTCAGTTATGGAATGTATCATTAAAAATAATATATGATGAGTCAGCTTCTGGAAAAAAGTAAGATTTTCTCTTTGCTTGGCATTAATCAGAGATATGTTCATTAATTCCTACATTAACACTTAACAAATACATAGCACTTTGCCTAAAAGCAGATTTTTTGTAGGTGGCAAGTTCATCAAAATTCGGTTGGGGCACTTTAAATGACCTGACTATAGAATATTTTTAGTAAGTTTTTTCAAAATCAGATTTCTCTTTTGAAATATTTTTATGTCTTGAAATCACACAACCTTAAACTCTAACCCTTTTATAAACTAGAAAATAGTCCTGATGCTTTCCACACTTCAGCATTTCAATAAATTTGTGGGTGAGCTGTTCCTGTAAACCAAAATGGTGAAAGAGAGCATAGTCCCTATAGAGTCCATAAATTTATTTTCTTGGGCTTTTAGGTTTGGTTTTATTCCTCAGTATGTTCCTACTCACCTAAAGTTGTTGGACTTTCATATGAGTAGGGCAGGACACTTTTCTGAAAGGAAGCCATAGAAGGACTTCTAATGCTGTGTTAACTACACAGCCTGTTCATGTAACTGATTTTTCCTAAAATGATTTAGATCTCTATACGTTAAGAAAAGCATAGAGTTTAAAGTTCTTTTGTTGGATTTGTTGGATTTGTTCAATTTTTTTCTGTTTCTTAAATGACAAGATGGCAAAGCTCTTTGAAGTTTATTCATGCAATAAACACATTTGGTTATGGTATTTAGTGTTTTAAAGGCATTAAAAAGAATATTGCAAACATGGATAGTGAAACGCAAACACATTTGAACTGCATGTTGACGATTTGCTGTCTTTTCTGTCTTCCACACAAAGGTTATCAAAAACAAGAGGTTGTGATCTTAGCCTGCTGATATATACATTTTGCCCGTTCTAGCACTCCTTTTTGGTGTGTATTCCCTCACAGAACTTGAGCTTAAGATTTTGTTATCAGGACATCTGCTGAAGAGACAGCCTTTCTTTGAATATCCCAGTGTTATCACCCAAAGGCATAAAACTCAGTGCTCCTTCTGCCCTGGTTTTGGCCAGGACAGAGTTAATTTTCACCTGAGCTGGGAGAGGAGCTGGAGCTGGTGGCACCGGTGGCTGGGGGATGCAGCTGGGATAGGTTACTAATTAGCCAACAGCTGAGATCTTTTTCCCAAATTGGCCAAAGCGCTGTTCCATACCCTGTGACAGCATGGTCAGTGCATAATGTGGGGGACAGTGCTGAGGGACAGGTTCTGCTGCTGTGGAGGGAGCTGGGCATCAGGATTCACAGTGAGCTATTGTACTGCACATTATGTGCTTCAGTATTTTCTGTTATTATTTTTTTGTTTGTCTGTTTTCCATCTCTGTTTGCTGTTTCTCTTTGTCCCCTTAAACTTTTTTTTTTTTTTTACTCTTAACCCATGAGTTTTGCCTTCTTTTCTTTCCTGATTCTCCTGCTCTTCCTACTGGTGGGGTGGGGTTGGGAAGGGAATGTGGTGAAGGGGGAGTGAGTGGGTGGCTGTGTGGTATTTCATTGCTGAGTGGGGCTAAAAAATTACAGTTCTTTTGGTGCCCAGTGTGGGGCAATGAAGGGTTGAGATAACTACAGATCTGACTAGAGTGGCTTGAAACAAAATTTGTTATACACTCTTATTGTATCAGTTACTAGTTGCTAGTCACAATGCTACAGCGGTTGGTCATGTTGTTGTGTTATCTACATTCTTATATGTACTATATGTTACCAGTGGTGCTGTTTATCACCTCAGGAAAAATGATGAGAATTATCATTTTGTTTTACTATGCAATATCAATTTATGATATGGTAACATCTGTCATCTTAAGGTTGGTATCTGTATGCAGGTGACTTCCCCCACTCTTTCATCTCCAGGGTAGTTACAACAGTTTTTGAGAACTTTGAATATCCTGGGGATAGTCAAGTCAGCATGATGTTAGTGCTGTCTCTTGAATGTGTTCCAGGTCTTTTTTAGGGTTACAAAAGCACTTTTTAGGAATATCACACAGAGATCTGCCCTAAGGTGGGATAGCCGTGAGTGGCATGGCATGTGGGAGAACATGGGCAGGTGTCTAGAAAACTATTCACCTCCCATGGTTTAGAATTTTAGTCCTGAACAACTAAAGTACCCTGATGAAGTCACAGAATATTTGAAGAAAAAAATGTTGTGGCTGTTCTAAAGAGGCATAGCTTATTGCACTGTGCTGGGCCCTGCCCAGTATCTACAAAACACTGCTCGATCTTACGCAGCACCCTCAAGAGAAAGAGAGGGAAAAGAGACTGACCTGCACTGTGGCTACTCGAACCCCAGCAGCAGGCTCTGCAGCCAAATCAGGGAATGAACCCATGCTGGTATCAGTTGCCCCTGTACTTAAGAAGAAGACTTGTAAATAAGATAAAACTAACAGAAATCAGCTGCTACTTTCATAAGAATTCTGGTTTAAGTCTTGCATAACTTAATGTTGACTTCTTAACTGGATTAGCTATAAAAATTTTACCATCTTGATCAATTTAAATTGATTTGTAACTACCATATGAAACAACTTTGGAAGTTACTCTTTCAAACAAAAAGCTAATCTAATAAATTAACCTATTGTGTCACTGAAGATCTAGTGCATTTTTATTGTTTATTAGAGTGGAATCAATATTTCATCTTCTGAAAGTTGTGGATACCTGTCAGGTGTTGTGTCATATATTTTTAGGCAGGGATGTAGACATTGCAAGTATCTAGACATCTGAACAGCTTCTTTCTTACACTGAATGGATGTAGCAATGTATCTAATTTCTGAGGAGGAGTGCTAAGATTGGCCGTAAGGGTTCATTTTGGGTTTTTTTTTTTGCTGGATCTGTGTTACTTGGTCAGACTGGAGAGATTGCCTTAATTATAGCCCCTAATAATTTCATTATCAGCCTCTCCAAAATCTGCTGTGCTTTTTGGGACCCTAAGATTCCAGGATCTGTAGATGTGCTCCAGATAATCCTGTTCTGCTCCAGCAGGTCACCTCTGCCAAAACTTTTAAAAAAAAAAAAAAAGTTTCTGATGGTATTATTTCTGTTGCACAGGAATTTCCTAGCCTCGGCTGAGGTTAGGAACTTCAATTCTTTGCTTGCCACAGCCATCTCACCTGGTGTAAATGACCAGAATAAGAAACTCCTCTTGTGTAATCATTTGGAAAATTCAGTGCCAGGCAGTACTTTCCAGCTTATTACTCTGTTCAAGGAAATCTCTAGAAAGGTGCAACATCCTTAGCTAATAGCTTATACAGTAGAAAGAACTTTGAAATGTCTGACCAAGAGAAAAATATACATCTGCCATAATGTTTCCTGGTGATTAACTTTTGTTATGATGTTAGTAATGGGAGCCCAAGAGTGGACGTTAGAGTTCTGGCTTACAGTTACGAATTTTTGTGCTGGTTGTTTCTAGAAAGTGATACAGTTGTTTGGGTTTTTTTTAAATCACTGTTAAAATAATACGTATTGGGGGAAAAATAGTGCTTTGTTCTGTGTCTCAATAAAAACCACAACTAATAATCAAATAGCTATTAAAGAATGCAATAAAATCTTTATTTGCATCCTGCTCATTTGCAGGATGTTTCTTTGACTATGTAGCTGTGCATGTATGATGATAAATTTGTGAATAATGTAGATTATAATGCAGTTGTGCTTGATAAAAACATGCTAGAGCTGAGCCCAGTTGTATGGCAAGAGGAAGCGTTATCTAACTAAAATTAACAATTTGATGGCAAAGACTAAAAGTTTATTTTTTCTTTGTTATTTTTCTCTATTAAAAGACAGATTCTATTTACAAGCCAGAAATAGCAGTTCTAGTCATGCTATATAACCTTTTCCACCTCCAACAGTTATTTCTTTGCCATTTGACAGTTGTAGCCCATGAGGTGAAGGAAAATACTTCTAGCAAAAATGCTAAGATAAGATATTCAGAAAAATTTACCTTTGCAGCCTATTCTCCTAAATAATATTTTACATGTTCTGAATTGTACACACGATGCTTAATAGTGACACGGTTAACTGGAACAGAGCTTAACCCTCAATCTGAGTCATAGGGTACGTGTCCATTCTAACCACAGGTGCCTCTGTACTGTTTGAGAAAAGGGAGTTTTCCTAAATCTCTGTAGCACACAGCTGGTGAGCTCTGGCAGCTCAGTCATTACCTAAGAACACACTGGAGAGAAGACTTACTCCAAACTTGGACTGCCCAGCAGCAAAGTGGAGAGTAGAGCTCTTGGTACCAAGCCGTCCCTGCACTGCCGCTTCCTTTTCTTCTCGTAAACATTCTGTAGGAGGTTCTCTGCTGATATATGCTCTGGCATAGTATTCCTTCTCCAGAAGAGGATGATTTTAGTCAGCTTCATAGCCCCAAGAAGTGCTATCTTGTAAACTGTACACCAAATGTGACAGGCTACCTACTGTAGCTGTGTGCCAAAAGACTGGATGGCAAATACTGGATCAACTACTGATTTTTCCTTTCCTGTATTTTCCCCTCACTTTGGTTAGTAATTGCAGCAAAGGAAAGGTCAAAGCTGCCTGAGAATGACTCGGGCAACAAAATACACTGTGTTTATTCTTTTGATTTCTTAAGTTCACACTTGCAAGTTATCAAGAGCTTTTTGTCAGATCTGACCTTAATGTCATGACATTTTAAGATTATATCAGTGGGCTCCAGAGATGGCTCTCCTTGCTTTCTCTTCAACCTCCCTTTCAGGCTGTGATAGACAGTGATTACAGCCTCTTGTGTGCTGGAGGGAACAACTGCATACCTGGCAAGTCCGGCTGTCTCTCACAGGATCCTTGAAAAATTGCAGACAGTTGTTATCCCTTCAGAGGGACTGAGTTTCAGTGACAAAACAAATGACCCTGTTTATTTAAGTAATTGCAAGCAACTGAACTACTTCCTACTATTCAAGTTCTTAAATTCAGATGTCTACACCACTTTTTTTTTTTTTTTTTTTTTTTTTTTTTTTTTTTTTTTTCCTTTTCTTCTGGCTTCTCTGCCATTACAACCCTCTTACCGCAAACTTCAAGAAGAAAGGAAAATCAAAGCTACTATCAGGCTGTTCTGGATTCTTCTGGTCCTCATAAACGTAGTGGTTCCTTCACGAGACCATGTCACTCTGCAGTACTGGAGAGACCCTCTCAATTTATGCATGGCCATGTCCTTCCAGCCCTGTCTTGCTGCGCTGGGTCAGTGATGACAGATCCCTTGGTGTTTGAATGGGGTGCTACACAGGCAACCTGAGAACCCAGAACATGAGAAAAATAGAGGAGAGGAGCCTTAATATCCAAATATCCTTAATATTGTTGATATCTGTTCCAGAGCTTAGAACACTGAAGTCAATCAATGAGTTGACTGATGTTTTACTGTGCTGCCTTAAATTGAGAAGCACGATGGGGAAAAGATCCTCTGCTCTATGGTTAGAAGCTGTTGGTGATGTTCCAGTTTCAGGCTCCCAATAGTCTGCTTCACCAGCAGCATGGAGCATACTGACAAACATTTTTGGGCACTGCTTTTGAGCTACAGCCGTAATCTCCAACCCTCCTTTACAGGCATATTAGAAACTTTACTTATAGAGAATACTTTTGAGATAAGAAGATCTTTTTAAAAATATAGGTAGATATGCTTCTACCTGAAGAACAGATCCTACGATCTTCTAAGGACCCTTCCATCTACTGCAGTTTTTGAGTATGGTTACACTCTTCCTGCCAGTGATGACAGTATTTAAATGACTCATTTCCAAACAGAGGACTGGCTTGATTTAGTGGTTTGATAGCTTCCTTTTTGTCTTTTTTTCAGCTTTATTCAGACATCATGTCCAAAATTAAGGAAATTCATTATAAAATGCATTATAAAACTTACTACTAGCCAAAATGATAAAGTTGTAAGGAAACATGTATCTCCAAAAATTCGTTAATAGACTTCGTCTGGCTCCAGTAACAACCTTTTACAGACAATAGGTGAAGCAAAGATGAAAGTCTCTTTGTGACTATAGTATCACATATCCACATACTAAAAGTAAAGCTTGAACTCTCTTGTCAAGCAAAAAAAAAAGGCAGCAGAAGGGTCTCATTTGCTTTCTAAAAGCTTTTTGTGTCAAGTATTTTTTAAATAAAATCCTTACACTGTATTTTTTCCTTTTCACAGAGACAAATACAACATCTTTCTTTTATCATGTATCTCATCTCTCTTAGGATATGACATTCAATTAAAAACAAGATTAGAAAAGAAATGTTCTCCTGTAAAAGAAACATTCTAAAGGCATGGTTTTCTCTATGAGCAGCATTATAAAAGCATGTTTTTCTGTACCTTCTTTTAGCTATGAATAGGTGATTGGTAGAATAGAAATTTTAAGTAACAGGGAATGATCTGTATCTTATTTGCAATACCTAAAAGACTGCTACCTTATAGACAGATCGTGCTCCTTGTGAGCTCTGTGTCTATCACGTGTATTTGTGATCTAGGTATGTCTGTGTTCACATTTATATACACACACGTGTGTGTGTATATATTAAAAATGTACCATCAGGAGATGGTAATCATTACATCAAAATGATGTTTGAAGTGGGATGTCTTTCTCAAGCCAGTACTTTTACTGTTAGTAGATGTGCAATAATTTTCACAGTAAGAATGTAAGGGTTTTTTTTGTTTGTTTAAACATAAAAACGCCTTATTTTAAAGTTAAAAGGCAGACAAGACATTAAGGTGGTAAGAGACACTAAAATTTTAGTCTCGGGTAAATTTGTGACTTAATGGGATTTTCAAGTTTTTGTGCTTGCTTTCTTTTTTGTGCTGCAGTATTTGTGTACCATTTTACTCTGACAAATACGTGCATCTATTTTCTAAAAATTTAGTAATTCCTGTTGCTTTTACAATTTTACACTTGCAGACTGTGTTCACTTTTCTAGATGAAGCATAACTATCACCAGAGTCAAAGATGAAATGTAAAAGCAATCATCCCAGAAGTAGCACAAGACAACATGGTCACTCAAAGACAGACGTCTGTCTTGCAGTTCTCCTCCTGCTTTTTCTTTACTGTATAATGATGTAGTAATTTTCTTGCTTATCAAAAGCAATCTACTATGCTCTAAGGAACAGTTCAATGTTGTAGCAAAGGGGCAGAATGACTAAAGCTAGGCCTCTGCCAACTTCTTCCAATTACTAGTTGAAAACAAGGAGTAAATATTAATGCAGCGACCTTAAGTAACTGGTGTCTAGTTGCTTACTTGTGTTTATTCATGGTCTTTTTGGAATATTTGACAACAATAAGCATTTACTTCAAAGGGAGTAAGATTAAGCTTATATATGTATATATCTGGTACATATAACTATGCTTATATAGACTATAAATGTGTTTGAAGATATGAAAAATACTTGGTTTTTCCATTAACAGAATCAAAATAATCAAGGATGGAAACTCTTCATTGCTAAAATTCCATTCAAATTTCCACAAATATTTACATAGAAACTTAAAAGTTTGTTTCAAAGTCTGGAAAAGGACAAAACTTTTTATATAAACACAAAAAAATACAGCTATTTCTGTGCGTCAGAAGGGTATTGTGAAGAATTTCTGACAGTGGTGTTGGACAGACTAAGTAAATAGCAAATGTGTAAATTCCTTCTAACGATGATGATCAGGAGTTGCCTTGCAATTTTCAGAATGTATCTCCATGACACAATTCTTTAGGAAAGTTCCTGCTGTTGTAATGAACTCTTATCATTGAAGGATAAAGATAATTGATGTGTTAATCAATCTTACATTAGTGCCATTAAAACAGGTGAAGTTTTGTTACTGCATTGATTTTCTTAATGGTGTGTTCCATGGCATGTGTGGTCCAAGCATTCTTTGGAGTAGCACTGGCCTGGCTTTTTGGACACTGTCTTAAGTCCCTTTTTGATCCTATGAGAGAAGTCTCTGATTTTTTTGCTGTATTCTTCCAAATTTCCAAGGTGCTGAACTGCTGCACAACTGAGCTTTATCTGCCTGCATATTGTGTATTGAGTTTTCACGAAGCTACATAGGCTGTTGCAACCTGCTGAGTATGCAGACAGGAATATTAAATGAAGTCAGCTAATTGACTATTTATAGCTGCTTCCAATTTAAGAATGTAAAGACCTAAATTTTGTACTTTGTTCAAGAAGAAATCAGACTTTGATGTATTTCTGTGCCATTCTGGTTTTGCTGACAGCATGCAACGATTTTCTGTGGATACAGACAGACTTTTGCTGCTTGGAATTAATTAGCCCTCTAGTTCATGTCTATAGGTGGAGGTATATGTAACATTCACTATTAATATCTGCTCTCTTCTCTGCAGTAAAGTCATATAAGAAAAGATACCCTTCTAATAATAAAATTAACTACTCTTGTCTCAAGAATCCCTAGTGTGCACTGTTCTGACCGTAGCAATACGAAGATACTTCTTGAGCTGGATGTCACATGTAGAACATCACGGCAAACGCCTAACGATGTAACTATCTTCCAGGAACTTGTCTGATCCCTTTCAGAAGACAGTTACACTCTTTGCTTTCACAGTATCCCGTGGACAAAGTAAATGAACTCTGTAATTTTAATTAACAGTTGTGCAAAAAATGTACTTTTATTTGGTAGCTTTAACCATGGTACCTGGTGATTTCAGTTGAGTCAATCTAGTTTTCATTCAAGATTTACTTTCTAGATATCCTTAACTTTTAAAGATTGTAAAGTGTGCTGGGAAATAGCAAAAACGAAGGCCAGATGTGGTTGAAAGACATTCTGTGAGACCCTAAGCCACATACATAGGCTGAAGAACATCTCTGAAGCTCCTGGATCTCTCCTTGTATTTCCCCATATGTTAGGACTTCGGATTTAATGTTTCACATGCCATTTTACTGAAAATACTACTGAAAACAACTACTGCATACATTTGTAAAACTAAGTGAAAAGTATTGCAAAGTTAAAATGTATGCTAGTTTATGGCAGTGAAATATCTGAAGATTATAACAATCTTCTTAAATTATTGACTTTTTCTGTTTCATTCATTTTAGGGAAAACAAAAAGAAATAATTTCTGGGAAAGCGTCCTGATAAGTTGTAGTCATTATCAGGGAGATTTCATATTTACTCAGATTTGCCCATTTACTTGGGCAACTGGAGGTGTCCTGGGATGAGGGGATGATTCTGAAAAATTATTCTCTGGTCAGTATAAACATTCTGCATGAAACTCTTGTAAAATAACAGGAGTAACATTTAGTTTCAATAATCTTGTACATGACATATTTGAAGGAGAGCCACCTCTTCATATTTTTAGTATATGAAATATATTACTAGTCATTCATTAATATTATTGTGTTTCTGCTATGCTATTTAATTTTTTTCCAAAACCTTCAATTAATATGCATGATTGGTTTGAAATCCTTCTATTTTAATGATTTGCTACATTTCAGAAGAAAACCTAATGAGTAATTCTCTCTCTGTTTTCAAATTCAGTGCCAGATGATCTTCCACAAACTATCTGTCATTATAAGGATTAGACACAGTCATACTGAAGCTAATAACATGATTGAGAGAAGGCAGAGCATTAGGGTATATCAGCTACAGTTTCTACTTTGGATGATATTTTTTGTGACTTGATGAACATCCTTCATAAAGCAGCAGATTATTAGATTCTAATAACTTTTGTTATAAGTTGTGCTTAACAATTCATGTAGTCCAATATGTCCAGAAGAAAATACTGCTGCCAGCAGAAGCTAGGAAAAACACTTGGTTTTTTTAAATGATATTTTCAATGAGAATTACAGATATTGCCTTCCCACTTGCATTTACATTTGTAAGCAAAATTATGGTTTTATCAATTACTTGACTTCTTTCAAGTATCTGAATCTTAAGTCCAAAAATGGTTACGTGACACTATGCTACTGGGTAAGCTTATGCCTTATCTTCAACACGAAATACAAAAATTTGAGATCACTAGCAGATGAAATAGCTTCTGTAGAGGTTTAGTATGAAGAGCTTTTGTGGCACACAGCTAAGCATATTGGAAATTCAGTTCTATGTCTGGCATGCCTGTAAAATGGTTACCACAATGGCACTGTGGTCAAAGTTATTTTACAATATAAAGCAGATATCATCTATATTGTGTTTGCTCCTCATTGTAAGTGGTTTTTCATATTTATTCGTATGAACACTTACCAGCAGGCATTTGAGAACAGCATCCCAGACACCTGTGTGTTAGGGAAATCTGGGGTTAACTGAGAGGTTGACTCATGTCCTTCTCCTGCGTACTTCTGAGAACTGAAAGAAAGAAAAAGCATGAAGACTAGTTCTTTGATATAACCATAAGTCACAGCCAAGTTAATGAAGCATTATGACCATAAATACTAAAGGTCATTTAAAGACTCTGCCTTATCTTCTGCTTTTGTTTAATGCTAGAGGGAAAATATCAGCTGAAACAACAGCTTTTTGGTTTCTATGAATTCTGGGTCTATCTATTTTTGGCAAAGACTAAAGAAATGCGAGAAAGGTAGATGACAAATTGACATGAAGCGATTGTTAGCTACATATAGGAAAAACTCAACTGTTTTTATAGTGATGATTGGAATCACCATCATTTCTCTCTTTCCGGCAGCCAGCTGATTTTACAGTATCTGTTTTATCATGGAATGATATATCAACTGGCAATCTTGAGAAATACTGTTTCACAGTCCTTTAAGGTAAGTTAATGTAGGAGACAATGCAAATGGCAGTGCAAGTGATTATTTTAAATCTGACTTTTCCTATTTCACTGTAATTTTGATAAGGAATACATTGAAAATGTTTACTGTTACAAGTAGTGGTAAAATATTTATCTGCTTATTGTCTGGGAAACCATATACAAGAATCAGAATAGAGTTAAGAAGACAAACTTTGACTTCTAAATTTTTTGCCAGTTAGGAAAATAGTGCTAGTCAGATAGTAAGGATGTAATAAAAGAATGAAAAATTAAGATAATTAATCAGCTCTGTTTTGACTATAACTGTGTGTGGCACAGAAGTCAACATGAAGCTGGCAAAACAGACACTTTTGGCAAGTGGATTTAGTTACGTAACATCGTTAGTTGACTTTTTAATCTTTGCCTTTCAAATATTTTTTAATATTAACTTTTGAGTAACATGTAAATATTTGTGTTAATATTTCTGGATTTCTGCATTCAAAATTAAGTTAGAAGTATTTAATTACTATTAAAACAGTTTCAAGTGAGATTATTTAGTTATTACTGAACAGTTTTATGTCCAAACACTTTTCTTTCATTCCTCATTTAATCTAAAGTTTATATATCCTTAGGCAACATTTTAAACCTATTGTCTGATCTTTCAGAAATAAACTTCCATTTATTCCAGATAGAGCAAGGAGACAATTTAAAAGTAGAAAAGTATCAGCTATAATTGCATTTTGTTTTCTAAAATTTGATTTTCTTTTGAAATGTTAGCTCAGTGGTTTAAATTTCTCCTTTTTTCTTGTTTCTTTATCCATAAAAGTCCAAGGATGTTTCCTTGGGTGTAGACTGTGCCTCTCCAATTGGTGGAAGAAATAAGATCAGTTACCATCTTCTGTCATATTTTTGCACAGTAATCATCCCTCCACTTTCTTTATGGTCCTTGTAACACCTTTTTCCAGTAACAGGTCAGATATTTTGGAGTAATCAGCACATCGGATGGATACTTAAAAAAGAATGAATACTTTCTAACATTTTGAGGGAAATAGTTTTTGTATTGCACTCTGAAGTTGCACGTACTCTTTGTACAATAAAGAGGGAGGGCTTTTAGATATTAAGACATCAACTTTGGAGGATAACTTAATGCCTTGCTGCATTTTATCTCCCCAAAACAGATTGATTACTCAATTATAAGAAAATTTTCTGATATAAGACAGTGATCAAATTGCTGCTCAGCACTGAGAAATATTTTAAAAGCTGAAAATAACTTAAATTTTAAAAGTTGTTTTATTTGTCTTTGAGTGAAAATGAAAAGGTATCTAAAGCTTGTGGTTCCATTGTTCTGAAAATTGATCCATTTTATTTGTATTTCTGAACTTGGAATTCTCTAAGCCAAAACACTGAGAAACGGTTGAAACAGCCTATGCTGAGTGCTACTCTGTTGCTGCAGCTATGCTCAGTCACATACATTTCACTGCTATTTCTGATTAACTGTACACCATCTTGAGCTGAGATGCCATCAATCACTGCAAATTACAAATCCAAATGCACTACACAATTTGGACTGTCTCCGAGAAGGAATTCAGACAGATTCATTTTTTATGCTATATTGGATTTGTGTCCTGACATTGATAAAACACCCAGTTGCACGCGTGCATAATGGTACACAGCTCCTCTTGCAGCTTGTGCCTATTCAACACAAAAATAATTCTTTGAGTGAGAAATGTAAAGGAAAGAGCACGGGCATGGATGAAAACTGTGAAGAAATGTAATGAAATCTCAGGTGGCATTTAACTGCATTCACTTTAGACAAGTATATCCTAATGACTAGCTTTTAGTTACCCAACACTCACAAATTATTAGGAAGTTAAAAGAAAAAATAAACTTAATCAAATTAATATCTCAAAGGGCCGAAACAACTGGCCAACAATTTACTGTGTCATAAATGGAATTTGCAATGATTTGTCAACAAAATTTTTTTAGGACTAAAGGTCTTCCAGGATCCAGCTTTTTTTTCTTCAGAGGTCAGTAGGAGACACATAAAACTATTTTCCTGAGTCACTCTGTTCTCTAGATCTGCTCCTGACCCCATTGCTGGAAAATTTATTCAAATTCCTCTGCTTCCCACTGGAAGAAAAAACAAGGCAAAGCAAACTGCTGATTCTGCTGTTCACAGCCTGGCCCAGTTTGTTTTTACTCCAAGAGTCAAGCTGGTGAATTCAAGTGTCCTAGAGACATTTTGCCAGATCTTTCTCTGTACATTTAGATCAGCTTGAACACCAGAATCTGTTTTCTCCTCCTTCTGGCCTGGGTGTTGAATGCCTCCAGAACTGCCATAATCCATGCTAGTAGTATTAGGACATTGTCAAGAGTCTTTTGGGTTTTGTTTTTTTGTTTTTTCTTGAGATCACATAGACATTAGGAAAAAACTTTTACAAAGAGGGTGGTGGAACACTGGAACAGGTTGCCCAGAGAGGTGGTTGATGCCCCATCCCTGGAAACATTCAAGGCCAGGCTGGATGGGGCTCTGAGCAATCTGATCTGGTTGGAGATGTCCCTGCTCCTTGCAGGGGGGTTGGACTAGATGACCTTTGAAGGTCCCTTCCAATGATTCTGTGATTCTGTGTTACCATTCACATCTTCCACTCTGAGCTCTCTTAGAACTGAAAATATCTCCTAGATCTGAAAACACCAGATCTCCGTTAGATTGCTCAGTTTATTTTGTGGGTTTTTTCTGCCTTTTATCTCCAGATCTGGGGTTTGGTCTTGGGACTAGGTGATCTTTAAAGGTTCTTTCCAACCCAAATCATTCTAGGATTCTATGATTGGATCAAACATTTTTCTCATGGTACATTTCTGAGGAGTTTGATTAGAGTTGTTTTCCAATCCAGTCCACCAATGGGATTCCAGTCTTATGATAAATTCTATTTACCTCTTAATAGGGAAGTCCTTTATACGCATGGTAAAATTTTCGCATCTTCATTTGTCTTTTTGATAGGAATTATACTTGCAAGAGAAGGAAAAAAAAATCAAACCTCAGATAGCTGATTATCTTTTCTTTTTTTTTAAGGATGAAATAACTCAGGACACTTCCAAGCACCTTACATGTGTATGTATTCTAAATGAGTCACAAAATTAATTTGCCTATGATTTCTTCCAAGCCTGTCTAAATCCACCACAGGAGCTCACTGTCATATACTGAGTATTGGTTGTGCTTTATCTTTTTATACTGACATGACAAAATCCTTTAAAGGTACTCCTTATCTTTTAGTGTCAGACGCTGAGAAGTCCTGAGATTTACATATTTCATTAAAGAGAATTTCTCCCTGGCATAACCGACTTGTGCAAACATGTGATGAGATCACTAAAAGGGAATCTTCTGCACCAGTCAGGGAACATTCAGTGAGAGCTCAGGCAAAAAAGAGGGTTTTTGTCTTTTTTTTTTTTTTTATGGAGTATGCCTACAGATGGAAACTGCAAAGCAGCCATCTGAAACTCCACTTAACTCTTAATTCTCAGTATGAGAGCTTTAAAAACAAGCGAAACCTGAACTCACAGAACTGCAGTTTTAACCATTGCTTTGGTGCCTGCCTCCCACTGCCTGGATGTTGGCTTTTTCTCAATCTTAAACCACTCTGTCTCTTCCTTGTGATTTAAAATACTGTATATGCTAGGGAAGAATCCCAGAAGCATAGTTTTTGTGGGATGCTTAGGAAGGTTCTGTCACCTCGAGAGCTCTTCCAGCAACTGTAGCAACTTAAAAGCAGGGAGGCTGTTTGTGAGTTTCACAGCCACATCTGCTCATCACCTGCCTAAAGACAAAAGGTGACACTTTCTTGTCTGACCACAGTGAGATTCCTCGGTGGCTTGCTCAGCCAATGCAGACTAGTTAAGGATCTGTTCTCTGGAAATGTAAATTCACTTCTTTTAGCCCGCATGGGGAAGCCCTTCATTCTTACTTCACTTGTTGTGTACTTTCTTGATGCTGCCTTTTCTGAAGCAGTAAGAAAAACTCCAGGCTCCTGTTGCTGATCTGCTCTTTTGGGATAAAGTTGTTTCTAGGATGCAGCCTAAATTTCTCCCTACAGTAGGCTCCAAACTTTACCTCAGCCAGGAATTATTTGCTGGTGACCTGGGAACTAATTTTCTGGATCTTACACCATAACAGCTTCAGCATCTTTTAAATTCCTCAGTGTCAGACATGTCCAATCATGCTACTTATGAAGTAACAAGGCTTCCAGCGGGACTCCTTGCTGCATAGTTTCCCTAGAAGAGATGTTTGGATGTGCATGTCTATCTGAACAGCACTTTTTCCTGGGTATCCAGATTCTGACAGGATTTGTCCATTTGTTCTGAAAATGGATGAAAAATTTTGTCATCTGTTGTTTATTTCAGATTATAAAATCCTCTAGGCTTTGTTTTTATTTTATGTATATTATCCCAGCATGATGAGACCCTTCACTATTACAGTAATACAAACCTGGTGATAAATATATCTAGACAGACTGAAGAGACCAATTTATTTTTCATGAACATATATCATATTCATGACCTGTGATGATACTTGCATGAAGTGGGAGGAAGCTTGCAGGACACTTCCTTGCAGAGCAGCTGAGAACAAGCCAGTAGAACGAATCAGGTGTGGAGTAGAAGGACATTTTTGAGAAGAGGCAAATTGGGACAATCAAGCAGGTACAACATTTCAGCATCTTCCGTGATTTAAAAGTCTTGGCCTGATACTCACCTTGAGAGCCTTGTTCTCTCTTGGATTGCTCTCTCTCCAGTGTCTTCAAACTTTGCTGCTGTACAATGCCTAGGAGTTTGTATGGATTCAAACAGAGATTGGAAAACCCCATTTTAAAAAAAAGTACCGAGTGCTACTAAATACAAAGATAATATCTTTCATTTTGAAAGCATTAGAACCATGAATTTTTGGAAAAAAAATTAAATAGTCCTGGGGATGTGCCATCCCAGCTGTTACATCTGCTCTCCCTTGCTGGTTATGGGGTTAAATAGATCTTTGGTCCAATTCAGTTGAGTTTTTCTTTTGAATGGAGATCAAGACAAATCTAAATAAATGAGAATATATGTAGTTTTGATTACAGGTTTAATACTAATTTTGTGCTTAATAATTAGTGATCTGCATTAATTAGAAATAATCAGTAATAATTATGTTTGTGCAGAACCTTACCCTCTCCAGCACTGCTGGAGACTTTCTGTTTCTTCACTGCATGACTGAAAGGAACAGAAAGAAGTTGCAGCTTTTGATCTCTAGGTTAGCACTTTCAGATCTATGGAACAGTTACACCTGTTCAGTCTAAAGAATCAAAACAATTAACTACTAAAAAATCAGTTGGTACCCTATTTGTTTAATGAATAAACATTAATTGCATTATTTTCATAATGTAAGTGTCCCATTTAATCAAAGGAGAGATGAAGCATTGTGAGACTTCTGATCACAGAAGACCTGGCAAGCCCAGCATTGACTATGCCACTTCTCAGAATCTGGATAATTAAAAAATAACAGTTTACACAAATCCTAACAACTAATCCACTTTAACACCATGAAGCTTGTTAAAGGGAGTAAAATTGTAAGGTTTGTTTAAAAAATTTTCTAAATCTGCATTATCGTTAGTCCAGCTGTCTCCATTTCTGCACAGCTATACCTGTCCTGTAATTCATGTAGGGAGTCTGCATAGTGCTGGTGGTATCAGTGAGGCTGTTGATGGGAAAAAAGCATAGAAAACTCAGACTCTTCGTGACCTGGAACAGAAAAAATGTCCAGTGTTTGGGCCATGACATGTTCTTTACAAGTAACTATTTTTAAAAGAAACCAAGAGATTTAAAGGGAGAAGAAATAAATACTTTTTAGCAGCAAGAACTGCCTGTCCCTTCCAGCTTTTTGACATACATTCATCAATATTGGCTCTTTTTTTTTCCTAGTTAGTTACCACAAATGTCATGTGCTTGCTTTCGTGTAGAATGAAGGAAGCTTCTTTACTCTATGCCAGATTCCCACAGTGTCCATGGAAGCTGCCAAACACATTAGAGGGGCAGCAAGGCTTTTTCAACAGCCAGGTGACCACACTGTGCTGGTAAGAAAAACAGTCTCTTCTGAATTATCTTAAAAGTGTGTGATTACTATGGAAACAGTTTTTCATTTATAATCATCATGTTCTGATGAAGGTTACTTTAAGTTATCTGCCGCTCTGCAGTCTGCCTCATAAGTGCATCTTAAAAAAATTGAGCTAATGTAAAAGTCTTTAGCTTCTTTATCCTAATAAGCTGAAAATTCTATTCTAAAGGAAATTATTTTAATGCTAAACAAAGTTATAAGTTTATTTAGGATTCTTTATTCCATAGGTCTTACATTTCCAGCAGAGTACCTCCTGACAAGCTCTTGCTTTTACAAGCAGTAAAAACGTTTTAGGAAAACTGAATCTGGATATTATAGTCTTGGTTGTTCTCCTTTTTGCACAGTAGCAGGACAAGACCTTATCTCTTCAAACCAGTTTTCTCTTTAAATAAGTCAAATTGTTTCAGAGGTTTCTCAGCCCTGATGTGCTCAGGGATGGGAAGATGATTAATTGACGTCCTTTACTAGGAATGTTTTTTAGCAGATTTCAGCAGCAGTTTGAATTTTAGAGAAATGCTTTATTTGTATGAGAAGGAGGAGTTGGATGATACTGCTGTGAATCTTACAGTTGTTGCTGCAAAACCTGATTACTCTAATAGCAGATAAACTATTTTTTTAACTTTTTCTGTAGGTTGTATGTTAAGCATTATTTTTTTTTAAGGTGTTGAAACTTCTATTTAGGCATTTAGAAATTTTTCAAAAAATTAGTCTCTGAAGTCAGTTTTCTGTTTCACTTACAGTTTTTTAAAGTGCAAGTTTATTTCTGTTGTATCCAAAAAAGTACCTCAAGTTGGGCCACTTGATGTTTGATAGCATAGATGCATTTGGTATTACAGATGTGTCAGGTTGGGTTTTTTTTTCTTCACAAGAAGAACAAAGTGGTGGTCTGCTGATAAACTTCAACTATAGCTGAGGTGAATTCCTAATGTTCTTAGAAATGTGGAAAAACAGTTGATTAAGAATGATGCCCACATAGGGGTTGCAGGTTTAAATAGTGCTATAAAAGGAAACATTCCTTGGCGTTTAGTATGCCTAGCTTTTCTTTTAGGTAAGGTAAATACTGTTTTTAAAAATGTGTTTGCATAGCCAGAGTGCAGGATTTTAAAATGATGACCTTATTTTCTAAATAGTTAATAAATATGCATTAATTAAAAAAGGGTAAATTTAACATACTCTCAAAAGTAATTAAAAAGCTGGTTTGAACCCAATGTTATTGTCTGCATCTGCTGTGAGAACTGGCCTGAAAAAAGCTCCTGCATGTTGCAAAAATCTGTCTTAGCCATGATTGATTTTTAACAAAAATTAGATGGTATAAATAAAGCATATCTTTTATTTCTTCCCTTCCCATATTTATATTTTTCTCGTTTACAGGTAGTATAGAAGTCAGATCTAGAAGTGCATGAAAATCTGTAACTGAATTAAAAAATTGCTTAAATGGAAAATTTGATTGTTCTTGGCCTGATTACATGAGTACAAATCAGAAATGATTCCATGGAAATCAATGTGGCTGTAGTAATGTAATCTCAGTATAACTTGGAAAATATATCAGCCCATGGGATACAAGATAGAAAATGGAAAAAATAATTTCTACTTTAGAAGTATACTTATTGCACAAAGCTGCTGTTTATCAAAGGGTAATTTAACCAACACACATTTGGTGTAAAGTGAAATTTGAAGTTTTCCAAAACTAATGATGAAAAGACTTTGATTTTTCATAATCAATGAATATTTACCCAAAGGTGTGTTGTTAAATTAAATAATCAAGTTTTTTTTTTTCCTTAAAGTACTACTATAATTTGGCTTCATTTTTATCACTTTGTAACTGGAGGCAGAATTAAGCCATCTATATTGCTTAACCTTCTTGTCATTAACCACATGGTATTCCTCTGGCATAGGAGTGGCTAATGTAAATACTAATACAGCATGTTTCAGTGCATCCAACAACATAATTTAAATTTAAATCTAAAGGATGCCTAAATTAAAACCTTAACCACATGAGTTTGTTTTTTTTCCTTAAGTTGTACTCTACTCCAAAATTTAATGGCATGTGTTGAAACCCACAAAAGTATGTTGAGGATAATGAAGAACCACTTGACTGACACAACATGGGTGGGACCAAGTCACACCCAGCTGCTACCAGGAGTTCCTAGGGACCTTCTCAAGACAAGAACAGACGTATAGAAATGGAACCTCCGCATAACGGGTGACAAACCAGCATCATTCACCTGCTACGCACTTTCTGTGGAGCCCTCGTGGCACTGCGTAGGCAGGCCTGATCTTTATAGTGAGAAACTTGATGTCTGCCCATGAAACCTGCCTGCACATGCACACCCACATTGTGTGGCAGGGAGGAGTCTAAATTTTACTGTAGGTAACTGTGGAATAGAAACTCCTCCATGGTCACGAGTTCAGCGTCTATTTGTTTCTTAAAGCACCCAAACCCCCCATCTTTTACTTAATCATTGCATCAGCGCTACATTCAGAGCTATCCCCAAATAATATGAAGAACAGCCTAAGTGCACTTGTTAGGTAGAAGTAGCTATGCCTGTGTGAATTGTATCTCCCTATAATTTAAGAAGGGCATTGGACACAGGTATTTATAGCTCTGACTTACTGCAGTGGATGAACATCCTTGGTTATGTCCACTGGCCGTCCTGCGTGTGTGCAGTTGATCGTGGTGTCCTCAGAGCCGACAGGGTAAGTTTTGCCAATTTTCCACTGTCACAGAATCTCAGCTTTTATCCCACCAACAGATGTTATTCCATGTTAAAGCCAATTGAAACAGTGAGATGAATGTGGGCTATTATTTCTGACAGCAAACTTAAAAGAATACAATTGTGAAATGCACATTGCAATTAATTTTATTTTTAGAGATTGTTTTCATAATGGTCTAACCAAACATAGAAGCAACACTTTCAGTTGCAGAAATGCAGGATGAATTACTTGTTCTCGGTCTTCAAATAGAACAACAATCAATGATAGTTCAAAATATGTTGTTGCTTTTATTCAGTACCTTCCCATATCTTTAGTGTCATCTTGTGTTGTTTCACCTCAAAATCTAATTCCTATACATAACTCTGTGGCTTGCTCTTAAAAATTAAAATCCTCTCCCCTCCCCCACCACCCCGCCCCAGTCACTTCAGTCACTTCATGGCTGAAAAATCATGAGTGCATACAAACCTCTTTTTTTTTCAGTCATATCAGTTTGGTCTGAGAGAACTCTGTGTGTGCGTGCATATATGTGTGTGTGTGTGTGTGTGTGTGCGCGCGCACACATGCCCCACGCAAGAGATTGACACAGTGAAACCCAGTGACACTCTTTGTTTGCTCATTTCGGAGACATCAGTCACTCCATAACTCTTGTCATATTCATGTCATATGACATATTCTGTCAAGAAAGCATTTTCCTACCAAAAAAAAAAGCTCCCCGCCCGCCCAAGCAGGAGACAGAAGACATTATGGAAACTGGAGAGAGAGAGACTCACTAGCTGTGAAAAAGATCTGCGCACTTGTTAAATAAGATGAAGAAATCACCCCTGTAGAAACAAGGATTGTTGCAGAATATGCTCAGGTACAATGTCCTTCTTGATTGATTTCAGATTTGCATTTCCACAGACATGAGCTTATTGGCTGCTAAGATTTTCAATTGCCATTTGGTGGGAATTGAGAATTTGGAGTCTGGCAAAGTTCCATTCCCTGAAGGCTGTGGCAAGCAGATATAAACACATACAGAAATTGCCATATGATGCCTAAGTCTGTTGTTTCTACAGTGTCAGTTTGCTTTCAGAGGAGTCTTGACAAGATTATAAAATCACAAGTAGAAAGGATCATTAAATAGTTCTGCTCTGGTTCTTTAAACCATTATCCTATTTGAATAACTTTGCATGAGCATCATTTGTCTTACCAGTAGAAAGGCTTTTGGATTTAGTTACATAGGGGTGTATGTGGGTTGTTTTTGCCTTTGGCAACACAACTTAAAAAAAAAAAAAAAAAAA
>WHYT01016508.1:0-43133 GCA_009806455.1 Tetrax tetrax | reverse complement strand
TCCCTATATTTTTATAGCATATCTGTCAATACAAATATTTAAATGAACACTTCAATTGTTTCAAGAATTAATACATTAATTTACAAAAACATTTAGTCAATTTTTTTTTTTTTTTTTAAATTACTGGAAATGGATTTAGTTACTGATTTCTCCCGTTTCTAAAAAAAAAGCTATCGCATTTTCAAATCCAAACACTGTACAGCAGAAAAACACGGAGGCTTTATTATACACACTCAGTAAACACTATGGTACATTAAGACATAATTTACAAATATCAGAATAAACTAACTGTGGTAATTTTTTTTTTTCTTTTCTGTCAAGTAGGCATACACTGCACCTTTCCCTAGCCCCTGTTCAATGGCAGGTGCAGGATTAGGGTTCACTACCTACTGGCACAGCTGAAACAAGTGTTTGTATCATCTACCTTCAGGAGCCTGCACCAGAAGCATGGCTTCTCTCCAGGGTCAGGGGCACTGCCAGGCAGCAGCTCAGAGTCACTCTTGGTCTGCGCTGGAACTGCCTCAAGAATGGGGGGATGGGAGTGGACAGTCATGCCCCTTTACTTCTCCCCATCCCATCCCTTCATCGCTCCTGCAGGTGCAGGGCAGGAGGGGACACCTGAGCCTTCCTGACCAAAAAATCCCATTAATATAAAGCCAGGAGGGGAACAACCACCCCTCTGGGCCCAGGGCTGCAGGGCAGCACTGCCAGCAGCACAGGCCCCTCACATGGCCTAAATCCTCTGCTTTCAGCTCCAATGCCCAGAAAAGACCCCGCCGCTCCTCTAATTCAGGCAACTCTGTCAGACAGCTGAAGTTAGATGGTACAAGTAACACCAAAAAAAATGAACTGCATGTAATTTCTGTATTTATTGTATTAAGAAAATAATATACTTTACATCACAGTGCTTAATTAAATGCCATAAAAAAATGTAAACTCAGGATTCCAGATAAAATTTAACTTGAAAAATTAGGGCTCCAAGACCTCTTAAAATTCACAATTATTTTTTTTTTTTTTTTATATTGAAGTCACAAACAGTCAGTTCACATAATTCACGTATTTAAGATTACTTGTAAATACTTGTTGATGCACTCCACTGTTTGGTCACTTTTTTTTTAGACGCCTAAATAACAAATAGACCAAGTGCAAAGGTAAGAGGTATATTTTTATTTGCAAAGAAACTAACTTTAGAAGTAATTTGCAAATCAGGCATCTGGAGTGCTCTAGTAGATGTAAGGAAATATGCGGTATGGTACACGCTGACAATACCTTTCCCATGCCAAGCCATATTTTTGCTTACAATGATGTTCATCACGAGCTTCTCGATGAACAAGCAGGCAGATGAAATAGATCACGTAGAAATAAGGTAAGATGTGATTAAAACCTGTAGAATAAAGCGAGAAAAATCACTTTAGATACAGCAAAAAGAAAAAAAATCCAGAAATGTTAGCTATTAACAACATATACTTGCTATGGACTGAAGCATCTTATACTTGTACTGGAAAGCATCAAATACTCAACAGGACAGTGCAAAAATTGTGTGTCCTTTACATGCAGATAGGAAAAGACCCACAAAAGCAAAACAAAAAAATCCTTAAAATTCAGAGTCTCGAAATCTACCAACTTCACTCTGAACACATGCAACACTGGTACATATTTTAAGTTTTTCAGCAATAAAATCCAGATAAATAGTTAAACCTCTGCAGCATTGAGCTGTTCCACACAAGCCACACAGGGTTTTCTCTATTTTGGCTGCAGGTGGTAACTCTAGCTTTGCTCCTCTCCAACCCTACCCAGTTACAGCAACACTTCAGCGTCTGCCATCACGATGCTGACAGAGGACGCATGTCCTGCATTTTCACAGGGGGAACTCTCTTCCAGGATACTGTCTACAAGTGTATATGCTAATCTACTATTATCTACTTTCAATTAAAATCCAAAATAAAATTAACCCCTGGGGGAACACCTGAACTCCAGCATCCTCTCAGCTGATGCCCCTGGTCAGGGTCTTAACCACTTGGTGACAAAGTTCCACTCTATCAAAACTCCCTGCGTCCCACAGTATGCAAGAGCCAAACAGTGCCATGGGGTGCAGAGCAGCACTGCCTCAGAAGGACATCTGTTATGCTTGCTTCTGTGCCTTTGTGGAAGAGAAACTCCTCCAGGAGAGGGAAGAGCCCAAAGTCATTTTTCAAACTTGAATGAAAGGGGGCAGGACTACCATGATCGGATGTATTTTCTGAAACTCTCACTGCTCTTTCTAAGCTCTTGCAAAGAATCAAGACTACAAAACCCGACTGGACAAAAGGTTCCCTAATGTCCTCCAAGTGTAAACTCCATGAACACTAGGAAGTATTCCTTAACAAAAACTCCGAAACAAAGTCCACTCCTTTGTGCTTGATGATTTTTTTTTTTTTTAAATGTATTTTGCTTAAAGTCCATCCCTACACGTGATAGCCCTTGTCTCCAAGCAAACTCCAATTTTTTGGGAACTCCCTTTGAGAGCACTATAGCACAGCCACTAGCCTAAAACATGTAAAGGAATGACTTATAGCAAGCAAGAGCCATCATTACTGAATGATGAAGAGTCAGGAAGAAGAGTCAAATCTAGAGCGTAGTAAGTTAAATCTATAGTAAGATATAAAGAATAAGATGTAAGAGAAAACAGGCGTCACATTAAAGTTACAACACAGAAGTTCGTCGTTCAGTACAGGTTTTAGTACCTCAAATAATTATCACTTTGCCTTTCAAACCCAGTTAGATGCCAAAACATACAAGTATTTTTGATAAAATCCACTTGCATTCCAGGAACTTACCACAGGGTAGAGACCATGCTAGAGCCATGATGATGTCACCGAGATAATTAGGATGACGAACAAAACCCCACCAACCTGTCACAAGAAGCCCTTTTCCAGTTGCAGTGGGTATAAATTTCAGATCTGTGAATAGAGTATTGTAGTCAAAACAACAACTGAATGTGTATTTAACAGAGACATTGTAAAGCAATTGAACAAATGAAAAAGAAGTACTTACAGGCCAACTTGGGATCTGATGGATTCCTTCGGAAACTATTTTTCTGAGAATTTGCACTACGGAATATGTAATAACCAATACCTGAAAATAAATATTATTCATTTTGCATTTTCTGTATTTTCCAGGGTTTTTTTCCTTCAACAAAAAGCACTCTCATGGTCTCTGCCACTCTTATTACACTAAAGTCTTTTTGTCAGAGATGACAACTCATATTCTCCAGTTCTCAGAGCTCTAACAAGACAGAAATGCTATTGCAAACCTGTGCTCCATATGCTCTTACACATTAATAACTTTTAATATTTTGGAGAAGCCTTGCTTTCACACCTGCTTTTACATTTATATTTGAAATAGTTTATTAACACAACGAGTTCAAAATTCATATTAGGTGATATGTTGCAGTTTATAAGACCACAGCTCTGTTCGTACCCCAGTTATTTTGCTACAGTGCTTTCCCTATAAACTGACCACTACTTGCAAGTTCACAATATTAAAGGAACCAAACAATGAAGTATTATCTGATTTTTAAATTCTCTGCCCCATCATTTTTACAAGGTAGCTTAAATTTGCTTCTTCTGAGGCTGTATTGAAAAACCATGATCACAACATACTTCAAGAAGATGTTTAAAAAAAACAGCAAGAAAAAAATATTAATTGAAAATGAAAAAGAGATTATGTTTTTCTCAGGATTGCACATACTAGAGTTGCATGCCTTCATATTCTTCCAAGTATTTCAATTCCCTTTGCCATATCTACAAGTCTTTTTCTTTTAGGTTTACTACTTAGATAAAAGGGACAACCTAGAAAGCCTTACTGGTGCAAATTTAAGGTCCCCTAAGGATGCCAGATCCTATTTCAGAGTACTCAGCTAGAAGAAAGGAGATGTTTTTCCATTGACATGAGTTTCTAACTATGGCCATCAGGGAAGGAGATGCAAATTGTTAAACGATAAAACCTCTTTTTCATTAGGTTCAGTAAAGTATAGCCAACAAGTTATTCACTTACTTTTTATAAGAGTCTCTTACAGTCACTCAGACTGACTTTAAAAGGCACCTGCTACACATAATTCAAAATGTTTTAAGTCACTTCTGCAACTCCAGATGGCATCCATCTGAAGATGCCTTGCAACAGAACAACTAGGTGCCCAAACTCTCATTTATCCTCCATTTAAGAAAATAAGAATTTATTACATTCTTTGTATTGAACAGTAGCCAGACACATGCTCCCACCAGCTCTGGTAACACAGAAAATATCATCACTGCATCTTAGCTAAAGCTTCATCTCACAAATCAAAGAAACAAAATCAGTACTACATTATTACTACTAGTAACAATAACATTTACTGTAACTTACAGTTCAGAATAGTAATTGCAGCAGCAACAGGCCAAGAAATTGCAGTAGGATGACCAACTAAATAGAAGGCCTGCAGACTGTAGACAAATGGAACCCACACCAAATCTCCAAATGCTAGCATGAATCCAAATCCATCATGGGTAATATCCATTGTAGTCAAAACAGCTTCCTAGAAACGAGGAAAGAAGGAATTTTGAATTTACAAAGCTTCATTCATTTAGCATTGTAATTAGAAACAGTAACAGTTTAACATGATTGTCATTTACCTCATTCCAAAGAGCATCCACCACGTATAGAAGCTGAAAGCTGTTCACAAGTACCATTGACAGAGATGGCATACTTTGATTGTGTATCTTCATCTCAGCCAAGAGCATTGCCAAGTTTATTACAACCTAGTTTAGAAAATATTTCATTACAAGTTTTCCTTGTAAAAGAAAGCAGCCTTTTCTATTGCACAATAGGATATTTTAATACCAGTGTTTTTGACTGATGTTTTAAATCTTAAAAAAAAAAAATTAATAAACCTACTTCACAAATCACAGTTTGCAACTAACTACATTTCTAAATCTGTATAACCTCAACTTTAAGAAGTGTTTTCATTTCCCACATACCAAAGAAGCTAGAATGTAGAAATTTTCCTAAAGTGAATAAAAAATGGTCATTAAAAATCTGGCAACATGAAATTGTTTGTAAGTACTTTTTTCCTGTTTGTAAGTACATACCATATCTTTGATACCATTTTCAAAAATAGATATATAATCCATTTGTGTAATACTTAAGCAAATAAAATAACTAAGATCACTGACTCACCCAGCCAATTAATCCTGGACGCAGCTCACAGAAGTATTTGAGATCAAAACTGCCAATACGAGGGTTTAATTCATGTCCAGTAAAGAAATCATAAACAAAATACCCTGCAGATAAGACATAGACATAGTCTTTGTTAGCAATACACTTCCTTTTATCTGTCACTACATTCCTCCCCATAAAGTAGTTCCTGCTTTCTACTAAAGTTATAAATTAAAAGCAGTCTTCCGATTGGCAAGGAAAGTGTGAAAGTATGTGCAAAATACAAAGAAAAACCTGCCCTGGTTTATATTTTAAGAAGCCCAAATATTTTATGGATTAGGACTAACCACTTTAGAAGTTATCATAGCTTATTTCTCCTTGACACTTGCTCCTTCTTTATTTTCAGCCTTATGCTGAAGCTCACACCACAGTTTCCATAAACATGATCTTATGGTATTAATTAATTCTACTTTTTCTCCTACTTCATTGCTCTTCTCTGGGAGCAAGAATTCTTTTAGCTGTGACAACTACTTGTCCATCAAAACATATGGACAAGAAGGAAAATACAATACTTTGACTTTAAGACATCCTACACTGAGCTAGCTAGTAACAGGCACTTTGCGGAACAGTTACAGAACGCTACTATGCCACCTACAGAGACTAGAAGAGCAGTTTTCAAATAAAAAATTACGTATGATCATTTATTATTTCCCTTCACACCCAAACATACTGCACTGACAAAGGGACTGAGTATATATAAATACTTCATTTTAATACTCTAAATGTTCTGTCCATAAACTTACTCACTTAATTACCCTATGATCATTTTTAAAAGCAGCCCTGTTTAATATTTAATGCTAATCAACTTCTCAATCTAGCCTTCGTTCTACAAAACCATATGCATATAATCAATACTTTCTAGGTAGGCAGTCTCAAGACTTAATCAAAATTTCTTTTGAAAACTCAGTTCAGCTAACTACCTCTAAAAGTGCACAGGAAGATGAAAGTTTGGAAATACGCTGTAATTTCAAGTTCTGTACCTGACTTCCCACTGTCAAAATACCTAGATTTTTCAGTTTTTCTTTCCATTCCCAGGTGTTTCAGGAAAAGGCCCACCAACAGGGGCACTATGAAGGGAACTAGACAAGCCTCTTGGACAAACGTTGAAAATGGAAAGCAAGGAACTGTCCTTTCATTCCTAGGAGACTAGACCAGCCAAGACACTTTTGCGCAAGCTATTCAAGACAATCCAACTAAAATTAAGCATTTTACAGCATCTGAGTGAGAACAAAAAATGGGCATTTAAATGGCAACACGAATTTTACATTAGTAGAAAGTAAGAGTCACAGTATTATAATAATCAGCCTTAAAACTATCCTTTAATTCACAAACATGAACCTGCAGCAAACAATTGGAAAGAAATTATCTAAAATATGTGTAACTCACCAGAATTTCCACCTGGTGCTAGTTCTTCCTCAGGTGCTTTCAGGGACCGAATATACAGAAAAATACTCAACCCCACAGAAAAAGCTGCAGCTGACACTGCAAACTGCAAGAAGTGATCGTACAAATAGTGAAGCTCAAATTGAAAGTATAATAAAGTTCCAATAGCTGCAGCAGTCAAAACAAAAGCATAAAATCCTAAAGGATGAAGAAGAAAAACGTATTAGCAAAAATTTAAAAAAAAAAAAAAAAATCATTCTTAGTAGAACCTACCTAGTCCAGACTTTCTGCATTTTTACTTCTTCCAGGATTTGTCTCTATTCCAATAATGTCTTACAAATCCCATGCCTCTGAGGTTCAAACCTCTGGTGCATAGCAATACAAGACATTCTATCTATGTCCTGAAGTTTCCTGTGCTTCTCATCAAAGGTCAAGATGCAGGAAAACTCTCTGCACTCCTAAATTTTTTCATATTCTAGTGAAAAAACAGACAGTCACACTATTACTGAATAATGACAACAGGTCTGTAGGACAGCTCCAGAAACACTTTCTTCAAGTATTTATCTTCATACATACCTTGATACAGATACCAGTAATTAAAGTATTAAAATAACTGTATACACAGCTCTCACCTAAGTACCTTCTGTGAACCCTTTCACAGGGTCACAATGGTTGAAGTTAGAAGGGACCTCCAGAGCTCATCTACTCCAACACTCTCCTGAAGCAGGGCCACCTAGAGCTAGTTGCCCAGGACAATGTTCACATGGCTTCTGAACACCTCCAACGATGGAGACTCCACTGGAGGGAGTCTCTCCAACTTCTCCGGGAAACCTTTGCCAGTGCTCAGCCACCCACACAGTTAAAAAATTGTTCCCTGATGTTCAGACAGAACCTCCTGTATTTCAGTTTGTGCCCACTGCCCTCTTGTCCTGTCACTGGTCTCAAGAAGGCTTTCAAAGTTGCCTTAAGAATTAGCCTTTGAAGCAGCAATAAGATGGATGGCTTATCTCCCCCCCCCCCCTCCTTCTTAAACCATCAAAATCAAGTAGCTTATGTCATTCCTTTATCAAAATACAGACAAAAATTGCAGGACTATGCCCTTACTAAAGGCAGAAGTCCAAAATCAAAAAAGTAATGAGGCAGCCTCAATATGACTCACTTCCACATGATGTAATTCATTCTGATTCTATGATTTACAGCCCTATTCTGACTTTAAAATGGTGAATCTTACCAGACTACGACAAAATCCCACTCAACTTTGTAATACAACATTTGGATTCTACTACCACCAGACAGCCTCCTCGAACTGACTAATTAATCAAATAGGTACTCTGGAATACCTGCAAGGCATCAAAGGACATTTTTCTATTTAAGCCTAAAGGAGTAGGACTGCTGAAGTATGTTAATCCATTCTCCAAATCTAGATGAGAAACTTACCTTATTCACATGAAGCGAAATCAGACCTGAGTAAGGACTCAGACTGTTCTTTGCCAGGCAAGAATAAGAACGTCTCAATGACAACACATTTCGTATTAGTCTATAAATCAGAGACATCCAAAATGATCTAGACACATGGGATAAGACCTCTTCAGATCGCTCGTGAACACCTCCTCCAGAGCAACAGTCCCTGTTACATGAGCATTACTAGCACTTCCAATAGGCAACTCTCAATTTAGCAATTATGCAAGGGATATGACAGGAGTCACCAGTCACAAGTGGATGCAAACCAGGTGCCCTATATAGTGTAATGTCTTGCTCTTGGGGTAGTTAGCTCCTGATCATTACTAACCACCTTCTTCTAAGAAAAAGCTCATCCTATTTTATGAAAGATTTACAACAGATACGTAGAGTTTGACCACAGAGTGTATATTTTTCATCTTTTGTATCTTATGCTACTGAGCACTGCAAATTAAGATAGTGGTATCAAGTTTCAGAATAAGCAACTGCAAAATGCTTACCATTTATCCGGTACTGCAGTTTCCTTCCATTTGAAAGAGGCAGGCCTTCTACAACCTATGAAGAATAAAATACTAGTGTTTCAAGAAAGTACATTCTGGGGGGACAGGTGGGGGAGGGAAATGAAGCACATGTCTGCCACAAAGACATTCAATGCAGGTAACCAGTGGGACACACTCAGATCTGAAGATCATGCATTGTTCTCAAAAGCACACTTTCGTTATCAAAAGAAAAACTGTAACAGTTTCAAATAAAAACATTAAAAAAAAAAATTTCTTCCCAATCAGCCTCAAGAAAACAGAGCAACACAAATCATTGTAAACATGTATAGCAACTGAAAAACATGATTGAATTATCTATTTATTACAGCGTTCTTTAAGAATCTGCCAGTATCCCTCCAGCCACAAAAAGAGGGAAACAGAGCACTTGCCTAATATACATATGGCTAGAATGGTTTATAGCTTCCTGTAAGTGAAGATTACATTCCAAAATACTGGTTATAAAGAAGAAACTAGGTATCAAACAGTTTGCTGATTTAAAAGTCAGATACTTTAAATTCTAGAATTCTATCAAGCAAATTTTATCCATGCTTTGATTTTAACTCCTATATAATGCCTTCTGCCTTTTCTACTGTAACTGTGAAATGCACAGACATTAAATTCTGAAGAAAACTGTGCTATTTTAAGCCTACGGAGATCTGCAGTAGCCATATTCCAGCTTAATATGGAAAACTAATTAATATGCTTTCAAATTCATTGCATTAAGAACATACTCTACCTTCCACCTTATGCACAAAAATCCATAAAGACTCAATTGCTACTGAACAGCTTACCTTTCCAATTGGCAGTAAGTAAAACAGAGCTTGAAGGAAAAACCACAGAAGAACAACACCAAACACTCTAGGCTCCCAAAGACTTTCAAGTGCTGGGAGAGGAGGAGGGAAGTTCATCAAACTGGGGTCATCTTGTTTGCACATCAACAGCAAGTAGAATACAGTAGCAGGCAGGAAAAATATCAGCGTAAAGGCCCCTGCAAACAGACATCATGCCATATTAGAAGATAAACAGAGAAAAAAAAAATAGTTTCAACATTATATAAAAATAGCTCAACATTAACTTCAGTAACAAAGAAGAGATTGTCATTAACTGTTCCTGAAGCAAGACAGTGGCAATCCCCTAGTCACGTAACGGGACACAGACACATTCTTCTCACTCCCATATGGGGTCATATAACCAAACCAGAGGATCACAGCCACTGCATCCCTTTAAAACTGTATAAAGAATACTTTACTATCAAGTTTGAAGCACCTACATTTTGAAAATGTAAAAACTTTCCTAGTTACTTCTAAAATTCAATCTGGAAAGATCTACATCTCACTGTGCAAAGGAAGGCTCCACGTTGTCACTATGTTTCACAAGAAAACCAAGTGTAATAATGGTTCTTTGACCGCCACCAATACCAGTACAGACTACATAAAGCGCTGTCATATAACTCTGGATTCTGCAACCACAGTCTAAAAATTGGAACAACAGTTCTTGACATGACAGTATGGTCAGTAAATAAAAACCATGAAAGTATAACTATGACAATTTGCACACATACCAATTCTTCCACCAAACTCTAGCTCCTTTGTTTTTGATGATGCTTTCTCAATCGTTTTTATTGTCTCAAAAATCTTTTTCTCTGAATATATCTCTTCTTTTTTCTTTTCTTCTTTTCTTGGACGCAAGCTGTATTGTTCAAGCACACGCTCTACTTCCAGGTCTGGTTTCAACTTTTGCTGTTAATGAATATGAAGAATTTACTAAAAAAAAAAATCCCAGTGATTTTACCTTATTTTACTCCAATATTTTTTATTTAGGAGGACATTATTCACTGTAAAACACCAATATACAATCTGTTCTACATCTATACAGTACTTAAGTTCATATATTTATATGAAGAGATTTCTAAAACCAGTTTCATTGTGATCACTTAAGTCATGATTACATAGCAGCAGCAGTTCCAGTACAGGTCATCCGTTCCCACCCTGCTCTACTCCTTTCTGCCGTAACTCTTTGCATTAGTCAACAATCAGGCTATCAGGACTAAATAACTGATTTGGCTGTAGGGAAAAAAAAAACACAACAAAAAAAAAAAAAACAACAAAACCACAACCCACCAAACTTTCTATTGCCAAACATTCACACTGTAGAAGTATGCGAATGAACAGAAGTAACTACTGAGGGTTTGATGGAAAAAACAAACAAGAAAAATGAATGTTACACAGCTCTAGTATTCTTTCCTTCTGACAACTCCATCTCCCTCGAACTTAGTTAGCTGAATAGTAAACTTATTTGACCTCTAAGTTTTATGTTGTATTCTATTTCTCCTTGATTATTGTACTGTCCTTTTCTAGGGATTTCTGAGAAAGCCAAGTTTGAATGCAACAGAAAACTTAGAGTGAATACAATGTTCATACCTCCGAGATTACGCAGGATGTGTCATTTCTTTCTGTACTGTCAGGTTCACCATTGTACCTTCTGGTGTTATTCTCACTCGGTTTCTGGTTAAAAGAAAACAACTAGTTTTAGCTTGCCGAAAATAACAGCTGCATTAAATCTAAGTATACAACGAATAATTAAGAATACTATCTAGTTTTTTTCAACTGCAACTGCTCTGGTTTTCTCTGCAGGAAAACAAGTGGCTTCAACAATCAAAGTATGGACAGTTCCAGTTCAAAAACAAGGGAAGAAAACTAATTTAAGAAAAAAAAAAAAAGGTTACTCGCTTTTTAATTAATAGTGAAATTAAGAGAGAAAAAGCTTCCAAGTTATTTTTAACTCAGCATTAGGAACTGCCAAGTATAAAATATATGTTTATTATTAGGAAATCGGAGGAAATTTCAGCGTCCTACATATGATGCTGCTTTGCATGACTGGAAGTTTGCTTTTCCATTTAATATCTTTCTAAGAAATAAATTCTTTTACAAAAATTCTGTTAAGAAGTCTAGTTTACACAACTCTGGGAAGACATGACTCATCTGTATTGTTTTATTTCAACTTAAACCTTGTTGAAAAGGACCAGGTCATTTCAGTTGTACAACCAATAGATCAATCCTACTCCTTAATTAGAAGGAGAAAAACACCAAAGATATTTTAAACTTTTTGTCCAAAGCAAAGTGTAGCTGCTGGCTACGAACTACTCAAACTGAGCATATGGTCCACAGGCTATGCACTGGGTCACACAGCTCACAGTAGTTCACTGCAAAACAAAAACCACAGCCATTTCCGTGCCAAATAATACTTTTAGTAGTAGCAATTTACTAAACCAAACCTATCTATTTAGTTTAGACTGGTCCGGTTTAATTTAGTTAAAGCCTAACTAAAACCTATCTATTTTCAATAGATTAGCAGAAGGCATTTCCAATTCAAGGTACTCTGTCTCAGACAGGTATCCCTTGAAGCTATCTAAAGAGCACAAGAGGCAGAAGAAATGCTGTTTGTCTCAACAGAGAAACATCACCTTTACTACTCTTCAGACACAGAACACTAGAAATCACTTTTAGTATTCAATACAGCCTTCACAAAAAGGCCAAGAACAAGATGGTAAATTTCAGCTAAAACCCAGATATCTTATAAACTTACAAATCCTTACAGGATAGTTTTTATAATGAAAACAGTTCTGCAATATTATCAATCAAAGTGTTGTGGCTTAGCCCTAGTCACCACAGACCTGCTCACTCACCCTCCCCGTCCTCAGCAGGACAGGGGAGAAAATTGGGAAGAAAGGAAAACTTCTGGGTTGAGATGAAGACAGTTTACTAGAATAACAACGGCAAGTTACAATAATAACAAAACATAAGGATACTAAAATATACAAAATGAACAATGCACGATTTCTCACCACCTGACATCCCAACGACTGATACAGCTTGTCCTGAACAGCGATCACGGAAACAAAACCAAGCAGCAAGCAAAGCAGTGAGAGGGAGAGATGCCCCTCGCCAGTCAACCCTCACTTATACACTGAGCGTGACGTTTATAGCATGGAATATTCTCTTTGCCCAGTTTGGGTCAGTTATTCTGGCTATACCCCTCCCAGCTTCCTGCACCTGCACATTAGCGAGACCTGGAAAGCCAGACAGTGTCCTTCGTCTCATTAGCAACAAGGACACAAGGCTATTTATTTATTTATATTTCTGTATCTTTTATTATTTATTTATTTCACACTTGAATTCTGCAGCAGTTCTCTCACAGAAGCTTCACATGTTTTCCATTACTATCTTAATGAACTGTAAATGAAAACAGAAGTTATTTCAAATTCTAATACCTACCTGCTACGTATTGATCGATGTAACTTACAAGTAGGCTAACTTCCTTTGCCTCATTTCACAAGTGGAGGTATATGGCTAATAATGACTTCAGTATTAAAATATTAAAGAAGTTGTGTTCGTTTGAATTCCGAGAACTTCATTGTACCACCAAATTCAAACGGAACTTAACAACATACTTTTACATTTCTAAGACTTCCTCACAACTCAGCAAGCTAGAAAGTCTATTTTCAAAGTTCTGAGATACACTTTTGCAGCTAATTATGTTTTTCAGGGAATGTGAACTACACCTAGCTTTTACAATAATAAACCCAGCAGGCATAAAACAAATTCTTTACAAACAGCAAAAACTTGTTTAAAAAAAAAAAAAAAAACCAACAAGCCAATACACAAAGAACAAGCAAACAAAAAAAACTAATACCAGTAGAGCTAAGTTGGTTTCCTGAATAGTTTTCTTTTTGTCATCTTTATGTTCTCTGCTTTGGGAAGAAGAACGACGCCTGCCTTTTGCTGGCCGACCAGGAGATCTAGAACGAGATCTGCTACTACTTCTTCTGGAGGGAGAACTTGAAGAGGATTGGCTCTTCCTGTGCTTGAATGATGATTGTGACTAAAAGAAAGAGAAGAAAGCATAATGTTACTTTAGACATTCCACAGAACAATTTTAGCAACTTGGGGTTTTTGGGATGAGGACTGTGGAATATAGTTCCACAGAATTGTCTCTCACTTCCTTTTATGATGCTGTACAAAGACTATTAACAAAGAACAACTACAGCATACTCATTTTGCTGGTAATACCCAAATAATCCCATTCGAAGTCCAACTGCTGATGATTCCTGTCAAAGGTATAGAAATCAGGACATGGATGTAAGCTATCAATGTGAGCACCAAACTCTTAAGTGTACTACCCTCTTAAGCCTTTACATAAGTAAATGAAATTATAGCTGCCTCTTAAGCCTTAAGAAACTGCTATCATTTCAATTAGTTTGCTTTATTAATACGTTTGGCATACCAAGATGCAATGATCGCACTTATTTGAAGATTAGCATTAGGTTAGCATTTTGAACTTCTCCTTGAGATGTCACGTAGGAAAAAGCTATCACTTAGCGCCAGTTCCTTGAAGACACTGTTAATGAAAACTTGCAAGGCAGCTATCCAGTTATAAGTGGTCTTTTTATCTACATCACAAAGTCAATATAATCTTCTATTAGAAATACTGATAGTTATATAAACACGTACTCACCCTTATATCACTTTCTTTCAATGCAAGTTCAGTCCCATCTTTGTACTTAACAGTATAAAGATGAGAAACGTCATCGTAACTAGTCACTTGTACTTCATAGTACAGGACACTTCCTGGCCAGCGGCCCATCACCACCTCGCCATCAGCAAACCTCCGGTTTGGCATTTTCCAAAAGGAATCCCTAGAAAAGAAATAAATCAATACATAGGACAGCTAAACATTAGGCTTAATTTTTCCATATTCTCTTTCTGTATCATTTAGGCTGTAACAGGGAAACTTTAAAGTAAACAATCTTCATCTTAAACAGGCAAAAAGTTGCCTGATAAGAAAAAAAAAAAAAACAATGATCTATTTTCCAAATTAATAGTAGACAGAAAAAATAGATATAAAACAGAGCAAAGACTGAAGTTAGATGTTATGAAGAAACATTCAAATGTATAAATAGTACACCTAGATCAGTATACAATATGAGATACAATATTCATCAGAGATCATCAAAACCAGGCAAAGCATAAATTTGACCAAAATTACATAACGCAGTTGACCTTATCTAGTGGGGAAAAAAATATAAATTAGGTGCTAAGTGTCCTCTAACCCTCTTTTCCTGTGGTTCTACATAAATTACAGAAGTGACGATTTCTAAATGTTAAAATAAGATGTCCCCTATCCATTCAATGCACAATCACATCACATCCTTTTTCAATTTATTATGCCAAACACTCAAAAGCTAAGAAACACCAGAATTTAGGCTCCTCTCTAGGTTAAGTATTTTCTCTTTTCCACCTATTTAGTACAAGGCATGTAATGCCTTCTGCAGGAACCTGTAGGAAAACGAAGTACAGCATCAGAGCAATCACATAATAACCTGAAAAACTAAATTCTATCCCTCTGTCTGCACCATAAGGTTTTTACCTGATATGAGCAAAACACGGTTTAAGTGACCACCACCCATGGTCCACCATACTAGTGTGCTGGGAAAGCCACAACTGCAACTTAAAAGAAGTTATTAAGTATCCAGACCAGAAGATACTTTTAACCTGAACTTCTGCAACTCAGGTCTCAACATAGGAAGTGAGGGCATCCTAGAAGTCTAAGGTAAAATACATACTAACTTATGTACTATCACCATTTGTATGATGAACATGGGGGGGAAGGAAGGGGCAAGAACAAACCAGCAAACGGTTTTGTGTCAAAGCATTTTAACTTGTTTGCTATACAGAAGATGTGAAGCCACACAAAATGATGAGAAAACAAATAGTGAACTAGATACTCATTCATTACCCATGAACTAACCTGCAGTGAAGAAGTTATTATTTAGTAATACCCTTAATATGCAATCACAGACCTTCATAACACATTGGGGGATGGGGCTAAGTGAGGTTTTTCAATCAGCTTTCATTCTGGTATTTCCTGAATCTGCTGCTGCTGTTAGATTAGCTACACCTGTGTAGCTCTTCAAGTCAAAGAAACCAAAAACTCCGCAAAACGCCCTCATGGATTTTACTGCTAACATTCCCAGCTACTTCAGAACAGAAACACCTGACCATTATAATATCTGAAGGAGGATAAAGAGTATGTTTTATCATTTGGTTCCACCAATACTTGCCAGTTAGAAAAATTATCAGAGCTCTAGTCTATGCTCGTAGGCATGTGCTCTTTCAGCTCTTCTGACTTTTACCTAGTGTTTCTTGTCTCAGTCTCCTACTACTTTCTTATTCTTTCTGAATTCCCACTCCTCTGACTCCATTTTATCCCAGACAGTGTAACCCCCTCAAATTCATACCCATGTTTATTACAATGCCATGAAATACAATTCCTGTCAGTGCGTAGTTGTTTAGAGCATATTCCAGTTGTTAGAGCAAAGTCTCAGTCGTGGTCTCAGACTCTACTGCAAGCTAGGCAGAGAACCCCCTATTCTTCCAGTTTCCATGCTTTTATGCCCATAGTTTCTCCAACCACTACCAGGTGTTCCTTACGGTCTTCCCACCACCAGGTGTCCTTGATATTGCTTCTCTTAGAAAGTCCCTTATTTTTCAATCCCAGGGCTTGTGATACTCATTGCCCCCAACAAATTTCCATATTTTCAATTCAAATTCTTCTCCATTCTCTCCTTATCCCCTTTAATTCCTTCGGAGCTTTCTGCCTTTTCTGCCCTTGTTGACCAAACTAGTTCCAGTTCCTCTTCAACACCTCTAGGCTCAAGATCTGATCTCAATCCCCCCTCTGTCTCTTTGTCCAGTTTTCTCCCCCAAAATAGAGTTTTTCAGGAGATTCACATCTACTACTGCTCTTTCTCCAGTCTCTTGCACAGTTCCAGCTTCTTCCTCCTCTTCCATAAATAGTCTAAATATCAGTCCTCCACCAAGTCCAGTTATAGCTTTCACCAGATGTCATAACCTGATCTGTGAGGTTATTTCCTCTTTGCTGCTGTACTTCCTACACTTCAGCCAACTGTTTCTTCTCTTGACCTGGAACACCTCAGGCATCATAGCCTGACCAGGACAAAGCTGCCAGATCCTAGCACAAAGTTGTGAAAAACTGAATCTCTGGAGTTCAAGTACTTTTTGAAAAAGGGAAACAATTTTTCACAAAGTTGTTACTAAAGACGTGTAAACCCATTTTTATGTTTTATAACAAAACCCTTCAAAATTTAGATATAATTTCATAGGGATAATAAAATGCAACTCTCTACTGACCTTCAAAACTCAGATTTTTTTCTACACAAAAATGAAGGCAGCCCAAAGAAAAGGTAATCTGATGATTTAATTCTTTTCAAAGGCAGAAAGACCTTCCCCTCCTCCAATCTCATTCTCAAAAGGAGCTGACATTAGTTTTAAGAAGTTGGAAAACTTGTTTGGAGGACTTGAAGCTGAATCAATGTTACATAATTCAATGGGGCAGTTGATGTCAATGATACAAAACTCCAGAATAATAAATAAATAAATAAGTGGAAATATTATCTTGTGATTTAAAAGTAATGAACAATGTTATTAATGCAAAGACCTACTTATTTTCCCATTTTTCCCTAAATATTAAAGCTTAATACTGTGATCAAATAATAAACACTAAAAAACTAAATATTACTTCTTACTCTATCAAAAATTACACCCTTGTTCTGCACCCCTGTGCCTCCTGTGAGGGAGGTTTGCAATCCTCATTCGTATATCCCTCTTCAAAAAGCTACACCTTCTAAAGGCAGCCTTCACCTGTTCAGATCACAAAAACCATTACTTCATCATCAAGAAAAACAAATACAGGAAATCTTAAAAAAAAAAAAATACAGTTTAGAAATTACATTTTTAATTTACCGCTCTTTTGAGCTCTACACACACCCTTGATAATTTTCAGGGTATTAGTTGGCATCAGCCTAATGTTCACAGTAGTTCACAAACTTTTCAATTCACAGCTTCAAAATATACACTCAGGCAGCCTCAGAAGAAAATTATTTCATACAGTGAACCTCATACCTTAGAGATACCTGCTTGCAAATACATTCATTTACTCCCAAGTGTAATTAGTGGTTTCTGCACAATTATGATTTTCTTTTAGGAACCCAGACTCTAAGGGAAGGGCTCAAAAAGATTTTGCATTCTACACCAATCCAAGACAATTAACGCAAAACTCCCTGGAGCTTAAAAGTTGGTCGAGAAATTACTGCTGACTCAACCGAGAACAAAATAATTAAAGATAAACACGTCAGAGAAACATATTGCCCCATAAACCCATTTCTGGTCTTTCTTAGTGACCCTCTCACTAGATATGTGGAAAGACATTTCACTCCTGTCAAGAAAGTGAGAAGAAAAAGACTGCTAGCTTGCAGTCACTGGATCATACCACATCATCAGAATCTGCGTACATGGCTTTAAGAAGAAATAAACCACTAAACAAAAAGATTTCCCTCTTCAAAGAGCAAACTTCCTATGTATCCAGCAATTCTACTTATTAATTCTGACATGTCACCATTGGTAGCTCATGTTGTGTATGTCAGAGGAGGGAATCAGTTGAATGCAAGTAAAGAATTGCAGGAAAATAAAGAAAACATTGACAGTCAAGACTGACAAGACAGTTTCCTACAGAGAAAGTTACTAGCGAATTCATCAAAGAGCTGTGCAGGACGTTTTCAGGATCACCATTACTCATTCCACATTTCTGGCTCTTTACCTCCATAACGATGGAGGCATCTACCTCCGTTCAAGTTCGCCTTGACCAAACAGACCAATTCGCTTCACCGCTAAAAACAAGCGCAAATAAGCCTCAAGATAAAATAAAAACCTATCAATCCTCAAGCAGCGAAACGAGGTTTTTCCCTTTAAGCGGGCTTTTCGCCAGAGGCACTGAAAGCAGAGGGGAAAGCGCCAGGAACGTGACCTCCCCAGGCAGGGCCGCGGCGGCGCAGTGTTGACAGGAAGAGACCCACGTGCCGGGGGCGGGGGAGAGGCCCGGCCCCTCGGCCCCGCCCCGACCGCACTCCCGGCCCGGGGCCTCCGCCGTGAGGGGGAAGGGAGGGGCCGCATTAGGCCAGGCCGCCTCTCTGCGCCTCTCTCACGGCGCCTCCCACGCCACACCGGGTAGCCACGGCCTTTCCCCACCCCCGGCCCGGCGTCGCTGCGGGTCCCCAACAAAGCGAGCAAGCTCAGCTCCTCCTACCCCTAGGGTCCAAGCAAACGGTCTGGGCAGCGGAAAAACGCGCCACTCCTCCGCCCATGGGGAGAGGCCCGAGCGGGGCCCGCGGGCCGCGCATGGGGGCGGAGAAAGGCGGCGGCGATTGGCCGGAGCGTTTCCCCCGGGAAGGCCGCGGGGGGAGGATGCCCCGGCCCCGCACCTGCCCCAGTGCCGTCATTCCCTTACCTGGTGCCCGCCCACACCGGGCCGGGCAGGAGGCGCTTCCGTGGAGCAGCGGGAACCGGGCCCGAGCGCGGCGCTCTCCGCTGAGGGGAACAACCGCCCTGAGCGACGGTTACGGCCGTGCAACGGTCCGCCCCCTCGCCCCACCCCTTCCCGCCCGCCGACCGCTCCTATTGGCCAGGACGCGGCGTTTGAATCCTGGGTGGCCGCAGGCTATTGGCTGCCGCGCGATGGCGCGGTCCTCCCTCCCGTGACCCGCCGCTTGACCGCCTCGGTGAGGGCGACGGTTCAGGGCTTCCCATCACGGCGGCGGGGAGCCGATAACGGGCGGAGGGGAGGAGAAGCTCGGGGAGGGCAGAGCGGGGATGAAAGGCCGTGGTCGCCATGGCGGGGGCCGCCGCCTCAGGGCGCCTGCGCGGCACAGGCCCCGCCGCCGGGCGGTAAACAAAAACGGAGGGTTCGTGTACGGAGCACTCGCCGCTTCAAACGGCGCCTGGGGCGGCCAGTGCTCCTCTTATGGCTGAAAAACTGCCCGTACTCCCGGCAGCCATGCACCTCCAGCGCCCAATGAGGCTCAAATGTGGCAAAAACACCCTCTCTCTCCTCCCAAAAGAAAAATTAAAAAGAGCGAAAAAACAGCAGCATGTAGGTTAACACTCTTCTTTTGAGGCAACTTTTTCCAGAAAGACCCTTTAAGTTGCTGGCAGATTTTGAAATCAGGAAGTCTAAGCAAGAGAGAAGTAAAATAGGTTACGAAAAAGTTAACGAGTTTGTAATACGCAGTGAGTTTTAAAGTAAAGTTGCTCGTTTCAATTGTTTGGATCTTTAATATGATCCTTAAAGCATGAAATACAGATGGGTTTGTGTTTGTACAATCTTTAGGGACCTCCCAAACTGTCTAAATACAGACACAGGCTGACAAATCGTATTCTGGCCTAATAAAGCTTCCCAAATCAAAGAAAGCTCCCGAAAGGTGAGACCACTGCTTTTCAATACAGTAAACCAGCAATACCACACAGACATAGCAAAAGTCTCAGATTAAAAAGACAAAACAAAAAAAAAAAAAAACCCACCCCAAAACCACAATCAAAATCGAACAGACGTAAGTACAGCCTATGGTAATGATGGGCTGAACTTGTCTGAGACTTATGTATTTGCTCACAAATTTGTGAGTTAATTTTTTAATTTTTCTTTTTTGCGTTTCTAGATCTAATGTTTGACTTAAGAGTACGGCAAGCTTTTTACCTAAGTAAATGAATGCAGGAAAGGGGCCTTCATATGTGAATTATTAAAAATATATATATTTTACTATTTATTCTACCTAGTTGGGCCTTGAACTTTTATATTTTCCTAAGCAATTTAAAAAAAAACATTTTATTTTATCTTCCCGTCTTTTTTATACCAAATAGGTTGGGTTGTACTTTCACATGCATTCATTATATTTTTCACTACATGAGGCTATAAGAGACATCTAAATAAGATTAAAAGTTACCAGAGTCGTGTTTAAGCATAGATTTAAATAAATGCAGTCAGAATAAGTTTGTCCTTCAGCTGTGCTAAGGCAATCAGCTTTTGCCTGAAAAACATTTAATAACTTACTATGCAAAAGAGTGTAACTGATGCTTCATTTCTGGCTTCAGATAATGTTGTTGGTTTTTTTTGTTCCAACTAACATTTTTGCTTTATTACTGTTGCACAGTTTACAATGATAATATTAGGAACTGTTTCCAATAAATGTCTTAATTACAGCAACTAATGCTTGGAGTGAGCCTGCTTCATTCTGTTGGCAACAGAGGCCTACAATTAATATGCTTAAATATGAAGTTTTAAATTGTAATCTCATTTAGAGAATAAACATGTCTTGAGAGTAACGGTTTGGGTTTGGGATTGTTTATTGAACCCAGATTAGAAAGCTATTGGGCCATTAAGAACTGTTTATTGCAATTCTGTCAGTGAACCTGTTGATAATTGGCATACATTTGAGAGATTATTTTGGAAATATTTATGGGAGCATTGCAGGTCAACTATTAAATGGGAAAAATGTCAAATCCAATCAAAAATGTATTACTTGTGCACTGCTGCAAGTTAGCTTTTCAGTTTCTGTATAAAGGGACTCAGAAGCAGATAAATTTGCCAATCTACACATAAAGCATCTCAGTCCCACAACATAAAACCAAGAAAAGAATTCTCCAGGCTTTCATTTTAATGATTAATATTAAGCACTACGATATCACATCTACCTGAGAACGCTACAACAACTGTGCCCCCATAAGATGTGATCCTTCAAAATTCAACCCTCTGTTCTCCTTTTGATTTCAGTAAGAAGTGTAAGAGGGCTCTAGGAGGGTGCTGGTGCTGGAGCTGGTCCCATAAAGGCTGCCTGCCACCTCTCCTTCCTTCGAATCCTGTCTCTGAAATACTCTTCAGCTGGAGGTAGAAAGAAGGACGAGGGTTTGGGAAGAAGCCTTTCAAAAAGCACTGCGTGGTGGGTGTTAACTGTGACAAAGCTCAGTGTAAAACAATAGTGATAACCAAAACTGGGATTATTTTACTCTCCTCCAGCAAGGGCCAGGAAAAATTGCTTCAGATGTATGTTATGACTCTCAAGTCTCCTTAGGACACACACGTAGCATTGAAAAGTGCTTGAGTTTAAGGGAAAATATAAAATAGTTGGCAGTGTAGAAATTTAATACGAATAGTATTATCTGTACTTTGTAAAATCTAGGTGTTGTCAAAGTGGAATTTGATATTTTCTGCATGACTGAAGTCTCAAATAGCTCTAATTAACAGCTAGGAAGGTCTTTATAGGCTACACTTATGCACACTTAAGTAGTTCTGGGAAGTTCAGTTGCACTAACTGGCCTTGGGAGAACAGGTTGGCCTCTGTAAAAAGTTGGTCCTCTGTAAAAGAGGACCTCTCTCTAAATGATAAGCCCCTCTAAGACTGGAGGCATTGAATTTAGTATCCCAAGATATGAAGTTATCTTTAATTTAATAAAATATATTTTTTTAAATACTGGGATGTTAACTCAAGACTTATCGTTCAGAATTGGTGACCATTCAAGTGCCCTGAATTGTTAACTGGATTATTGGCTGCCTGTGATATTATGAATTACTGATACTATGTGTGTACTGATATTTAGCTAATACATACGGAGACTTATAACTATGTGCTTTCTCAATGCCACATGAAAACTCAGGTCTCATGGTAGAGCTCTCAGATAAGTCAAGTCTATGGAACTAAATTCAGGTTATATCCAACTTGTCTTCTTTCAGTTAATGATCTGTAAACACTTCCTGAAACATTAAATTCTACTATAAATCCTTTGACCTTTATTTTTTGTTGTTACATAATAATGTTTGTGTACACAATGCCTACCTTGCATTTTTTCCCTGTCTATTTTTCACTTTACATTATTTTTTTTTTGTGGCTGACAAGTAAAATAAATGTAATCTAAGAAGTGTTCTTATTCCAATAGACCTTAAAGACCAAAAAATTAACTAAACTTTCATTGACCAGGCACATTCATTTTTACACTGTTTCTGTCTGTCTACTTCTCTCTTTAATGTAATAAGATGCAGATTTTGATTTTTTGAAGTATAAATATTATAAAAGACAATTCTAATACCGGTGCCTATCTTTCACAGAATTAAACCCACTTTAGATTTACCAAACCACTTATGCAGCAGTAAGGGAAAAAGTATACAAATATTTCCAATATTCAGCAAATACAACCTTAACATGCTGCAACAATAAGAGTTGACCATTAACTCCCCTGAATTTATTTAACTCTGAAATACTTACAACATTTCTGGTCAAAGTTGATCTTTTTCCGTCCCACAGCTAGACCTAACAGCCTAGCAGTCTGGGAAACTCCCATGTGTTCATACTATACCCAGCCATTTCTGTGCTTAAGGCAAGTATTACTGTTACTTTAGAGTTATTTTACCATTGGTTTTTTATAGATGCTGTATAAAGGCTGCAAAAACAAGTCCTCCTATAAAGTTGCCAACCCAAGAAAGCTGAGAAAGGTTATGATAAATGGCTTTAGCAGAGGCTTTGGAGGTGGGTGGGGTAATCAGCTTCTGTTTCCTCTCCTGATTAGCCCTTTACTTCTGTTGAAGAAAACACCCATAGTACTCATAATAAGATGGGGGCTTTTACATTCTGTTTAAAAAGTCCATGTATTTGTATATATGTGTACTGTAAGTGTATAGTATATGTGCATATACTATATAGTATATATATACACACACACACTATATGCTTTCTCTTTCTCCCTTTTTCTAATATTATATATGATCAAAGCATCCTAGCCTGTCTAGTGAAAATACCTCTACTGTTTCCGTGTTTCCATTTTTTTCCTAGCTGGCAGCTGTCTTCATGACACAGGCAGAGAAGCAGTTACCTGCTGTAGCCAAGCAGACGGTGATGGACACGTGTCACCTATTTTAGATCACAAAGCATAACCTGGGAGAAAAGACAGACTGAATTCTGCACATTAAAAAAAAAAAAAAAAAAAAAAAAATCTCCTCTCTGCCTCTCAAACTGCAAATGAAAAACTAAGAACAATCCACTTTTAAAGCTACTGTGAAGATGAAAGAATGTGAGTGTGCTCAGGCACTTTGGGGGTAGTTTTTATTAGTATATGTAATTTTATTCATATTTTTCAGTGATAGAAGGGTTCTTAAAAAAAGAAGCAGGACATTTGGGATTAACCTCCGAATTTTATTGAACTAAATCAACAGAGGTTTTGTTTGTACAGACCTCAGTAAGGCAGGGATTCCACCCTTGACTGCAGAAGTTGTTTCTCATTATATATTAATTTATGATACATCAAATTGGAACTTAGAACCCTCTATAAAGGAACAGCCTGCAAACAAACAGTACAGCTCTGGATAAATTAAGATGAGCATTGCATTCTGGGAATTTTTGCAAAATGTTTATCTTTAGAAACAGCTTTAAAAAAATGCCTAAGGCTATCAACCATGGTGGGCTCAGCAATAAGGAGAGGGATACAGATACATGCAAACAGACTTCAGTTCTCTAAACAGGAGAAGGAGAAAAAAAAACACATTGAAACTTTGATCTCCACAGTAGTGCAACAAGCTTCCTTTCTGTATTGTGTGTGAATTTATAAATAAGACTCATTATTGAATAAGGGAAGTTGATGCAATTCTCCAAGCAATGGGTCTTGAGATAAGAATTTTGGCTACTGTATCTTCTGCTGGGCCTCTTACCGTCCCATTTTTGCAGCACAACTGTTAAATTACTCCAGCAGTAAGCCCTTGAAACAGTCAATTTTCTGAAGGCTTATGGAAAACACAGACTACAGTATTTCCAAGTATTTGTAAGATATGTCAGAGTATGTGCATTAAAGAATTGTAAATGTTTAAACAGAAAGTGGTTTTAATTCTAGATAGAAAACGTTATTACTTTAAAATACAAAGAAAAGCCACTCTTGCCTCCCAGGCACCCTCTGACTCACAAGCAGTTTCACAGAAGGCTTCTGGCTTTTGAACGAGTGTCCTCTAGTCTTCAGAAAGAGGTTACAGAGCAGAGAGTGACTTCAGCTGACGCTGCAGCCATCTGAGATCTCTGCAGGATGGGAGGGAGAGAACACACCTTTAACTGGTTCCCATGTGACAACCTGCCCTGGATGAAGGGAGATATTTGGCATCAATCCCCATGTATAGCACATTAACGATGTTACATCCCTAAACCATGAAGGCACTCTGGTGCCTGGAAAGAAAAAAAAAACAAACCACAAACATCGGCAAATGCAAACCAGGCAGAACTCAAAGGCTTTGAAGTGACAACCCAAACAAGTACACATGCATATATATGTGTGTATATACATATATATATAAAATATACATAAAGATAAATATGTATGTGCAGAAAGAGTGAACAAAAATGTTAGCTCTCCAGCCTTAGTTTTGAAACCAATTCATTATTTTTATGCCTGTGACTGGCAGCATGCACAAGTCCCCACAGCAGCGGAAACTAATACTTAAGAGGCTTTGTAATTTAGGATGAAAAGGGCCACGCACACGCTGTTGGTACAGAGTGAACAAGCGGCGGAGCTGCTGGTGCTCAGCCGGGCAGGGCTCAGCAGCGAGGCTGCAGGCTGGGCCAGGCCAGTGGCCTGCGAGGCCCAGCATCAAGGTGGAATATTGCACCCATGGCCAGTTTTCAAAATTGTGTTAAAAAAAATCACTGTAATGTTTTTAATTCAGTTTTTAAAAGGGAAAGCACTGTACTTCGGGGGGGAATACTTAAGGAAAATAATTTGAGTAAATTTGGACAAATATTTGCAACAAGTATTTCTAACACTGGGATATGTAGAAAAGATGATAATTTTTTTTACCAGAGTACAGACACCAGATAAATTATTTTATTTAACATGGCACTCACATTCAGTCTCTTGTATGTGGTGCTACTGCTATCCTCACACCTCTTGTCTTTGTATTCTAGAAAAAAAAATCTAATTGCTGAAACATGCAGGCCCAAAACAGAAGCGATAAATTAAGAAATCAGCTTGATGCATCTCACAAAAAATGAGCTTACATACCTTGGCTTTAGGAGCTGGTATTGCTGCATATCTACTTTCAATTAAATTGACATCTTCTCTAATTGAACCTGTTCAACCAGTCTTGTTTTTTTTTTCTTAAATACAGTAATTTAAATGTTAATTAACTCTTTGAACTTCAACGGCTGTATTTCTACTAACATGTTAAAATATATACATGTACTTAATTTTTCCACTGTTTTCTCAGGATGGAGTCTTTAAACAGATGCTGTCAAGAAACAAACAAAAAATGTGGCCAACAAAACTGTAAATCCTGCATATGATATTTGGACTGGGTTCACCTTATTTTTTTAGTATCTGACACTGAAACTGAGTGGGACAAAAAAAAATATTTCTGAAATCCGAACTACCATACATGCATCAAGTTATGCATTTTAATCCACATTGGTAATAAATAAGTTTTAGAGCAGAGTTTCAGTGTGTATGTGTGATCCTTACTAGGCATTTTTCATTGCTTAACTTTGAAAGTTCTTGTTACAAAACACATAAAGTTTGTTTTGTTAGAAGCAATTTAAAGTAAAGTAATTAGAACCCTTCAGGGCAGAATTTGCCTATACAAGCCCACACCCCCCTTATTTCCATAAATCTTTTTTAGTTTCCTTCCCTACATTTGAAAGTCAGTTTACCTGTACTATGGCCATCACTTTATGCCTGGCCCATTCACAACACAACAGCGAATTGATCTCCACATTGTTGGTTAAACAGTGGGCAGCTAACAGCTGGAGCAGAAGTGATGAAAGACAGTGTTAATGTGAAAAGTTTCCGTGAGCCACTACCTGGAGGCAGATAAGAGGCAAAGATAGTTACATACTTCAGAGTCTTCTTTTTTTCCCTCTTTGTCTCCCCCATGTTCTTTTCAGGTCTCCCATTTGCAAGGCAGGACTAGCTGACCCCAAAACATGAGTTACGGGAAGCACAGTCTACTGTCAGACTTTGCATTTAATTAAAGGAGAAAGGATAATTAGGATGGTTTCTAGCCTAAACTATACTAGAAACCAAATTCATTATTAATTCTGGCACTAGGCAGACTGCCAGTATTCAGACATTTCTTTCTCATGCTAAATTTGAAATGCAAAATCATCCCTGGCTCTTAATGCAGTAGTCATCTATTCCTGCTGTGGATACATCTGTAATTTTCAAGTTTCTTGATAGCAGTCGCAGGCCTTTGCAAACAATAAATGTGTAAGTGTTCTGAAACAAGTGACTCAGATATTAAAAAAAAAAAAAAGTAATATTTCTGTTATGACCAGTTCCCACACAATGTTTATTTGTTCAGCGCTACTTAACCACACACGCACAAAAGGAAACAACACTTTGTTCTCCAAGAAAGATAGCGTTGCCACAGACATCGGTACCTTGGCTTAGAGTCCTGGTAGGGCAATTTGGGCGGCTCACAAATATTATTGCCGGCCTGTGCAGGGCTGGCCAGCCCCAGAGACCTTCAGTGACGTTTTTCAGGCCAGAATTAGTCTGCTGTGCAGACAACACATCCAGCATGTTTGTGGGCAGTAGGTGGAAGGATTCTGGTTTAAGACTCGTCATTGTTAAATAGAGTGTTAAATATAAAAAAAACAAAGATGCAGGTACGTGACACTGAGCTGCACAAAATTGTTTCCCCCCGCCAAGTAGGATGGTCTTGCTACTGGAGCAAGCTGTTACTTCGCTGGCCAGAAATGCATCTCAGCGATAACCTGACCTGAAAGCACCCTCCTGTGCACAAAAACAGACGCTTCCTGCTCCTACGTGTTTTGCATTTATGCCAACAGGCAACATGACTCACTCTATTTACTTCTAAAGCATGCTTTCCCTTCGAAATTACTCTGGCTGACCCTCCCACTATGGCAGCTAGAGCTGTGGCCGTGCACAGGCCTCCGTGCGGGAAGACCCACAGATTTTAGCAATGTGTGAAACTGGGCTGAGCTGGACTCGTTTTCCCTTTTTCTCACTTTGTTTCTCTAAGATGAAGCTGCTGTTGTGTAGCTCTGAGGTTATTCCTGTAAAGCCTCGGTGTTACTCGTCTCAGACATGCACACACAATCTCCTGGTGAAAGCACACAGTGCGTGGCAGGAGGACCTCACAGAGCAAAGGCGGTTGGGGAACCAAGTCTGAAAAACACACCGCAATCTAAAAAATACTCGATTCTCTTTCTTACTTCTCTGTCCCTTTCCTGTCTGCTATATATAAAAACATTACCCAGAGCACGTTTCCCCCTGTTACAACCTTTGCCGACATTGATGCAGCTGGTAGCACAAGGCAGCCGGCTGCAAAGCCATTTCCTGGACTAGCTGCGTTCAGGCTTCGTGGAGGTGCAGCATCCACCCGTGTTCGCCTGCCAGTTCGGCACTGAGATGCCACATGAGCTTTTCCCTGAGAGAGGGAGGCAAAAATAAACCCCAGATGGAGTCATGGAGCAGCTACTGATGGCCAGAAAAGCTGAGGCTGCTTTTACAGGCTGGAGCACATCAGCTCTAGGCAAGGCTGAACAGAAATCAGGACATCATCACTGCGTCCTCAAGTCTTGCCTCAAAGCTGCGGTTTTAAAGCATTTTCAAGTTTGCAGTAGAGTTATTTTTTTGCTGTGCTTTTATGTAGGGATACATAAAAGTGTATCTTCCAGTAGTCTCAGTGGCTTGGGTGGCAAAAGCTTTCCTAGTCAAGGCATCCAGAAACACCTTACAACATTCAGGCCGCTAAAGGTGGTTTTTAGACAGCCACTGAACCACCCTTGCTTGCAGTCCCACCTTCCCCCCACAGCCCTCACTTTAGAAAGGTCTACTTGAGAAATGCACAAAATCTGGGAAGGCTTCTTGTATTGCTGCGAAAGAAATCCTCAGGGAAACACCTTTCTCTAAATGCTTTCTTAGCTATGTATTTACATTTCAGTGAAAAAAAACTGTATCAATTACCCAAATCGTAAACTTTGCCAGTGATGCCGATGCTTTCCTGTTCACTTGAAACTGAGTTTTGCTTTCAAGTTCAAGATGAGGAGCACTTCCTGCACGCAGCTGCCAACCGCTTCTTGAGGCTTTGCAAGTGCAGCACGTTTCCTTTGCTGGGAGAGGGGAATTTCTGCTTTTCAAAGCACTGAGACCCTCCCACGCCCCCGGTCTATCCTCCAGCTACTGTGTACAACCTCTCAGAAGACCAAAAAAAAAGTGAAATAACAACTTGTTTGGCCCCTTTGTGTTTATTTGTTTGCTTTGTTCCTTAGCTGTGTCTGAACCTTCCTTTCCTCCCCGGAGCAGGCGCAAGGAGTTAACATTGGCACTTCACTCCAAAAGGGAGCCCAGCTTCTGGTTTGCTTCCCTCCTTAGTCCCCAGTTCTGAATAAATCAGCACCAATGACTGCAGTGACTTACCTTTGCAAAAGGAGATGTATGCCCCCTTATCCCATTTCTTTTACCTTATTTTTGTTAGCATGGTAGGGCTGGCACCTGCGCTCCGCTGATCTGTTTTGGCTTTGCAATACTGCTTCTCTGCATGCAAATAGACACGGTGTCTCCGCTCCCAAAGGGCCAGTCATGTATTTAAGAAACATTTTCTTTAACTCAATAGTTAATAAATGAAGCTAAGCAAATCAGAGATTATGTGCTTATAAACATCTCAGAAATTGTGTTTAGAAATACACAAGAAATTTATAAAAGCAAATGTATAGAATTATATCGGCTATATATTGCACATAACTCACAATATATAATTAAAAATTATGCAATTGAGCACAATTATGTAATTCTAATTATTGCATTTGTAATATATAAACCCATTTATTATATATATGTAATACAAACACTTTAGAAATTTTATAATAAAAATTTGACTTGGTAAAGCCAGCTATGATCTTTCTCTGGAATTCTGGAGAGTACTTTTTACTTGAAATCTACACAACACAGTTAAAATCTAGTTCATAGCTTCAGCGCATACAATGTGTAAAAATTTTGCCTTTAAGCAAGCGTTTCCAGAAGCAATCTGAGTGGGCCTTATTGTCTTGCTCCTCAGACAGGAAAACTACTGTACTGCGGGCATCAGCAGCAGCTGCCCCAGTGAGGGTGATTCTGAGATATGGTTTTCAGGAGCCTTGCTTGTCACATAAATTTAACCTAAACTGCTGCAATTTACCCAATTTGAGAACTGGCCACAGTGCAAGAGTAAAACAAAACACAAAAAGAAAGGTTAAAAAAAAAGAAAGGGAAAAAAAAAGAAAAAAAGAAAGAAAGAACAGAGAAAGGATAGAGAAAAATGAAAGAGAAAAAGAAAGGAAAAAAGGAAAAAAGAAAAGCACTTCAAGCTTTTCATTTTTAAGCAGTTTGCTTTATGTCATTACTTCTTCACATGTTTCTTCCTACCTATCTTTATCCCATCGCAAAGCTGCCAAACTTGCCTGACATCTCCACTCTTGGCAGAGGAGCAGAGCTGAGCTTTGATGTTGCGCTCCGGATTGGTATAGCTTCATGTGGGGAGGAAGCAAGCCCTCAGCCGTTTCTGCTACCTGAATTTCATGCTCAGGGTGTAAGTGCTTGGCTGCATGGCGCAGCAGGGGACATCAGGAGAGAAGAACACTGTGCCCTTCCCGGCAACACCACCAACATACAGACTTGTTTCCTACACCTAAAGTATTGAGGGGCTTGGGTTTGGGACCACCCGTTTGGGGCCTGGAAGCCACACAAGTTAGAAGAGATTATTTATTTTTTTTTTAATGCAACCTGTTTCCTCTCAGTAGAAATACTATTTTTAGAGGTGTTGTCAAGGAAACCACTGACACCAAGAACAGGGTGAGCTGCCTCTGGTCTTCACCTGATGGTCTCAGGGTTTGTTTTGCTACAGAATCATACAGATGGACGGGGAAAAAAATCAGACAAGACAGAGAGGAGAAATTCTAGAGTGAATTATACATATTTTCCACAAAATACACCTAGTTTATTCACAGCTGTAGCATCTTTACAGTCTAGGCTATACAGTCTTATCTAGGATGTATTTGCTCTCTGGTATATATGATACAGAACAAAAGAATGTTAAAATATTAGGGGTAAAACTGACAAATACAGAGATTATTAAGGAAGAATCTTTTTTGGAAATGAGAATAAGACCTTCACCTAACTCGATGGAAGCTGGACCTTTGCCTATCATGCTGGCAAGAAACATAGAAGCATGAACTATATCTGACAGGACACCAAGGCTGGTGGCTACTCCACACCTTGCTGGTATTACTAGGATTTCATGTTCCTTTGGAGTACGTATTTCAACTGCTGTAGTTTATGCGTGATTATTACTGAGCTGGATACCAACAGGCCCCTCGCCAGTCGGCTTTATATGCTTACACTGAAGTCCTGCCTTGGTGACTAGTTCCCTGTGGACAATAGCTACTATGGGGTGGGGGCTATATGGGAACAGCCCATATAGCTTTCACAGTGTGAAAGGAAGAGACATACAGAAGTTATCCTGGCTTCTTCCCTTTCCTTCATTCAAAGCCACTCCTGTCAGCTGTCCCCTTATGTCCTTCTCTGCTGAAGGCCTCTAGAAGGTGCTGGATGATGCAGAGCGCTCACACGCTCGGCTGTCCCTTCTGCCTGAGCACATCACTGTGCTCCTGCCCAAAAGGACGTTGGGTAGTGAGCAATGACAACCACAGTTTTCAGCCCAACCAAAGCCAAGGAGCTGCATGATCAGGTTATTACAGGGCTTCCTTGAAACCAAGGGGAATGGTTTGCAAGCACAAACTGGTGGCTCTGAACTGGAGGAAGATGTCGGGATGGAGCTGGGCAGGCATCTTCACACTGTCAAAGCCAGCTCTTCCTTTCCTGTGCTTTCTGAGGCCCCTTTGAAAATCTTTCAGAGAGACAGAAGAAAGAAGAACAACTCTTACACCACAGTTTACTTGTCCTGGTATCTTGACAACCCCAGGAATTGTTCTGACTTAAGAAAAAAAGGTTTTGATTCACTAGCTTAATACTTTTTTTTTTTTTTCTAGTGCTCACACAAAGTTTCTTCTAAATTTTATCTATGGAAATTGTAACAGCAAATTCAGTCTGTTACAGCCTCAGTGGCCATTCCGAAGAGCTTTCATTACTAATGCTTGCAGGGAAATGTCTGTCACTGGATAAAACCACACAATTCAGTGACTGCAGAATTTAACATTTATCTGAACCAGAATTAGATGACTTCATGATGTGCTTTTTGAACCCTGTATCTACTGCCCTCTCAATACATGCATTTCTTTTTTCTTTTCTTTGAGGAAGCCTTTTGAAAGCCATCTCAAGTACAACTTGAGACAAACAGACACACAAACACAGGGGGATTATATTTGGTAAACAAGCTGATGACTGCAGCACTGGTTTAGTTGAAAAGGCTGCCCTGTGCCAGTGTTACTATCATTTCTCAGTGTTAAAGCAGCCGCACAGTTTGCTGTTACGAAATACATATATGGGGACAAGAGATGAGTTCCAAATGTTTCTGCATTCAACCTCAACGCTCTGCAATAGCCTTCAGGTCACACGAAGCAGCAGGTTGGCAGAGGGATGTGCAAGTGAGCTCCTTTCATTCTTTCTCTCACTCCACTCATGAAAAAGAAAAACAGCTGTGAAACAGCATTTCACACATGTATGCAGGCAGCCAACCTGCAAAGGTCAAGGCTGGGAGAATAGTTTTATGCCATTAGCCACCCTGTCTGACAGAGTACTGCGCAGCACTCAGAGAGTTCAAGCTAAATTGTGCTTTTCTCAGCAAAAATCCTAAGTGGCATGCCTCCACAGCAACCTCATACACAAAACCGAAGAGGATAACACACTTGGAGTGTAAGGGACCATTTACCAGCACCTCTCGTGTGTTAGAGTGTACACTGTGGATGAATGCCTTCTGGTTTGAAATGCTGCAACTAAACCAGGGAAAGAAAAGCAGTCAGTGTAGGCTCTGACCTCTCACCCTAGGTGTGTATTAAACACATTGTCCTTAGCATGACAATTATCTGTGAGAAAAATTACCTGTAAAGCCTTCATCCCTTCTTCTCCTAGGAAGGAAAGAAATCCAACCCCGCAACATACTTTCCATCCACTTGCTAGACTTTGCCTATTATCGCACAGTATTCAACTTTTTTTCTTGTTTGCAAACTTCTAACAGGTTTTTCAATGGAAAAGCGAGCCACAGCTTAGCAGATGTAGGACTCTGAACAAAAGACTTGTGTTTCTTCATCCTCCTCTGCATTTTCCTGGAAGCCATTGGCAGATCGCCAAAGATTCATCGGCTGAGAACAGCAGCACCACATCACAGAGCTGCCTGACCAGGCGTACACCGAGGTGTAGCCAAGGATACCCAACCCACACTAGGCTCCCAGCGTACCCCGGAGCTCCTTGCCAAAGCCAGGAGCCTGTGGGTGCCCCCCTCTAATGAAAACAGGGCTGTGAGACAGTGAGATGAGTAGGCAGAGAGTGTGAGAGTACACGGAGGTGTGTGTGCGTCTAGGGGCCAGGGGTTGTGCAATCTTCCCCACATGCAACAGGGACCTTGTCCTGGCCTACTTTAGATGTTGTTCTTGGGCTCATGCCCTGCTTACCCAGTCAAACTGTGTCTGATTTACCAATGCTGGCTTTAAACAGGCCACAAAACAGAAATCTTGAGGCTGAGGCTCTTCTCATCCCTGCTCTTTCTCCCTTCCCCACCCTCGTTCATGGCAAATAACTTACCAAAAAACCATATAGCAACCAACACACAAAAAAACTGTATTACACTTCTGCAACATGAGTTTAATAGACTGAAATGCAACAATTTTTCTCTACCATTTAACAAGAGTAATTTCAAGCTGTGGTAATACAAGGTTTCAATTTTTATCTGTGATTTCAACATTGTGAGATTTACGATTTGCTAATAGGCAAATTAGCATGAAGACATTGAGCAGCGCAGAAAAGATTGATTTTGCGCTTACTGGATTCACTGTCAGCTTTCAGACAGCACAGAAAGTTGGGAAGGCTGCTTTGGCCAGTAAATTGGAGGAACTAATTGGATACTCTCTTTTGTTGTGAAACAGCATCCAGTTCTGAGCATCGCGCTTTGAGGAAGCTGACGAATTTTAATCTGGAGAGAGTTCATAAAACCACCAACCTCAGGGACCCCAAGGGAGCGGATGTCACCAGAAGCTGTGTGTGACGCACAAATCAAAAGCTACAGTATGAATACTCAAGAATACGCCTTTTCTGAAAGCCCAGGAGACTCCAAGGGCCTTGGAGTAAGCTGTTGTGAATTCAATGCAAAAACCCCAGCCACCATTAATGCCCCCATGAAGCAATCCTGAGACTGCTCTGACCTACATTGCTCTTACCAGCCTTGCTCCAGCTTCAATCACGCTCCACAGAAGGGAGCACGCAGCCCTCGCCTCTCGCAGCAGCAACAGCCGACGCAGCATCATTAGCAGGTCTGGAAGCCCACAGAGAAATAATTACGTGCATTATGAAGCAGCGACAGCAATGACAGGCTCAGAAGGCTGTCCCGTAATCAAGTGAATGTATAGAAAAGAACAATAATAGCACACAGTAACTCTGAGGAAGATAACAAGTGGGTTTTTGAAATGTGCTTCAAGAAGCAGAAAGATCAGCTCAGATAGGAAGGAATCAAACTGGCATTTCTTTTGATTCAAGTTGAGCCTCAGCTATAATCTATACATTCGGGGCTAGGTCCAATTCAGACTACCAAGAGACACCCCTTACCCATCACCACTTCAGCTAGATCACTTCACCAGCTTCAGCTTCAGCAGAAATATTTTAAAATGTGAAATTATATAGAGTTTCAAAAGCATTCAAAAGTGGATTTTTCTTTAGACCATTTTTGTGTTGCTAAGCAAAAGATGTAGGAACCATTCAGATGGAACCTTAGACCGAAGGGGCAAAATGATAATTTAAGCCTTGATTTTTTTCCCTCCCGACCCCCAGTTATCATGAGTCACTGAAACTGTCTGAATTATGTCACATTGAAATGTATACTTTATAAGATATTTTAAAAGTATTGGTAGTCTTTGGGAAATTAAAAGTTTTTAACATGTTGGAAGTTATATTTGAACAAGCCCGTGGCAACCCTTCAACATTACACCTGTGGCCTCATCAGTCACACTTGTTAGCAAGTTGTGCATGTTTTGATTTTGGGGTGAGATACATCATTTTATGCTAAATCCTGAAGCCCATCAGTTTTTCTTGTATCCCATTTAAGGTGGGTACTTCTAGACAAACGTGGAGCAAACCAGCATTAGCTCTTGTAATACCTGCCTATTTCTGTTCCTGAAAAGGAACAGAAATCAGCAGTGTCCCTGTAGACTTCCTGCGAGTGAGTACGCCTATTGTCCCCTGTAGATACACGGCCATTTACTGCTTGGTTTCCTCCCCTCCCCCAAAATAAGCAGCACACACTTCGATGTCATGTATTTGAACTCCCACAATTCCAACAACCGGGGCAGGACCTTCCCAACAATGGTGCTTTTTCCCTCCTAGAGCATTGTGCAATTTAAAAGTAAAATAACATTTTAAAAAATCTCTGGTTTGGTTTCAGTAAGTTGGATAAAATTCAGATTGTCCCCTATCAGCACATCTGGAAGCCATAGGTGGAACGCGGGAGGCTGGATGTCTAACAGATGGGCAGCGACCCTTCGTACAGGCACCAGCTATACATCCAGGCGTCCTGCACCCATTCCTGTACCTAAGCTGCTGGGCTGCATGAAGTCAGACCCTCTGCCACAGGACCTGGATTAACAAGAAGGACTTTACTACTCAAAGCAGAAGAGATGGCGAATATGAGAACAAGGACGCAGGTTCAGTGAGAGTTCACATGAAAAAAAAAAACAACAGTTTCCGTTTCCAGGTGGAGCCAGACACAATGCCATTCGGAAGGAAATTAATTTGTTGGGGTTTGTGAAGCTGCACCAAGCAGACACCCATGCTCTGCATATGGTGAGAAGGTTTGTAGTTTCCAACTTCATTTAGCTCTTGCTTGCCCTCGGGACAAGCTGGTGGCATCTGAAAAGTGGGGAAGAAACAGCAGGGGGGTTTGCTCAGTGATGGGTTGGGTTTGGGTTTTTTTTGGTGCTGTGATGCCTTTGGCAGTGCACATAACTGGCTGTCCCAGCAGCGTGGTTTCTGTGCTTCAGATGGTTTCCTGCGCACTGCCCCAGCCCGCTAATTTCTCCCCGTTAGTGCTGAAGTGCTCTCTGTGCAGCAGGGATTTTTGTCAAAAACAAATGGGGTTTCAGGAAGCTGTCAGGAATCAAATACCAGCAAGAGTTATTTTTAAATAATATATTGGATCATTTAGGTCAACACTAAGTTCCTTTATGCCTTTTGTTATTCTGATCCAAAAACAGATCCTGTTGTAATACTCCCAAAGCATAATATACTGTATCACAGCATCAGTCCTATCAAGTTGCCTCAACAAAAAACCTCAGATACCACTTAGGATCAAATTCTGCTCTGTTAAAATAGTCTGAGTTGTGCTGGGTTTATGCTGTCGCAGCTCTGAAACATAACACAGCCCTTCAGAAAACCCTTTCATTTATACAGCACCAAGTCTGTGTGCAATAGGTTTCACAAAGCTTCATCAACTCTTTGCCGTATAATTTCTTGTTTGCTGCTGTAGGGAACGTGTTACATGTACAAATTGCTCTTGCAACTCCGCAGATAAAAGGTAAACAGTATTTTTATGATGCCTTTGATTTATCCACTAACAACATGTTTACTTGCCAAACTATTATGCAGTACAGCAGCAGGCCCATCTAGCTAATTTAGTCTTTCACTACTATAATTATAACATATATGTATATATTTTCTATACTAATCTGAAACACTGAACCCAAAGAGTATTTATGCAGGTCTACTGTGCTAGGTTAAAGTTTTCCTAGTGGAAAAATGTATCTTTCTGATTATTCTTTTTTTTTTTTTTTTGCAATTACTTAATTATATGCAATATTTTTAATACCCTTTTAGATAAAATATGCAGCTTGAAACCAACCATGCAACTTGGGTCTTCAAAAGACATCAGTGCCAGACAGAGCCGCTTTGAATTATATAATAAAACGAGCTACAAGGACTTTTAAACTCCTAATACAACTGCTTCTCATTTATCACTGACATGGCATCTACAGAGATGTGTTAACTGAATGCGTCTTTTTACATTACCTGCAGAACAGTGAATCCCTTTGGTGTTTAAAAAGCACGTACTGCATTCTTTCAGGTGACATGTGAAATTCAGATGACCCTACATATTTTATGGTGAGGAGCCTTGGGGGAAAATAAAGGAGAGTTTTGCTTGCTTAGTTTAAATCACTGAATGTTTGTCTAAGAAGTAACTTCTTTCAGCATTTAAAATAAGCTCAGTTCCAAGTGGTGAAATACAATTTCCCAAACTTGCTTGGTATTTGACAGGTTTTCACAGCAACCTTAATTTGAGCGATTTGCATTACATCCATTCTCTCTTCTAGGCATTCGCATCAATAACTCAAATTAACCTCCGAGAGGCTGCATGCATGTGGATGAGTGCCAGCGATATCACAGAATGGTTTGGGTTGGAAGGGACCTTCAAAGGTCATCTAGTCCAACCCCCCTGCCAGGAGCAGGGTTATGCTTACACACATAGCTGGAGAAGTGCTTGGTATTTTTCAGGTACCCTGTCTTGCTTGCATTGCTCCTTTCTGAGGATGCGTTCCTTGCTTTGACAGCGTCCCAGTGAAAAATACTGAAATTACCCAGCCTGACTAGGGAAACACTTTCATGTGTTTCAGCCATTTTTCATCTGTGCCAGACCTCAAAGAAAGGTGACTTCAGCAGGGCTGAGATGTTCTAGGACTGACACTGATTCAAGCAAAGCGAATCCTTAAAATAAATAAGTAAATAAAAATCAATGTGTTTATTTTGTGATGTTTAAAGCGAAGAATTAAACTTGTAAAGTGAATTACAGGGAAATTCCAGCTGAAACAAACCCAAGGAACACCTCGTCTAACCTCAGGCTCAAACCAGGGTCAGCTGTAAGGCCAGCCCTGCTCACTCAGAGCTTTAAATGCCCTTCACATGGCATTTTAAAGAGGTCAGTAGCACATTTTTTAGTGCATACACAAATACCCAGCTATCCCGTCTGTTATCACTGAAAATGCTGCAGTTGTAAACCTTACCAGCAGATGCCACTACATTCAAGTTATAAAAGAGATAGACAGTCAAGATGAAGACCTTTTGTTCTTCCATGTGTCTTGGTACCTACCCAGCAGTTTCACAGAATTACTTGAATCGGTAAATCATTGCAATAAAATCCCCCAAATCCCGCACTACCACCCTCCCTCCCAGGGGACTGAGGTTTTATTTGGTTTATCGCAGAAACAAAGCCCCAGGGTTACAAAGCATGGAGGCATTGCTTAATACAAGCAGAAAGGCTGGATGTGGCAGATGCTGATCACTGCATTTAACCTACCCTGGCAGATGCTGGGCAGACAGCAAGGGGCATGACAGAAACCTCAATAAACAACAGTCACACTTGGAGCATCCTCCCTGCAGTTTGTGCTGCCTGAATCCTCAGAGACCTGCTGGTGCTCAGGCAGCCTGAAGCATCTCAGCTCCTTCCACGAGGAAGGGACTTGAGTTTTGTTTTGGGTTTTTTCATTGTTTTGTTTTTGAAGCTTCACCATTGTTGTGGTTTTGTTTAGTGAGAGGGGCCTAAGGTGGTAGCTTCTGTAGGAAATTGCTAGAAGTCGCTCCCCTTTGTTCAGTGGACTCGACCGGGCCTAGGGCGGACCCACTGCTGGCCAAGGCTGAGCCGATTGGGAGCAGAATGTCCTGTGATAACGCCTCTGCGATAACGTATTTAAGAAGGGGAAAACAGGAAAAAAAAAAGGAGAGAAGAGAAGATGTGACGAAGCTGAGCAAGGGCAGAGGCCCAGAGGGGGAGGCACAGGCCTCCGGGCCTTGCAGGCCTCACCCTGTGGCCTCTCGCCAGGCGGCCGACTGGGCCCAACTCAGCCCGGCCCGGCTGCCGGAGGTGGAGAGGAGATGAGATGGATGATGTGAAGAGATCCTGAGAGGCTTCTGCCAGCCTGTTGTGAAGAACGAACTTGTCTTGTGAGAGAAACAGCTATAGACACCAAGGTCAGTGAAGAAGGAGGGGGAGGAGTAATGCGGCTCCTGGCCAAGATTCCCCTGCAGCCTGTGGTGATGACCATGGTGGAGCAGGTTGTCCCCCTGCAGCCCATGGAGGTCCACGGAGGGGCAGAGATCCGCTTGGAGCCCGTGAAGGACCCCGCACCGGGGGAGGTGGATGCCTGAATGTGGCTGTGGCCCGTGGAGGGCCCGCTGGGGCAGCCGTTCTGGAGAGACTGTACTCCGTGGAAGAGATGACCCACGCCGGAGCAGTTTAATGAGGGACTGTGGTGTATGGGTGGGACCCCATGATGGAGCAGGGGAGGAATGTGAGGAGTTCTTCCCCCAACTGTGAAGCAGCGGCGTAAAACAACGCATAATGGACTGACCGTGACCCCCATTCCCTCTTCCCCCCTGTGCCGCTCAGGGGGAAGGTAGATAATGTTAAGCTCGGGAAGAGGGAGGGGTGGAGGAGGTTATCTTGTTTCTTTGTCTCATTATCCTGCTACTTGTAGTAATAAATGAATAGTTTTCCCCAAGTTGAGTCTGGTTTTGCCCGTGACGGTAACTTTAAGGATTTCTCCCTGTCCTTATCTCAAACCTCGAGCCGTTTTTCTTAAATTATCTCTCCCTATTATCTCGGAGGGTGGGGGGAGAGAGAGAGAGACTGCGTAGTCTGGTCCGGATCGGGGCTGAACTACGACAACCATAAACTGTTGCTTCTTGATACAAGAAACCTGGCTGGGCACAGGCATCAAAAGGCAGCAATCAGCAGGCACCAGCAGCCATCTCTCGGGAAGATCAGGCCCTACCTCAGCTGGAATATTTTCTTGGTGAGGTCTCTGTTTGGCTCTCAGTCTCTGAACATCCTTCAGCTTCTCAGAGAAGGAAAGTTTGCTCACAAACTGGCTGGACAATACATGTCTTGAAAATACATGTGGGGAAGTGGTAGAAGAAGCCATCTGTATTTCTTGGCATCTGTTAGCTAAAGACGGTTACTCAGTGATAGGAGAAGCCCAGCTGCAGAAACACTCCTGCCTGCTGCCAGTTAGGCAGCCTGAGAAGCCTGATAAGGCTCAAAATGTCATGCGAGGGCTTGACAGTGGTGGCCTGTGACTTATCCAAGCAGCAGCTCGCACAGCAGCAAGGCAGGCCACACCACGCCCTGACCTCCCACAGCTGCTTGAGGATCTTGACTTTGTTTTTTAAATGAAACTTATGGTTACAAAGGCACGGTAAAGCAGGTGGGAGGGAGATCACATATGGTGGGTCATGTACTATAAGAAAGGTTGAATGATGTGGAGGTGGACCTTCAAATCGCAGAACAATAATTAAGGTATCACCACTGAGGACAGTTGTCGTGGGTACAGGAAGGCAAGAAAGCACATCTATAATGGCTTTACTTAGAAGGTGAAATAAGAACAAGGCACACCCTTAAACAGAAAACATGCAGTCATGCAGTTCCTGGACATCCTATGAACTAGGGAGCCTACCAGCTTTTGAAAGAGATGGAGAGGGACACAGGAGAAAAACACTCTCCTCCCAGAAGGAGATATAAGAAAGGTTCCTTTGGGCTCTTGGGTTTCTCAGAAGGGAGTTTCTCTGCTCACAATGCCCTCAGAGAAGGAGGCCTATTGGTAGGAGTCCACTCCTTGTTTAATGAGTCTCTTCCTTTGTAATCTTATTCATGTGAAGCTGAATGGTAGAAATCTACTTATGATAGCACCCAAACCACCAGCTGCACAGCAGTCAGGGAACAGGAACAAATTCCTTGTGAGAAAAAGAGCCAAAAGGAAACACTCCTTGAGCAACTATGGCTGCAATGGCTCCATTTTGTAAAGCCACAGCCTGAGAGACATAAAGACTTCATTCTCTGGAGATGCTGTTTTCTCTCTGTCAACTGTTACCTCAGCTGAGTAGTTTAGAGTTGAAGGTCTAACTTGGGTGTGAAAACAGAGATGGTGCCAATCACTCCCGAAGCTGTAGGTTTCTGTTAGGGCCATCAGCACTACTCTTGGGAATTAACACTCCTAATCTTCTCCTGTTCCCAAGACATAGTGATTTCTTCCAGTCACACTTGGGAGAAGGGGATGTCTCAGCACCACTCCTGAGGCACTTCTTTATCTCTCTGCGGAGAGAGCAGACTTTTAGGGAGGTAGCAGATGGCATCTCTTCTGCAGCAAGGTACTGAGGATGCAATAGCTCCCCAACACACACCAAGGCATATTATCACCAACGTTTAGCTAAACGAATTATACTCACAGGCTTCTATCAGTGACAACTCTAATCTTACTAATTCCCCAAAGACTTTTTGCCCTACCAGCCTCAAACTCCAGCGGCCATGGGATGGTACCAATTGTACGTCTCTATTCTGAACACATTGGCGGGATTAGCGGCTCTCCACAAGGCAATTTTCTGTGTACTTAGATTAACTGTATGTTTACAGCACATTAACATGTTGCCTCATATCAGGAAATAACATAACTCAAACCGCAGAACCAAGATTTCCTTCTCTCTTTTTTCTTGCAATTTTAGCAGCAGTTTTTTTGGGGTCAGCTCATAAAAGTAAAATACTGTCACTGTCAGATTTTTGTTAGAAAAATGTTTGTTTGTTTGTTTGTTTTTTAATGGTTGATTATTTGAAGGATTATTATTTTTGCCTTTCAGAAAATTCTACCTGACCAAGGGCTGAGATCAAGAGCGATTCAGCCACTGGAGTAAAACAAAAGAAATAGAGGAATCCTTTAATAAAATCACTTAGAAGAATAGATGCACAACTTCTCTAATTTGCACCAACTGCACATTTGAGAGAAATGAAGCAGCAGATGCAGATCCCTTCTCCTTTCCCCCACACGAATCATTGGTATTTGATGGTACTCTACCATCATCACTTGACGTTTTAACTGCTGCTTTTGTAACACAGCCTGGTTATTTGTACATGCTCAATATTAATTTGGGGACATAGCTAAAGCAGACTAAGCACACAGAGTACTCCTTGCTGCATCTTTTCCACTCTTGCAAAAAGCGGAAGTCATTGTAATTGTGGTCTCAAGTTAAGTAAGAGTTAAGATTTATGGATGAAAAGCCCATCAAGAATTAAACAGCTTTGCTAGGCTAAGATAATAGCAGATGGTGATTTAATGAGAGGAATGACCACAAGTTTATTGCGATGTGTTCTATGTAGCTTGCTAGGAATATTTAGCATGAGTAGGAAAAACTCCTTTTAAAAAGTCTAATTCTGTAGTCCTCACACAAGCAAAGCTTCAGGTTTGAAGAGAACTAAAGCTTTAGATCCTCTAATCAAAATCTCTTTATTGGCACAGGCTACTTTGTGTTCCCGCAAAGAGTTTCTATGGACCACATCTTCGTGTATGTACTGGAAATGTATGGATGGGACCTCTGGGTGACATCCAGTGAAACTCCTGTGTTGAGACGGGATCAGGGAAGCCTAGGTCAATGTCACTGAGATCTTACTATGAACTTCCAGTGGAGAAAAATGCAAGATTTTCCTAACCTGTTTCAGGATTTCACTCTGTGAAATAATTTTAAAGCTTAAGCGAGTAATTCTAAACTTAAAATTATTTGTTAATTATTTTAAATTAAGATGTTTCTTAATAATCTAGGTCTTCATTGTATCTAATGAAGATAATTATCTTATTAAAAAGCAGCCATGGAGAACATGAATCTTCATATAAATAAACTGTTCATATTGGAAGACCAGTATGCCTTCTCAGTCGTCTCTTTTCTAGAATCAACATATTCATTTATTTCTGATTTTCCATTAAGGTCATCCTAGCTCTCTCACCTCTCTTATCCCTTGACTAAATTCAATTAATGTATTCCCCTTTTTCCCAGTTCCGGGTAGGATGGAGTAATACTACCCATCCACCCGTATATCATGCTTTTAAATACCTCTCAGTTATTTCACAGGGGTTTTGTCTGTCAACAAATACTACCTCATGGGCTTCTATCAGGTTTGACACCCAGCTTACTCCCCTGTTTTCCCTGCAGCATTCCACTCCCCAGCCTCCACACCCACAGCACCAGGTGAACATAACACAACTGTATTTGTGTGCCCCTCTTGCAGCCAAGTACTCTGCAGTTCACCTGCACTGAATGTCATATTAAGATTTTAGGCCATCTCTTCAATTTAACAGACTTACTCTGAACCCTCAGTCATTTATTTTAAATGACTAAAAGAAGCAAGGCAGGACAGATGTTGTCTGGATTCCACTTTACAGCCCATCATCTTCCTCATTTTCCCTTCCCATTTGTGCAGGGAAGTAAAAACTCCTTGCAAGTATCTTCTTCCTTTCTTTCACCAAACCAGTTTGAGCCGTTACCATAACAGTAGTGAGCTCTAGACTACACTTTCTACTCCTTTATGTCGTCACATGGGACACTCACAGAGCATCATTAAAGTTATGATGCTTTCTTCCTGCACAACATCCTTCTCTCTAAACCAGAGAGGCATGGGTTTGAT